>CM076573.1:817824932-818161801 GCA_034641835.2 Pinus albicaulis | reverse complement strand
ATCTTAACACATGCTTGCTTGCCTTCCAAAGAGCTTGGTAGGCTTAACCACTTAGCTTCGCTAAGTTGGTTAACCGCATAGCATATGTTTGGTCATGTGTTCACAAATACATGAGTGAACCCACAATTTTCAATATCATGATGGCATCTACTACCTCTCTTGAAGTAGCATCCTTTTTCCTCCGATTTATGAGCTAAATGTAGAGGTCTCATGGGTTTGTTTCCCTCCATGTGGAACCACGAGGAAATATCATTGGCATACCTTCCTTGAGATACAAACAACTCCCCCTTCTCTTTGTCATGTTTCAATCCTGAAATAGCGCGAGACGCTTGTCCTTCATATCAAATTCTCTTGCAATATCCTCTTTACAAGATTTGATGAGCTTCTCATCTTTTGTCAATATCGGATCATCGAATTAAAGTACAATAATTCATTAAAATCTCGCATTCTACCACAATACGATAAATTTTTGCATCTGCTTCACTCTTGGTGAAGCCCAACTCGGTGAAATAGTTTTTGATGCTGGATTACCAGGCACGAGGTGCTTGCTTCAGCCCATACAGTGCTCTCTTGAGTCTGCACACATGTGGCTCCCTGTCGAAGGTCTCAAAACCTTCCAATTGTTCAATGTACACCTCTTCCTCAATCACCCCATTTAGGAAGGTTGTCTTTACATCCATTTGATGTATATTCCATCCCATGATCTGCACTGAGAATGCATGGATGGATCTGATTGATGAGTACCTTGCGAGTGGTGCAAAAGTCTCATCATAATCAATCCCCTCCACCTGAGAGAGCCCTCTAGCCACAAACCTGGCCTTGTGCTTCTCCACACTCCCATCTGCTTCCCGCTTCACCTTGTAGATCCACCTGGATCCTACAACTGACTTCCCCTCTGGCCTTGGGACAACTTCCCATGCACTATTTCTGATAATGGAGTCATACTCCTCAACCATGGAATCAAACCAAATTGTTTTTTGCATTGCTTCCTCAAAAGAGGATGGTTCTATCTCTACACCTTCGCTCATTAGAGCCATATATCCAGTGTACCGCTCTAGGGACCTTCTATGCCTGCATTGTGATGTGGGTGGTCCCACATTCTCTCTCGCATCTAGCAACAACCTTTGAGCCTCTCTGGTGTGCTTCCTTCCATCTCGGGATGTCTCTACATGAGTGGGTGCTTCCACCCTCTGCTAGGGAAAATTTTAGGGGCTAATATTCGCAGATGGGCTAATTTTCCATGTTTTTTCAAAAAAAAAGATTCGCAAATTCCCATTTTTTCCTAAAAATTATTCACCCAAATTTTATAAGAAAAAAATATTTTACCTTAAAGATTGCCAAAAAATTATAGAAACTATATAAAATCATTAAAATTTGGAATATTTTTACTAAAATATCACAAAACATTTTATAGTTTGCATATTATGGATTAGTAAGATTCACCAAGGTTTCTAATCTTTAAGATAAATTTCCATACTTAAAATTTTCCCTGCTCTCTGCACCTCTACTTGTGGCTACTTCACATCTTAAGTTTCTTCTTTTGGAGCGAAGATCTCCTCAACTGCATGTAATTGAATCTCCCTCTCAAGGGAAATTTGAATGGCCTTCTCTTCATTGAATTTCACATCTCTTATGGCTATTTTCATCCTCTGTGCTGGAAAGTACACCCGATAATTATGAGGTGTATCAATGTATCCCACAAATATCCCCAACTCAATTGTTGTCTCTAGCTTCTTCCTGGAATCTTTGGTCACATGGCAATAAACTTTTGAACCAAAAATTTTAAAATGTGACACATCTAGTCTCTTACGTGAAAAATATTCCACTAGTGTACTCATCCCATGTATCCGATGAGGACTTTTGTTCTACACAAATATTGTTGTATTTCATGCTTCTGCCCACAAATGCAATGGTAGGCCCTGATCATGAAACATAGCTCATGATGCTCCCACAATATTGTTTTTCTTCCTTTCTACAACCCCATTCTATTGTGGGTTATGAGGTGTTGTCAATTCCATTCAAATTCCTTCTAAAGCGCATAAGTTCTTGAATTCGTTAGCGACATATTCTCCACCATTGTCACTCCTTAGAGCCTTCACCTTCTTACATGTATCTTTCTCAACAAGTTCTTTGAACTCACAAAACTTTGAGAACATCTGATATTTATTCTGCATGAAGAAAATAAAACCCTTTCGTGAAAAATCATCTATGAAATTCACATAATACATGTGTTTTCTTGTGGAAGTTGTCGATAATGGTCCACACATGTCTGAGTGAACTCTCTCAAGGATCTCCTTTGGTCGAATTTCCTTATTTGGAAAGGTGGCTTTGGTATACTTTCCCAATTTACACCCTTTGCATGTATCTCTTGCGCAAGTGCACCCTTTGGAAGTCTTGTAGAAATATGCTACATGATCTTCAAAGCACCATGGTGTAGATGGACCAATCTCCTGTTCCATAACTCACTGATGTCTCAGCTTTCCACCTTCTCTGCTTTCATTCTCAAGGAAGCACAATCTTCTACATCCAATTTGTAGAGGTTCTTTACTCAAACCCCAATATTTTTCACCTATCCCATGGCTTTGTGATGAAAGAACGCCTTTCCTTCACTGAATATCACATCATAGACACGATCTTCCAACATAGCAACAAAAACTAAATTCTTCTTTAAACTAGTAACATACATGACTTATTTTAATGTGAGAGGATTACCTGACTCCCTCTGAAAGATAGTTGTACCTACCTTGGTAGCATTATACCTCCCTTCATCTCCCATCTCGATGTGCATTTGGAGATCCTTCTCCTCCAAGCTACTGAAGAATTATTTGTTACCATTCATATGGAATGAAGCTCCACTATCTAAGTAACACACAGAACCCATCACCGATGACACCAGGCATGTGATGAGGGTGAAATCCAACTCGAACTCTGAAGAAAGTGCTTCACCTACTCCTCCTCCTGAGGTCTTCTTGTTGGTATTCTTGTGTGGACACTTTGTAGCATAGTGTCCAAGCTCATGACACTGAAAACATTTTACCTTTGACAAGTCTCACTTCATTCTTGCCTAACCAAAATCTAATTTGGAATGGGTTGCCTTCCCTTTCCCTTTCTTTACCTTTCCAGCTAAGGCATAGCTCTCCTCATCATCAGTCTTTTATGAGGATCCATCTCTAGTGCTCCACCAAATTTCTTCTTGTACCAAGTCGCACCAAAATCGCTCCCACTATGGTAGATTCTACCTCCCATTCACCGAGTCTCGGTAGCTATTCCAACTCTTGGGAATGCCTAGAATTTCTAGGCTCGCCAAATCATCCTTGGAAATTGTTACCCAAACACTTCCAAGCTCATCTCGACATTGAGTGAACTTCGTCAAGTATTTTGGGAATGTCTCGCCCTTCTCCATATTGATCTTTCTGAGCTTGTCCACTAGTAGAAAATGGCTAATTAATTACTAAAAAAACGACTAAAATTTGCATATAAACGACTATTTTTCGGCCGGTGACCAATAGTAGCTAATTTAGAGTATCTTATAACGCGACCAACTTTTAGTCGTTTTTAGCTTAGTCATTAATTGGTTATCTCAATTTTGTTGTCTAGTAATATATTTGGTCATTAATTTAGTCAGTGATTTGGTCATTAATTTAGTCATTGATTTGATCATTAATTTAGTCACTGATTTGGTCATTAATTTGGTCATTGATTTAATCTTTGATTTGGTCATTAATTGTCACAATTAATGACCAAATATACAACAAAATATATTACTATATGATCACCTGAAAAAACCAATTAATGACCAAAAAAATATTACCAAAATGTTGGTCGTGTTATAAGATACTGTAAATTAGCCACTAATAGTCATATATATGCAAATTTTAGTCATAGTTTAAAACCAATTAATGACCGAATAAATATGACTAAATTTTGGTCATGTTATAAGATACTGTAAATTAGCTACTAATAGTCATATATATGCAAAATTTAGTCGTCATTTGTAATCACAAATTTATCATTTGGAGTAGTCATTTATCTTTTTTTGGTAGTTTCATATTCATTATATAAACGACTAATTTAATAGTTTATATTCATTTCATTCACTTTCATTAATAATCATTATAAATTACTAATTTAGTCGTATATTCATTTTATTTGTGTTCATCATTAATCAATATAAACTACTAATTTAGTAGTTTCAAATTGATTTTGTGTTTATTATTAATCGACATAAATTAATTTGTATGATTTAAAAAATGGCATACAATGTGCATGTTCACCTAATATGAAAACACAAAGTTGCATATGTTAATTAGAATACTAAGCAATATCAAATGCAACTATAAATAATTTCAACCACATAAATTATATTATATGAAATGTTAAAGTATTACAATATGGGTTTCCAACTTAATATTGGTTGGACTAAAATTTACACACAAAATGATGTTTCATCACTTCAAAACATTATCATTGTGTTGTCAAGGAATTGTAAGTGAATTCACAAACTCGGAAGACTTGACCATCAGTCTTTATGTGTGTCTTATGTGGGATATTGGCTCTAAGAGTATCACCAAACCAATTCTCCTCTCTTTTTGCATTTGTTGCTCCAATGTTATTGCTCCTCTCTTTTCAATTCCTGCTTCTTACCATCAATACTGAGTTCATTTTCTGAAAACAAAAGAAGATACAATGTAGAGTGTAAGACATGAAAAACAATGAACACTAGAATATAAACTAAATTAGACTATAAATAGTTTATACGACATATACCTCAACATCAGCAATGTCAAAGCCATTTTTCCCCATACAAGTAAGAAACTCGAACAAATTTTCTTCATTGGGGCGATAATGGCCACTATAATGTGGCCAGATAACCTGTATAAACAAAAAAAATAAAATTTCACCATATATAGAAAAGAGCACCTTAGTAACTTAGTATTCAAATTTCAAGGAAAGCTTAGGAAAAATCATGTCAACTAAATTATATGCTAAAAAGCTCAAGCTGTAGATAACTTGTGAAAAAAAATAATATGAAGTATGATGTTTAATCCTTGTCGTTTTATTCACAACAACATTTCATTTTCTAACGCATGAACTTAGAAGTACATAAACAACATGTACTCAAATAACAACATGAAAATAACATTTTCTGATAGTCATGAAAATATTTTAACACAAAATAGCTATAAGGATTCCAATCAATATAGTGTAATACTAATTTCATCTTCAAGATTTGGTTTTTGTTTAAATGAACATGATACTAAGTGTTAAAAGACAAAACAAAATCAAAAGAAACATCCAAAATACAATCAAACAATAAAGAGAGGATATCATGAAATGGAAATTTCAATTATAAAAGATTTGTTTACCTATCCACTGATGTCATGTCTGGCATTCCTAAAAAATTTTCTTGCCCAAAATAACCATGAGGTGAAATAATCACAACATTAAAAACTATAGGAATTCCTACTAGAAACATTTCCAAAGTCGATGGCTCAAGTGGCTAAGCGATCTCTAACAGCAAATGAACCATATCCAAGACGTGATATGCATTGTTTCACCATCCTTTTTCCAATCACATTTCATGTAACATGCCCATAGCAGAGTCAAGTAACAATCAAACAAAGACATTGACATTTGCTTTTATCTTTTATATCTATAAAATTTGAATCTGATTTGTTTCTATTACAACTCTATTGAGACCACCTACTCTCCAGTCAAAAATAGAAAAGGAGCCATTAGTCATACCTACCCATGGTCTCTTGTAGGAATGATAGAAGAATAGGTTGATCCATTAATTAGAATTGCAAAAATATTGAGGAAATACAATTCATTATCTAGTTAACCAATTTCACATTGAACCCCAAATGGATGAGTAGCCCTAAAAAAAGATAGTTTTCTCTATCATATGCCTTGGAAAGACAAAATCACTAACATTGCTTGTAATTTTTTGGTTTGATGTTATAAATTCCTTCTTGGGCTACTCTTATTCCATAAGGGATTTGTTTCCCAGGAAGGATGAAAATTTGTTCTAATGACACAAAATCAGCTTAGTGGATTTTGACCCTACATGCACTAATTTTTGCAATGATTTTGTAGATGCAATTACATAGTGATATGGGTCTGAAATCATCTCATTCTTGTCTAATTTTTGGGATTAAAGCCTGAAATGTTGAATTGAAAGCTCCCAAATCCTGCATGTGTATTTTAATTTGTCAACAATTCTTAGTTGCTTTGTTTGAAGGAAGTCATAGAACCCCTAGAAGAATTATATTGTCCTGCGAAGTGGCTGAGGGTTCTTATACTTTTGGAAATAGTGAAAATTTGTTTGTAATTATTCCCTTGATATTTGATCCATAAATACCTCATTACCCACCTCACCTACAAAATTGAGGAAATATGAAGTCATCTTTAACTATCGCTCTTAAATTTATTCTATCATCCTCTTTATAAATTCCCTCAAAATGGTCTGTTGATGAGAAAATTGCTCCTCGAGATGAGACACCTTCTCATGAAGCAAAGTTCGATGCTAAACACCATCTTGAAGAAATTGTTCATTATAATTATGAATGTTTAAGAGAGAAAAGATTAGCTATTTAGTAAAGGATATGCACAAATGTTAGTGATTTGGTACAAGGAAAGACATGGGCAGTAAGAGAACTGTGGAGATTCCCTACAACTCTTTTCCCAAATGTGACACGTGAGGATGTATGCTTATTAAAAAACTATACTTGAGAATGTTCACCATTTTGAAAGCAAGACTATTTTGGATGTAGGCGCAAGAAGTTTGACACGGGCTCCTGCACTCGACCCGGCAGTCCACAGATTACCTATGACTACGATCTATGCGCTTCCCATCCTGTCAACAGCAGTTGCTCCAATTCTCGGTCATATTGTGCCTGACGACACATCACTGTGACTTCAACTAGGCTACTCGATCGCATGTGTGGTGGCTACTAAACCTGCACTAACATAGGTCTAGCTGGCTCTGATAGCACTCCTCCATCCACAAACCAATTATGTTGACAACTGCCCTTCTATCGGTCATTTACATGTCTTTTCCCTTGCGATTTCTCAACCGCTGAGTGGTGTCAACTAGTCTAGCATGTGTTGCTTCCTTCTTAGTGAGTTGCCACCTTATGCTTCTTGTGGTTTTGTTTTTTTTGAGTGCGGGTTTGCGTGCAGGCCATAGTTCTTCCACCAACAACTTTCGACCATACCTTCCCACCTCTCCTAGCAAACTACTCTCGAAACTACGTGCTTCTTCGAGGTGATGTTGGTAGATCCTTTTCTGCCAACCAAAATGTTGCCCACCCCTTCTTCGCACGGTTTTATTTTCCTATTGGCAGCATGGTTTGACCCTTATTTCAACCACTTTGTTTTTTCCATGATTGACACAACCTTGTCACTTGTTGAAATTCAACATTTGCAATCTTCCCACCTCTGTCACCTGATGAGTATGAATTATTAAACTCTCTTCTGTCATTATCCAAAACATTTATTTCCTGGACACGTGATTTTGCAAATAAAGTTTTTTTTGCAGCATAAGTCCTTGTCAAAATTTCATCTCTCATACCAACAGGCATCTGGTTAGAACTGCAACCTAAAATCATACATACACCTCTTCGTCTATCACTCAAAGATGTGAATGGTGGAATATCTGCTAGAGCACTCTTGGCATATGGCAGAGGTTGAGCCCTCCCTACTATTCCCTTTCCAGGACCTCCCTTAGGACCAAGATTCAAGTGGCCATCATCAGAAAATATGTGTGTTGAAGGGCTTGGCATAGACCAATTTTCAAATTGAGCCCAATCCACAATCTGAGCATCTTGACTGGTGAATCCACAATCACATGGTCCCATATGGGGTTGTGGCCCTTTAATCCCACCCATATGTGGAAGTGAACCCATTTGTGCACATGCCATGTAATGTGGCATCGCAGGTCCTCTCACACCATGATCAAGTGGTGTCACAAGTCTGTGACCTGCATGTCCCATATTGGTACCTCGAGAGCGGCCTCCCTATCTATGTAGTTCTTGCATAGCATCCCGATGCACTTCCTCTATTTTCTTGTGGCCCTCAACCTTCCACCTTTGTTTCCATCCATTCCTCCTCAGATCAATCAGATCCTTCAACATGAACCTCAACCTAGAGGGAAGCCCTTGGGTATTGGACATTTTTGTCATCCTATCCAAGTAAGCAGCAATATGTTCCTTGGCCTTTGAATGGTCAATCATATGACCAATAGTGCTCATCAGTTTGCACAAAGCTTCAAGATTTTCATCCTCTACATGTTGAAATTCACCAATTAATTTCATGATGAATGCATGCATAATTCTTTCAGTCAACATACTTTCTTTATAAAGCTCACCAATAAACGTTATATTTCCTAGCATTCATCGTTGTGTTGCAGCCTTCTTCTCCCATATTTCTTCTACTGAAATGATTTTTTCACCGTCCTCTTCTTCTTTCTTAGCCTCTGCCTCTTCTCTTTCATATTTTTCAAATTATTCCTGGCATTTGTTCAAAAGAACTCACTTGAAAACAACCTTCTCATTATCTTCATAAAATTCTGGTAATCCTGCAGCAAGCTGAAAACATAATTTTGCATACATTTCACAAAAAGTTGACTCCATCAAGGCTTTGTCAAATATTTGAGATATTATACCATGAAGACATGATGCAGAGTCAATGTTCACTTCTTTGACCTGTTCAAAAAGTTTTTCAAATTTTTGGGGCATTAATTTATTAAGGATGGATTTAATTTGTCATTTTTCAACTGATCCTCATCAGAAACCTTGCCCACTTCATATCGGTTCTCTGATTTATGAATTGTGGGCAAAGAAGGCTGTGGAGGAGGAATCAAACCCTTCTGCGAACCAGAAGCACGCTGCCACCTATCAATAACAAAATTATTTCTCACTTGTCCAACTTGTGGAAATGGTGCTTGCACATAAGGCCCTCCAAGAAGGATGCCATTCATACTCATTTGTGTTGCACAAGTATTTCTTGCAAAGCCAATATTATAACTTTAGCCAAGTTGAAACATAGAAGAGGAACCACTTACACCCACATCCATCCGCATATCACAGCCAGCAGCAAAAGCATCCACCGACTTGGCCCATTTATCATCATCCAAACTGGCCATATTTCTCCCACAACGTTCAAGTAGATAATTCCCACTCGGCTGCCTTTCAAGACGTCTTGCAATGCTTGCTAATGCATCAGCCTCTCCTACATGACTTGCAAGTGCTTGGGAATTTCCAAGTAATTCAATAGTGTCTGGACAAATTTCAAAATGATTTGGTAGATCTTTACACTGATCCTTGATTGTCAAAAAAACTCACTCAAGTACTTTCTATCTCCTGAACATTTAGTAACTAAAATAGTTACTTGACTCATAGGAGTTGAAAGCTCAACTGCATCTTCCCAGTCATCCACTTCTTTCAGGACTTGCTTCTCAGGCTCTTTTGAGGAAGTCTTACCCTTGACAACATCGGTTACTACTTTGAATGGTTCTGGAAGGTTCACATCTTCCTCCTTCTCTTGAACTTATAAGCATTATATAAATCTTCTTTTTCTTCTTCTTGTTGACTTCACAGAAACATTGGAAAAACTTTTATTCTCCTTTTCTGAAACTGCTACCCAAAATGCTGAAAATTTTGGTGCCTCTAAGTTGGTTCTTGTGTCAGAGAAACCTCCAAAAAGTGCACTAGCTGGAAAAAATGTCCAAAAACATTATTACAAGAAAAACATGGCCAATAACCTACAAAAGACATACAATCAAATGAGACGAATGATAAATGAAAACTAGACAATATGCAACCAATACCATCTACTACTGTCAAAACTATTGACGTAATGGGCATATACAGATTTGTTAGATTTATAGGTTAATGATTAATCATAAGAAACCGAAAAAATTATATTCACACAAATGACAGCTCTAATAATTTGAACATTCAAGAGGATGACTAGGGTTTAAAAAATAGTGCCTGAGGTACTTTGTGTTTAAATGTACATACTTAATTCTGTTTTAGCTCAGAAAAATTAAAAGAAAGTCATTGTATTTCATTTATGAATTTCTGGGCAAAAATAAAGGGATTTGTTGTACTTTTTCTAAGTTCATAAATACTTAGAAATTTACTTCTTTTAGCAGAAAAATCAGATCAGTGATTTGAATATAAATCTGGGTTTAGTGTAGAATTTTATATATACCAATAAATTTTCAAATTTTTATGTGACCAAGTTTTGGAAATATTGTTATTTTTCTATTATCCCTATTTGGGGATATTACATGCTACAATTGGTAAAAGCAAACTCTAGCTATTTGGAATGCTAAATATGAACAATAGTTCTAAATTTGGGACAAGGATGAGTCTGGTATATGCAAATTGGAAGCATGCCTGTGCCCTCACTTTCTCTCTCTGCATCGTTGCCACTTTCCTTCCACGACAAATTAGTGTCCAGCCATCACTTTGCTCTCTCTTTGTTGCACATAGGAAACTAGGAAGATGGATCTGTTGGAGCGTATCATTACATGGTATAAATCAGTCTTATTGATATGCCATCAGTGTTATAGAGCTAATTGAGCAATAGATAAAAAATATAAATGCTTTCTTTGCAAGGAAAGTGTTCTCCACCAAACCTAGTCTCTCCCTCGGCATCTTAAACTTTGCATTTGCTAGGGGCTTTGTAAAAACATTTGCATCTTGTGAATCCAAAGGAATGTACTCATGCCCAAGACAATATCGTTGAGGAGGAGGGTACTTCCAAAGGGCAGCCACTTTCATCTAGAGAAATTCTGGGCAGAATTCAAGGCTAGAAGAATGGACTGTGTGATTCCCTAACCAGGCCTAGATTGTAGCAATGAAGGAGACCTCAAAACATTGAACTTAAGGTATGTATTTCAATGCATTCTTGTAGATTTTGGATCCTAACTTGTGGATCAGTTTTAAATTGTGATAGGGTAGCATGTGGAAGTCAATGAGGAGGGGACAAATCTCATGGTTATATGCCCTAAACAAGTGATAGTTGCCACAGTGATTGGGCAGCAAACTTGGAGTGAGAGTTTGTCAAGTATTGGGTCAAAATGATAACTATTGTGTGGATCAGTTTGACGGGCAGCTTGAGGAGGCCTTAGGAGTTGTTTGGAGGACAAATTTCGAAAAGGAATGTCAAAGTGATCTTCATTGCTACAGTACCGAAACAAAGGAGGTGGTGATATCTTGCCCAAATCATATTATGATATTCTAATCCTGGGCCTATCCATAAACTCAAACATGAGATCCACATCAGTTACCAAACCAAGATATTGTTCCAAGAGCTACAACAGTCCCCAAATTGTAAACATCATTATAGAGGGTCAAGGAAGCCCATCCTTACCTAAAAGGAGGCTAACCATATTAGATGGTTTGTAGGATATCTAACTTACAATCAAGGAGAGTACAAAAGTGGTCAACCAGATGATGACTTTCATGTCACTACAACAACACTTCGTAAATATCCCAAGTAGTAACCAAACTTCGTAGTGCCAAAATTCCTTCTATGTCAGCTGGAGGAACCAACCCTATTACTTAAGCATCAATGCTAGCAAACTTCTCTTTCATCCAACAATATCTACTTAAAGTAGAGTTGATGTTGGCAATCAGCCTTTTGACGCAATAACTCAAATTGCATAAGCATTTTTGAGGTATGCTGCTCAGACGAGTAGTTATAACTTACAAAGAGTCTAGAAATGCATTTTGGTGCATTTTCATGTGTTATTTTGAAATAAACTTACAGTCATAATTAAAGCTCTCCCACCTGCTTATCTTGGATCTTACTAATGAGACCCTTTCCAAACTGATTCATGAAATATACAAGTGGTAAGTGAGCACTATTATAGACAGTTTTAGATATTTCTAAAGCATATCAAGACAGGAATTTCTTGTTATATTTGAGAGTAACTATTGGTGTTTAGTCAACACTATTTTTGTCTATTGGTGTAGATAACGATGTTGCGGTGCTATGGATGAATGCACCAAAAGATAAATTAATACCCATGGCAGTTGAAATTTCTGCAAATCTTTTTATAGGACAAAAATTGTATGCAATTGGGAATCCATTTGGTTTGGATCACACCTTGATGACTGCTATCATTAGTGGGCTTTCCAAGTAGACAATTTCAGCTGCAACTGGCCATCCAATACACAATGTGATCCAGACAGATGGTAAAGGACCATTGGAGGTCCTCTTCTTGATAGTTCAGGAAATTTGATTGGCATAGACACTTATATGTACTCTCCATCAGGAGCATTACCTGGTGTGGGCTTTTGAATTCCAGTAGATCTGTAAGTGTCATTGTTGATCAGTTAGTAAATTTTTGGAAAATTACTTGACCCATTTTGGGCACTAAATTTGCACTGGATGAGTCCGTTGAGCAACTGAGTGTCACTAGAGTTATGGTGCTTGATGGTCCTGGAAATGGATCAGATGGAAAAGCTGGACTGAAAACAACAAAATGAGATTCTTATGTTTGGCCTGTCTTGGGGACATCATTACAACTGTAAATGGGAAGAAAGTGTTAGTTCCAGTCTTTGCAGCCTGTCACCAGCGATCAAATTGGACTCTTACTATGTCTAGTTCTCACAAATGTTTTTCACATAAGATTTAGTGCAAATCATGTCCTAAACTTGTTCATCAGAAGCAGCTCGGAAAGAGCTTTCCAACGGTATATCGCACTCCCAAAACCGGCTTCTGGATCAAAAGATATGACCAAATGAATGATTGACTCTTGGTTACGCCTGATGCATGTGTTGTTGGAAATACTGAGAGGGGGGTGAATCAGTATTTCTTTTCAATTGTTATTTTTACCAATTAGATCACTTATATTTAGAACACAAAATGAACAGTAAGAATAAATATTTTTATTAATTTCTTGTTTACAATAAATCAAGTACAATATATGTAGGGCTCCAACCCTAGATGAAGACACCAACCATCAATCTCCCAGGCTCCAACCTGTATTTTCCAAGCACCGACTTGGACTTCTAAGGCTTCAACCTTGTCAATTCTGAGGCACCAACCTCAAGGGCTCCAACCTGGTCTCTTGAGGACTCCTATCCTCTAGGGCTCCAACCCTATCTTCCAAGGCACCAACCTTGTCAATTATGAGGCACCAACCTCAAGGGTTCCAACCCTATCTACCAAGGCACCAACCTTGTCTCTATGAGGCTCCAACCTCCTGCTTCATTCTGTCAAGATATATTTGGTTATACTTACGGCTCCCAATGTCTTCTTCAACGAGCCCTGTCAATATTCACTTAGTCTTCATTGTAGTCTCCACATTACGTCATCAATGACAACCTTATTCTTCACATGAAAGTGTCTCCACAACTCTTCATGGTACCCAAACAATCTTTCCAAGGTCACTCCATGAGGGCTTCAATCAAGGTCTCCAAGAATGTCACCAAGACCAGCTTCTGCACTGCTTCAACAAGAAGTCTACAAGGGTCTGTCCAAAAACTGCTGCAAGTATTGTGTTCTTCAAGTATTCCCTGCTATTATAATGTTGCTCCAGGACAAAAATGCTCCAAAGATGCTCATTCAAACAAGATCTTTTATGTTGTATTTTCAATGCTTAAGATCTGTTCTAATGATAAAACTGATGCATTTGTTCTTCCTTCAATTCTGAGAACTGAATGTGTTCTTCCCTTGATGATGTGATTACACTGTTATTGATTATGTGGTTGTGCTTTGGTACCACTTTTACTTCTTGAACTGTTGTAGGTCACATTCTCTAACAGTGATGATGATGTCCTTATTAATTGCTTCTTAAATGACAGGAAAAGAATATCTTCAGTACTCCTCCTACTTCACTGCTTTAGATAATGAACCTGTTGTAGCCAATAACTTAACAATTGAGACAAGATAACTCACAGATTTGACATAGTCCAAGACTGCAATCCGAGACAGCCCTCTGTAATGCTAGCTTCTACAGGGGGCAAGTTCAAGCTCTCCACACAGAAGCTGCCACAGGTAACTGAACCAATAGCACCGAGCTGCCCTGAAGTCTGAGTTAAGGAGAAACCTATCCACAGGACTGAGCTAATCCGAGCCTAAACTAGGCTGCAATACAAGTCTGAGGTTTGGTTTAATATAATCACAGGTCTGTGGCTTTATTTCACTGATCTGAGGTATAAATGCTAACTAATCCGAGCCTCTACAAGCCTTGGATCATTGGTCCGAAGTTCTTCAATGGGACTGCAAGCTACAGAACTGAATTTTAGTTCCAAACCACCAATGCTAGAGCCTAGCCTCCATGGGACTACAATCTGTAACAAAGATCACAGTTCTGTCCTCCAGCAAATGAGCACAATCCAATGCTGCAAACACATGTGTATACTTCAGGTTTCAAGATGATTGTCCTAGTTCAAGCTGTCCACTAGCCTTAGGTAACCCAATCACAAATCTTTAGCCCAAAACGTGATGCCAAAGTCCTTCTCGGCCTCCTTCTTAATTCTGTGCTCAATTTCTGAATTTTTGACCGAATTCATGGTTGAAATGAGGTGTTGGACATCATATTTATATAGGACTTCGACCTTTAATAAAGGGACACGTCTCTTGGAGGGAGGCCGACATGGACAGGTAGGCTTAAGTTGGCTAGCCTTTAAAAATATTATATTCAAACCTAAAAATCAATTTTCTCTCAAACTAGAAGCAGTTAGAGGGCAAGTGATAGCTCGTTAGAAAGGGAAAATTGCCCTCTTCAAGCCTATGGCAGTCCCAACCTTAATTAAGGTCATTTTACCAGCAAGAAACTTAAATTTGTGAGGCTGTCATTCTAATTTTATTCATGGCAGCTCTTAAAATTTTATGTCTAGGGCTCCTTCTTCATATGCTTAGGGTTCCATACACTTAGGTTTTCATTCATGTATATTAAGGGCATCATTAGTATTATCAATGTGTTAGGGCTAAGGCATCTTCTAGAGTATTATGGGAATTTAGATCATGCAAGAATATTTTCCATCCCGGTCACTGTCATCATCAATGAAAACCTAGATTAACATGTGTCCTTATAATTTTACATTGTGAAAACTTCTCACCTTTTTCATGGTTTATAGCTGCAAATCCAGTGGGCTATGGTCAAGGTGACTACTTCCTTGTTGGAAAAGACTTTCCAGAGTATATTGAATGCCAAGAGAGTGGGTATTGACAATTTGAAACTGCCCTTCTCTCTTCCCAAGAGCTTATGATATTGGGCTATATAGTCACAAAGATGCTTCTTGATGTCACTTTGAAAATATTGCTCATGATTTATTATTTAAAGGTGTTCCTTATTGCAATTGTTATAACCGTAACAATAATAACATGGTCTTTTGCATCAAAACATGCTCAACATTCAGTTGCTGTTGTTTCCAATAATCTTTGTGGTGAATGGCTCACATATGCCAAAGCAAGCACAAGATCAGTTTTTGAGGGAAACATTGCATCTGCAACCCATTTAGCTAATCTAATGGTGTCATCTATACTAAAGGGAAGCTTGTCTTCATATTCGGCATAAGAAGAGCAGGTAAAGCCTGCAATTTCCTAGTATACTCAAATAATCCATACACAACACAAGTTTTCTTCATGGGAAAAAATGGATTACTCATCTCTTACTATTCAAATTTTACTGAGACATTCATCCTGTTTGCAAATACAACCAATAATTCAAAGAGACATGTATTAGCTGAAAGGAGTCAAGGATATCTCTGGTATCATCATTCAACTACTTTTAGCACAGGACAACCATTCGGAGAGGCAATTCCAACAAGTGCATATGCTTTCTGGGAAACAAAATGGTTTCAAGATGCACTATATAGTGAGCATGGACTCACTACTTGGGGCTTGACATTTGGTCAGTCTAAAGAACTCTTATTCTGGTCATTGGCTTCTGTTAAAGATTCATCTAATGCAGCTCCTTCTAGTGTTGTGGCTTTAGGAGTGCCAATGAGTAGTTTAACAAACATCATAATGCAATTTGACCTTCAAGGTATTGATATGTATCTAGCCACAGAAGATGGTTATTTGCTTGCACAAACGGGTTCTACTTTCCATGTGGAAGGTGATGTAGACAAACATATACTATTGGAAGCTACAAAATCTAGTAATGTTGTGGTGGCAGAAGCAGCTCTGTATAATGATAATATATCCAGATTGGGCAACGAAACTTTCAGGACCTCTGATGCAAGAATTCAAGGTGCACAATATACATTAGAAAGTGCCTCACTTCATCTGGCTGGAAAAGCCCTGGTATTTGTTTTGATTATTCCACATAAAAGCATTTGGGGTCCCATGATAAGTCAAAGTAAGACAACATTGATTCTTCTAATCACATTGGCGGTTTGCATGTTCCTTGTAAGCTGGCTTTTCATTTTTTCACTTACAAGAGATACAAGCAAATAAATACACCTTTGCGCAGGATTAATTCGACAACTTGAGGCAAAAAAGCAATCAGAGAGAAAGAGTAACCATAAAAGCATTGTTTTTGCAAATATGAATCATGATCTGCGGACATCCCTTGCAGCTATCATTGGCCTCATTGACCTATGTTGCTATGATTTTGCTAAAGGGTCAGAAGTGGAGATAAAAAATTCCTACAGATGGTTATACATGTATATGCATTGTTGGCATCAAGGATCCTGTGCATCTTGGTGTCAAAGAAGTTGTTGATCTCTGTAGGGCTGCAGGTATTACAGTGAGGATGGTCACTGGTGACAATATTAACATAACAAAAGCAATTGCAACAGAGTGTGGCATTTTAACAGATGATGGTGTAGAAATTGAAGGACCTGATTTTCGTGAAAAGAGCTTAGAAGAGATGAAGACTCTGATACTAAAGATTCAAGTTATGGCACGATCTTCACCATTGGACAAGCACACCTTGGTGAGACAGTTGCGCACAACTCTGGGAGAAGTTGTTGTTGTGACAGGTGATGGCACAAATGATGCACCAGCTTTGCATGAAGCTGACATTGGGCTTGCTATGGGAATTTTTGGGACTGAGGTTGTGAAGGAAAGCGCAGATGTGGCAATTTTAGATGACAATTTTGCAACAATTGTAAATGTAGCAAAATGGGGGCGTTCAGTATATGTAAACATTCAAAAAATTTTGCAGTTCCAGCTGATAGTTAATGTGGTTGCTCTAGTTTTGAATTTTGTTTCTGCATGTATAACAGGAACTGCCCCCCTCACTTTAGTTCAGTTGCTTTGGGTCAATCTGATTATGGATACACTTGGTGCTTTGGCACTGGCAACAGAAGCTCCAAATGATGATTTGATGAAAATATTACCTGTAGGAAGAACTGGAAGTTTTATCAGTAATTCTATGTGGAGGAATATAATTGGCCAAAGTGTCTATCAACTCATTGTATTAGCAGTTTTGGAGATGGTAGTGAAAATATGGTTGAGTTTCTACGTAGTTCCATTGGGATCATCCACAAGAAACACGCAGAGAGTATAACTTATTACATAAAGGAGAGTGTGGATGAAGAGCTGGAAGAAGAAACCGTGCAGAATGGAGAGAGAAAAATGCAGAAAAAGAGGCTCACTGTTTTGTGTGGAAGGTAATATTATTGTTGGAAAAACCACATTTCTACAGAGGATTGTGAATGAGACACTTGAGTTACGTGACCTTGTAGAGGTGGTTCCTGAGCCTATTTCTAAGTGGCAAGACATTGGGCCTGATCATTTCAATATATTGGATGCTTTCTATGTTGAGCCTCAACGGTATGCTTACACATTTCAGAATGAGGGTGATGCAAGAGAGAGAGTCTGTAGGTGGATTAAAGCCTCTACGACTCATGGAAAGAAGTGTTTTCAGCGATCGGATGGTGTTTGTGTGAGCTATTCATGAGACAAAGTGGACGAATGGGATGGAGGTTAGCATCTATGATTCATGGTTTGATCCAGTTGTTTTTGTTTTACCTGGGCTTGTTCCTGATGGATTTATTTACTTGAGGGCCAGTCCAGACACATGCCATAGACGTTTGCAGTTACAAAAGAGAGCAGAAGAAAATAGCGTGTTATTAGATTATTTGAGAGGTTTGCATGAAAAGCATGAGAACTGGCTCTTCCCTGCTCAATGTGGTAAGTCATAGGTTGTTGTCTGTGAGCTAATTACCTATTGATATTGATAGGTCTTTGCATCCTAAGATCAAAGATCGCATGTTTCTTTTGCAAGGAGAGCATGTAAATTCCAGTATTCAGAAGGTTCCAGCATTAGTGCTGGATTGTGAGCTCAATATCGACTTCAGCACAGACAATGAAAGCAAAACAAGGGTTTTTTTGTCTCGCAAATGGGTTTCTTTATCCCGAAGATAAATGGGATAATGTTACTAAAATTCAATAGGGCCAATGGGCATGTTCCTTTAAAATTTTATCTATCGAGGATGGCATCTGGAAGGTTATTGACACTGCTGAGGCATTTAATGCTTTGTTATCATCTTTACATATTCGGGGTGTTAGGGAGGCCCATTTACATGCTGTCTTGAAAAAAGCTGGAGAACCCATTTAAACAAGCAGTGAAAACACATTCAGCTTTGAGAAAGCACAATGATGTTATTAATGGACTGGAGGTTAAAACAGAAATTGCTTACAAGCCATCCTGTCCTGGCTATGTAATGGAGGATGGGGATCTCAGTGCCATTGATCATGATTCTTCAGATTCCTCAGAGCTTTCTAGATCCTTTACAATTGAAACTTGGAACAAACAAGGCTTGAAAAATGGCATAGGTGGTAGTCATTGCAATAACTGGGCGTTCGATTCATCTTCAGATTCAAAGAACATATGTGGCTGATTTGACTCATATTTTTAGCATTAAAATATTGGAGACCTTTTCCCCATTTTGGCAAAGTGGCAAATGCATCTCCAGAATTTGAGGGCAGTTGTGCAGGAAGGTGCAGCGTGGCATTCAAGAGGTAGAGTTTTTAGGCTCAGATTCAGCAAAGGAATCCTAGATTTCATGAACAAACTCTAGCAAACTTCTAACAGTTCGACATATTGCAGCAAACTCATTTTATTTTAGATGATTTAATTAAATTCTTTAGTTGTAATTTAATTTATTTTACTTGCCAGCACAAATATTTTTTATTTTTTATTTTTATTTTGATTCCTATGTAGAGGAATCAAAATAAATTTGTAATAGGGTATATATAGGAATATTTTTGAGGATGTAAGGGTTTGATTTTCAACAGAGAGACTGCTGCTTTGGATTGTGTAAATTTTCCTGAATATTATGTTAATGAAGCAGTTTCTGCCCTTTAAAATTTGGGATCCATCACAGTGTTTCATGTTCAGCATGTTTTCCTTATAAGATCATTTTCATATTGTGTTTTTCTACTAATTTTGTTACAGCATTCTCTAAAGGAAGTGTTAGGAATCCATCCACGCATGATGCTCCTTTCACAATGACTATGTTGTTAAATGCAGTGGTTGTTTTTACAGAATCCATCCTTTGTTAGTTGCTCTGTTTAATAACCCTGTGTTTTCCTTTCTACTAAAGCTGCCACTGGAGATTCATCCATTGATTGATGCCTGCAGGGCAGCGAGATTTCTCCTCTTTTCTTCTCCCATCTACATTATTTAACTGGCTGAGCATAATGCTTATTTTGCCCCAAATTTGCAGGTAGAAACCAGCCTCGACTCCATAGCCCAATGATTGTTTATCTCTTATTGTTTCGACCCAAAACTTTCAAATCAAATCCTCGTACTTCATAGCTAGCCTAAGATTCACTTATTGCAGCCGCCCTTCATTGGCAAGGAGAGAGTCCTCTCTAGTCTGGCAGGGCTAGGTGTCAGATCAAAATCTTGGTTTGTGGTTACCTCAGATTGCCTCTTCTTAGCCTTGAGGTTCAATCTGAGTGCTAACAGAAAGTATGCAATGGAAGTGATCTCTATAGAGTACTTGACCTAGTAGTTTTTAAGGTAGGAATTTTAGTTCCTCAAGGGTGGGGTCCTTCAGCATAATTGCATCTACCTTGATCCTATCATCTAAAAGAAAAACTTAATCAACAAAGAGTAAATATGTCAAGTTTAGGGTAATTCCTATTTGTATAGTTGTCAAGCTTATAGTTCTTTTTTACTCTGTTATAACTCTGTTGAGACCACCTACTCTACAGTCAAAAATAGCAGAGAAGCCATTAGTCATACCTACCCATGGTCTCTTGTAGGCATGATACAAGAATAGGCTGAGCCATTAATTAGAATTGCAAAGATATTGAGGAAAGATAGTTCATTATCTGGTTAACCAATTGCACATTGAACCGTATATGAATGAGTAGCCCTAAATAAAGCCAATTTTCTCTATCATATGCCTTGGAAAGACAAACTCACTAACATTTCTTGTAATTTTTTGGTTTCATGTTATAAATTACTTCTTGGGCTACTCCTATTCCATAATGGATTTGTTTCCCAGAAAGGATTTAAAATTGTTCTAATGACATGGAATCAACTTAGTGGATTTTGACCCTACATGCAATGATTTTCTAGATGCAATTACATAGTGATATGGGTTTGAGATCATCTCATTCTTGTCTAATTTTTGGGATTAAAGCCTGAAATGTTGAATTGAAAGCTCCCAAATCCTGCTTTTGTATTTTAATTTGTCAGCAATTCTTGGTTTGTTTGAAGGAAGTCATAGAACCACTAGAAGAATTCTATTGTCCCACGAAGTGACTGAGGGTTCTTATACTTTTGGAAACAATGCAAAATTGTTTGTAATTCTTCCTTTTATATTTGATCCATCAATGCCTCATTACCCACCTCCCCTACCAAACTAGGGAAATATGAAGTCATCTTTAACTATCTCTCTTAAATTTATTCTATCATCCTCTTTATAAATTACCTCGAAATGGTCGGTTGATGAGAAAATTGCTCCTCAAGATAAGACACCTTCTCATGAGGAAAAGTTCATTGATAATCAACATCTTGAGGCAATTGTTCATTACAATTATGAGATGTTGAAGAGAGAAAATATCTTCTATTTAGTAAAGCTATGCACGAATGTTAGTGATTTGGTACAAGGAAAGACATGCACAACGAGGGAATTGTGGAGATTCCCTACAACCCTTTTCCCAAATGTGACACGTGAGGATGTATGCTTATTAAACAACTATATTTGAGAACATTCACCACTTTGAAGGCAAGACTATTTTGGATGTAGGCGCAGGAAGTTTGATGCAGGCTCCTGCACCCGACCCGACATCCCACCTGCTTACCTATGACTACGATCTATATGCTTCCCTGCTTGTCAACTGCAGTTGCTCCAATTCTCAGTCGGATTGTGCCTGAAGGCCCGTCACTGCGGCTTCAACTAGGCTGCTTGACCACGTGTGGTGGCTACTAAACTTGCACTGAAACAGGTCAAGCTAGCTCTGATAGCACTCCTCCATCCACAAACTATGCAGACAATTGCCCTTCTATCGGTCATTTGTGTGTCTTTTCCCTTGCGATTTCTCAACAATTGAGTGGTGTCGACTAGTCTAGCCCGTGTTGCTTCCTTCTTAGTGAATTGCCACCTTATGCTTCTTGTGGTTTTGTTTTTGTCGAGTGCAGACTTGCATGCAGGCCACAGTTCTTCCACCAACAACTGTTGACCATACCTTCCCACCTCTCCTGGAAAAATACACTAAAAAATGCGTGCTTCTTTGAGGTGATACTAGTAGATCCTTTTCTACCAACCGAAATTTCGACCACCCCTTCTTCGCACAGTTTTCTTTTCCTATTGGCAGAAGGGTTTGACCCTTATTTCAACCACTTTGGTTTTGCCATGACTGACACAGACTTGTCACTTATGGATCATTTATTCAACCCCTATACAACATACAAACTTATCTATATGACCCTTTTTCAATCCTTAAAAATTAACAATTTCTTCAAGGCACTATACGATCCATTTACGTTGGTCCTAAAAAAATTTCTTTTGCACGATCACAGTCAAAAAAGTTTCGAACAAACGAGTTGGGAATGTCATATATGTTTATATATATAAAAATAAATTTATAAATAAGTTAATAACACATTATCTTGCAAGAAAAAAGGGAATAAGACCCATAGATGACAAAAGGGGGTTCCTATCAGTCAGTGCAAAGCTTAACAATGCCCGACACAGGGCAAGGTTGTTCAAGCATATAAAATACGATATGTTACAAAGCTAATAGGTTGTGTAACAGTAATATTTTAGAGCCTTTTGTTTACTTCAAGTATATCAGACCTTCTAGTTTGGTACTGTCAAAAATATATTTGAGCAAAAACTTAAAACTGTGAAGGTTTCCAACTAGTTAATTTTTTCTACATATGCCTCACATCATCAACCATGGCATCCACTATAAACAACAATTTCATAAAAAATAAGGAAAGCCTCAAATGATGAATGAGCCAAATCATCATCTCCTGAAATGGGTAGATGCCAACATGCAGAGTGCAGTAAAATATTTGCATATAAATGTGTGTTAGTAGCATCCTAGATAAAATCTACCCAAGAATAACCAGCCACTTTGATTAGGGAAAAGTATAAATTTAAAGATAAAAGGGGTTAAGAGATCCCTTGCATACACCTAAGAAGGTGTGGATGAAAGAAGGGTTTGAAACTCTAAAATGAAGATGATCTAAAAACCCTAGTCCTGCAACCCTTGGGGAAATGCCATTGGCCATTAGTCTAACTGATCGACTAATTAACCCAAAAAACTCTATCGCTAAGCAATTCCCTTGATCAAAGTAGTAAAAATTGAGCCTTACTTGGAAGCTCTAAAAGGAAGAAACCTTATAAAAGATGATTTTGAACCACTTTTGGATCAGCATTGTAGTGTGCCATTGAAGATGGGTGAAACCAGAGGAAAAACTTTAGAAAACCCATGAAGAAATGAGATAACCCAAAGAGGAAAGTTCACACCTACTCTGATACCATGTTGATATTACAAGAGATAAACAAGGATTGAATGTAAACAACCAAAAAACCATAAAAAAAAAAATTTAAAAAAAAAAAAAAACATAAACACAAAGAGGAGAGAAGATGAACCCATGAACATGAGAAACATGAGATGTAGGTGCCCATAAGCTAAAGAATCACATAAGACAACACTTAGCTCATGACAAAAGAATTTGTGATGAAAATAATGATGCCAAAGCTAGTACTAAGGACATCACCAAAGCCCATGAAGATTTTGGAATGTTAATAGTCAGGACATCTTGACAAATTGAGGATAGATGTAAAAATGGCTAGTGGAGTGCTAGCTCCAAGGAAGTTGAACATTGGCCTTAGCCTAAAATAGTATATATTGAAAAAATACAATAAAATGTTGTGGTTGCACATGTGTAGACTTATGGCCTTGATTACATGTAAGGTTGGCATGAGGCCACAAGTGAATATTACACCATCATTTCAATATTTTATAGGTATTACAAGTTTCATGGCATTCACAGAGAAAGAAATGTTGCAAAGGAAGGATAGATGTAGAGATGGCGAGGAGAATGATAAAAGGTAAAATCTATCAAATAATTTTTAATTTGAAGTAATTAGTACACTGGTGTATTTTTTTGATAGAAATACAATGAAAATTGCAAGGAATGTTACACCTAAAGAAGCATGAAATGATGAGAAACTAGGGGAGAGTCAGCCCAAAGTGTTTCTTTGCAATGTTTGTGTACTTGTTTCTGAAAAAAGTGCATAAGCACAAGGATAAAGGTTAGAAGTATTTTTGATAGGGTACAATGGAGAGTCTATGGGATATCAGATTTTTTATTTGGAAAAAGATACACTCAGTAGAGATGTTATATTTGAGGACAACTATATCCAAGGTAATTCAAATGAAATTGAAGTGCCATGGCCTATTGAAGAAAGAGGTAAAAAGGTAGCAGAAAAAGCATTCCAAGTCAGGAACAAAGGAGCAATCAAGAATCCAGTGATAATGAAGTCAATGATGTAAAGCTAGTACTAAGGACATCACCAAAGCCCAAAAAGATTCTGGAATTTTAATAGTGAGGACATCGTCAAAGCCCAAGAATATTCTGGAATGCTAGCAGTGAGAACATCATCAACACCCAAGAATATTCTGAAACAACATTTGTGAACATTAGATGGCTCAAAGCTACAGGAACTACCTGAAAGCAATAAAGGGAGCTAGAGATCAAGAAGATTGCAGCAGTCTGCTTTACAACAGTTATATATGGCTTTGATCACAAAGTCACCACAATTATGGTATAATGTGATTCAATGCACATGGAAAGAAGAATGGGACAAAGTAACAGAGGTGGAATGTGATTCCATACAGAGAAATGAAACACTGGAACTTGAGGATATGCCTAAAGGAAAAAGTGCAAATGGTTAAATGGGTCTTCAGGGAAAAGTTCAAAGTAGATGGCTCAATTGACAAACACAAAGAAATACAGTGATAGTAGCATTACTATTTCCTTCTATTGAGGTGATAGTCAAGTCACTAGTCCTCCGAGATCATAAAAGACCACCTATTCTTGTTCTTGTCATTTGTCCTACTGGGGAACTTGCAATTCAAGATGTTGTAATGTACTCCTCTTATCCTACTATGTAATGACTCAATGAGACATCACATCATCTAATGAATTAAAGAATCCACCAAAAATGTTGCCACAAAAATTGTTTTCGTAAACTAAACATTTGGAAATGAATAGGAAATTATGTATATGCATCATGAGAGGAAGTAAATAATGATAAAACCTTCAAACATGTTAAGAGGGAATGCCACTGAAGCATTTGTTTTTGGAAAAAAGTAATGTTGGATCACAATCATCCTTAAAAAACAAAAAAGTACAGGTATATGCACTGTTTTGAAAGGATTTGAAACTGAAGACATCAATTACAACACTTCTGGAACAGTAGATTTCCAACTATACCTGTTTACCAGCTTGCCTATAGATATTAAGAACCTTAATAGCATCATGGTGTTGCATTTCAAAGAACTACACGTAAACAATTGCAGTCATCAGTAGCTAGAGATCACGGATGCAGTTGTCTAAGGAAGAAATTGATGCTTTGCACAACAAGGTCAATTCAACCTTGATGAAGAGTTTATAAAAAACAATGAGTAAAAGTCAAGGAGTTCATGATGAAAAGTCAAGAACTACATAGAAATGGCTAACTGTGGGTAAGGATTTCATGATTACGTATTGAGCCTTTTTGAGAAAAAAACTCTCAAACCAATGCTGTCAAACCCCCAATGCTAAACAAGCCAGTGATGTGTGGTGGGGACTGATTCCAAAATTCTAGAACTGTATGACTGTAAAAACTAGATATGTTTTTTAATGTTGTTGAAGAGAAAGATATAGCTTAGAGTCGGAGAGGAAAATATATAACAATTACCATATGACTTCTGCATTTGTGTGCTTGTCTACTTATAGTCATTGGGCTACCCAGTTTTCCTTTGCACCATATATAACTTGTGAATATTTAAGAAAGGAGAATTAAATATACTTGGGTCAATTCATTTCCCATTTATCAACATACACATCCTTATCCGCTTTCCCAAAGTATATGTTTGTTCGAAGTGCTATTGTGCATGGTTATTACTTTGGCATAATTCTAAGTTAAGTTCATTATTGACATTTAATAGGCCTGTGTAGTTATTCTGCATTCAATATCAAACATGGGAAGTATATCAAACCTACTTCTGGATATCAAACTGGGCAATTATAAAGCTTGAGTTTTGCATATGTCTGAGTTGTAATATTAATATGTTGAGCATTTGGGTTCTCAAGAAATGCACCGGGCATTGGCAATCTCAATGTGAATGTGTCCATATTCAATGTATACAATACACCATCACACACAGTTTGAATGAATTAGCCCATCTCCACCTGGCTTCCACGATGCAACTTGATTTGAGATCTAGTCAAGAGAAAATATGATAAAATAGATAATAAATAAGAACTACAGGAGAATCAAGCCAATAAAAAAAAAATATTTCTAGGTTTGGTCAAGGGGGAAAATTAACCTAGCACACACTGGGGTCAATCAGTACTGAACCCAGCTATTGTAAAGCTAGAGAGTGCATAGGTATTAGTTTCAATATCTGATATGATGACCATTTGGGTAAACTCAAGAAATGCACCAGAAGTTGGCAACTTCAATGTCCATATCATGACAAGGCTTAGACGGACCTATGCCAATATTCCTACTCAATGTGCCCAATGTACAGTCTAGATTTAATGCACTATCAGCCCCACCATCGCCCTGGTTGTAAAATTCATTGCAATAGATTTCTGGGTTTATGTGAAATTTTCGTAAATATCTATGTCAAACAATTTCTCTGGGTGCACTATCAGCCCCACCATCGCCTTGGTTGTAGAATTCGTTGCAATAGCTTTCTGGTTTTATGTGAAATTTTCGTTCATATCTATGTCAAACAATTTGTCTGGGTACTGATGTAAGCGCTTTACTAACAATTTTAATTCAGAAGATACTCATATTAAATGACATGCACCGAAAATAAACCACCCAAAGTTCAAGCTAACATATTCCAAGCATAATATTCACACAGGACAGCCAAATATGACTCAGAAATAGTAGTAACGAGTATTCATATTAATTCCCAGAATGACATCCACTACAGCCAGAAGACTACCAATATTTTATGCTGTCAATAAACACATGTAAATAAGGGACATTGAGTATAGAAACCTGGGACTGGTGCGTTCCTTTTGCTAGTTGCCAGATGACTGTCTCACACAGAATGAAGAGTCCAAAAGTTCATTTTATGCCCAGATGTTTGCATTCACCCATACTAGAGATAAGGAACTCATCTTTCCCTTAGTGAGCAGCAGTGAATACACGAGTTAGTGATGCCAGGACCTCTGGATAGTGTAAACTCAGACTCATTTAGCTTATATGCAGCCTTCAGAGAGTAATTTGCTTGGTCGTTGCAAGGGTGCACAACTGTTATACGCTTAGGAAACTCGTGCTAATCAATATGATTACTCAGCCCTTCTTAGCATATTCGTCCAGCAGATGGAATGTGGAATATCGGCCCTCAAGCTCAGGTAGATGCGGCCCAACAACTCCAACCAGAACTGAGAACTTGTAAATGTGTGTCTCAGCTAGTAAAAGAATGTAGCTCGACCAGAAAAATAAAGGGCACTCATGCAGTGAAAGATTAAAGTTTCGTTTCTATCCCTTGGAAACTCATACGATGCCACCCAAAAATTCGAAGTGTTGCAGATTGGTAGTCGTGCCTATTTCTTCTTCACACTGAACCAAAAAGAGCAGATCTGGCTCCCTTTCCCTTGGCATTTGAAGAGGCGAGGGATGCAAATAGAATCCATTCTCCGCAATGAACCTCTCCTCCTGTGAAATCGAAGATTCATCGCATGACGTCGAATTGGAGGTGCAATCAAAGGGGTCGGAGCCGAGAGGCGTCACTGGGCTGAGAACGAGTGATGGGAGAAGGAGCATGTTGGGCGACAGGATTTCGAGCGGTGGCATTGCCCTAGTAGATATCCTTCCGTTCAGATTGAGGCAGAGAGGATTGATCCCCAGACCTATCTGCAGATTTCTCAAATTCTGAGGCCTTTCGTGCAGCTTGAAGGCCGATTTTCGAGGACCCACTTCGATTTCGAGAAGTGAGATTAAAATTTCGTTTCTATTCTTTAGAAAATCATACGATGCTTCCCGCCAGTCAAAATCAAAAATTCCCAAAAATTCAAGGTGCTGAGTATTGCCGCCATTCAAAATAAAAAATTCGCGAAAATATTCAAAGTGCTGAATACTGGTAGATGTTAAGTGATCCGTTCAAAAAAGTTTATTTTATTTTTTTGGGTGTTATAACCAAAAGAATTAAGTTTTAGTTTATGTTAAATGGAATATTAAACTATTACAAATTCATTTAATTCTAACTATTCCAATCAATATTAAGTCTAACTATTTTGAATATTGAGTTTGCATATGACTAAGTTTTAATATTTGATATTTTAATGATTTGGTTAAAGTTGAGAAATGCACAATAAATTGGGAATTTCAAGTTGACTACCATAATGACATTTAGACTATGATATTATTTAATTTGATGATTTTAGTCTTTTGGAAACTACATGTAGTATTTTTGGCTCAACGGTGCCTATGCAATAAATTCTTGTTGAGCAAGATCCATATTACTAAAAATTATATTTGGTGCTTGTAGGTCTTTGTATGTTCTATGGGGCTTGGATATAGCCAATATGTATGTCTTTCTAGGGGAAACAAGAGATAGAGACTATGAAGAGTTGTTTGGAGGAATGCATAAAACATTGATATTGAAAGGGATCGTCATTAATGGAAGTGAAAATATTTTGAGGAGTCCTACGAGTTATGAAAGTGAAGATGTTTTTCCTTAAGAGAGTCCAAATATAGTGTCAGTTATTCTAAGTGATGATAAATAATAATTCAACAACCAATAAATAATTGCATCTCTACATTGGTTTGAGGGATAGCTTTGCATCCTATCATATGTAGTTACTTCTCATTGTCATAAGTGATGATAAAGAAAAAATCAATAGCCAACAAATAATTGAATTTGGATGCAGAGTTAGTTTATTGTATGTAGTTACTTCTCACTGTCATCACTTTTTGACATTTTCACATATGTGCATGAAGAAAAATCAAACCAATGATATATACTTCAAAGGAATTGTGAAATTAGTCTAATATTGATGAGCAAATTATAACTTATGTGGATAATAAAAATGCCCAATTTTGATCTAATGTAATAATTCCATTTGTAATATAAATGACTGCACTTAAATTCCCTTGATAAAGTTTCACATTTCATTGTCAATCAAGAAAATCTAAAAGTGAGGGACACAGGGTTCATCAATTACCCTTACTGACAACATAACTAAAAAACTAGCATCCATAATTTTACCACATAGTTGCATAAACTCAAGGTGCCCAAGTAGTCATAATAGAGGTGGGGAACATGATACAATTTTGAAATGGTAGATCATAGTTGACAAATAAGTAAAAAAATTCAATCGGACCATGTTTATCTCGTGAATATGGTGGCATGTCATTAGGCCAACCATCAAGATTCACTTCTTCACAGGCATAAGTAAGAGGTTTGGGCGAGGTGCAATTTATGGGTTAACCAAAAACTAAGTGTGATGCATCCTTCCAAGCCATTTCTCCCACGAGTGATGGCACCCCACATCTTAGGAAGAGTTAAAATGAAACCTTAAAAAATTATTGATACACACCCACAAAAGGAAGAACATAGCATTTATTGCAACATTCGACACTTGTCATTTACCCTAAAAGAAACATGGAGAGAATGATAATAAGTGTCACTGATCTATCCCTCTTGCATGCACAACTTCTCTACTCAATCAACGGCCAATCAAGGAGGCCTTACTAATAGAAACAAGCAGATGTAGAAATAAATGAAAGATATAAGGATAACTAGAAGAATGAGAATGAGCATACCTATGGAGTTGGGGTTCACATCTCCATTATCATTGGGATGGACTTGGGTTTTGAACTTCTTGTCACAATCCATTCTTGAACATCTACCACCACTTTTCACAAACCTCATTTTCTATCTCTTTTTCCTGACTTCTTTTATTACCAGGGACAACCACAAATGTAGATAGATATTTATAGCAACAATAGGCACCGAGGACATCAGAAAATTCCTCCCTCGCTCACGTTTTCCACTTTTTTTTCATTTGAATGCCTAGTAAATTGAAATCTCGAACATGTCGAACACCTGCCACAACGTTTCATAGAACCTCCTTTTCTATATATTTTCTCATGACTCCTTCTATTGCCAGGGATGACCCCAAATGTAGATAGATATATGTAGCAGCTAGACGTGCCAAGGACGTTAAGAAAATCCTCCCTCGCTCACGTTTTCCACTTTATTTTCATTTGAATGCCTAGTAAATAGAAATCTTGAACATTATGACGTGTCAACGGGGGAACTTGTTATTTTGGTCTTCTGTGGTTTTTAGTATGTGCGAGTTTTTGGTCTGATAGAGGTGTAGGAAGGTGGTATTGAAGGAGGTATCGCTAGGGGTGGCAGTGCTTCTGTGTGGAATTCTCCATTTCTGGTGCCTGGTCTGGAAATTGGTGTGCATGGTGGTTTGGTGGGTGGTTCTTGGTGTCTAGTGGTGACAGGAGAGTCGCCCTTTTGGAATACATAGAGTCGATATCCTAGTGTGGGTTTTGTGAAGCTTCTTGGGGAAGCGTCAGCCTGGGGCGTGTTCCTCCCACCTTCTCCTTCTCTAGTTGTTCGGGTTCTTGCCGAGTTTCCCAACTGGTGGAAAGATGGTAGCTGGGAAAAAGTGTGTGGTTTCCTGAGGAAAATTAAGGGTGAAGAGAGATCTGGTTTTTAGGTGTGGTGGTAGGGGAAAGTTCCAGTAGACTGGAATTGGATAACGGCTGGAGTTGGCCCTCCTGGTTTTATCACAATATGACCATCCTCGTGGCACGGGAAATCCTCACCCCCAGCCAAGCAAGGATTTGTTGGCTTAGATGATATGGAAATAGTGGTGGTAGGAGCGCACCGAGGTGGTAAGACCTTCGGTCACTCCCAGCTTGTTGGTGTGGGAACGTGAGGCGGTCATGGTGGAGGAAAACAGGCCTCCCGTGGTGGTGGAAGTGTAAGGTCGTAACAAATGCAACATCAGGGTGGTGGAAAGCAAGGAGGAATAACTAAATGGGGAACTTGTAGGCGTGTAGCTCTGGCTCACAGTAAATTCAACATTGTTTTCTAGAAAACTGTCGGGACCTATTTCAAACTCTGATAGATCAGGTGGATGCTGCGGAATGGGTTCGTAGGGAGGAGCATGTTGAGTTTATGGAGACTTTGGATAGGATGCACTACTTCCAGTTCCAGGTCAGGGAGCGAGTATTGCAGGTGTCGGTGGTCTAGCGAGGCCAAAACCACCTTGTAGAAAAAGTGGAAAAGTTGGGCACTTGGCTCGCACACTTCGAAGGGCACATCCATTGCAACTTCCGTCCACCACCCCCTCTAGGAACAACCCTGGAAAACCCAGCTTCCATTACATCGCATGACTAGTATGCTCTCATGTGTTTTTTATGTATTACATGTATTTTGGTGTCTTTGACCCTCTCATTTATGGATGTTGTCCTTAGCCTCATTTTTGTATTTTTGTCACTTGTTGCAAACATTGGTCAACAAACCTAGTTGTGGTGAGACCCCCTGTTTTTTTCTTTGTTGGTTGTACATGTTTTTCACCACATGAATGAATATTGACTCACAAAAAGAAATGTTATGTTTATCTATTGATTAAATGTAAATATGAAGATTTGACCTTGGATTTAAAACAAGAGTCACACTTTTAACATAAATCAAGGAAGTTTAAAGATTAAAATTTATGGCCAAAGAAATATAAATATACACATTAATCTGACTATCTAAATATTAACTTTACTAAAACTATAAAACTATAAATATACATATTAAGTAGATAGATGATGCATGCAATATTTATGTTAATTGTAGATGAATCCATCTTTAGTGTTAAACTTTAGAGACAAAAGAGTATTCGAAATTTTAACAATGTAGATGGACTCAAAGACCCCTTTGTCTCTAAATCTTAACACTACAGATGGATTTAGAGACTCGTTGAGTGAAATGTAACACTTTAGTATCAAAATTGCAAATTTTCATTTATGGAGTGATACAATTAAAAATTACTAACATAAATGACTAATTCATATACTTTTTGTACTTGTTATTTGGTCATACTTTTATTCCTGGACTATAATAGTCATTTGCATTAATCATTATTAATTTTGTCACTTATTATCTAGTCATATATTTTAATCCTAGACTAAATTAGTTATTTAAGTTAGTCACTTTTACTTTAGTCATTTATTATCTAGTCGTATATTTTATCCCTAGACTAAATTAGTCATTTAAGTTAGTCGCTTTTAGTTTAGTCACTTATTATCTAGTCGTATATTTTATCCCTGGACTAGATTAGTCATTTAAGTTAGTCATTTTTAGTTCGGTCACTTAAAATTTCTCAAATTTAGTAGTATTTCACTTGAAATAATTGCGGTGACTAAATTTTTTAGTCACCTAATCATTAATTTCATCATTTTCTACTAGTGTTCTGTCAGGTACCAAGCTTGTGGAATGGTGTCCAGTGAATGTATAAAGTTGTGTACCCATAAAGATTCTAGATATCCCTCTTTCCTCCACTTATACTCGTAACTGCTTAGATGTGCTAGGGGTTCAGAATTCCCTTGGTACTTTTCTCCAAGTTGCGATCCTAAAGCCACACGAAATATCATTCTTAATGCTCTGGTAATATCTTCCAATCGCGAAAGAGAGTTACGAAGGGTTGCCCACCACCTTGCTGACGTGGATTGTAGTGTTGCATCCATGAGAGGGACTCTATGTTCTATTGGTACCTTTTCTTCCACTTTGGTAATAAATGTATTCACAGATTGCATGTTTGAAAGAGTTGGATATTATTTTACCTCTGTACCAATCCAGTTGACTCCACAAATGTTGGCGCATCTTCTGGTGTTGATCTCATATCCTCCCTGCTGCCAATCATCCCATGCTACTTCTAACCCTAGGTCAGAACTCTAAATGCTTCTCTAGATTACGGTTCCCCCTACTGTAGGATTAATGTAATGTTCTCTCCTTCCTGCCATCATTTGGTAGAGTTGATCCAAAAGTTGTGCGTCTTCTTTGTTGTCAACAGTCTCTGTGTATCGGGGTCCTTGATATGGGTCCAATGGCTGAACTACTCTGACTTCACCATCTTCGAATATCATTAATTCCTTCTTTAAATCAATGACTGCATAATTTTCAAAGGCCCAATCTATCCCCAGCAAGGCAGGATAGGGATCCTTGTCACCCATGATGTCTATTAATTCAAAGTCTGTATAGGTATTTACTCCCGTGACATCAACGTCAAATTCTTCTGGCCTTCCTGTTGGTACAATACATAATTGATTTTCCATTCTGAGCTGTATTGGTGAGTATGACAAATTCGATTTTCCCAGTGCTTCCCATGTCTTTCAGGTTAGAATATTGACATCTGATCCAAGATATAGCATTGTATCTCTGATTTGGAATTTGGCAGCTTGAGTGTTTACACGAAACTCATTTCCAGTCCTTATATTATTTATTTTCACTCTTCTTATGTATTTTTCAATTGAATTACCTAAGTCTCTAGGTCTTGCTTCTCCTTGCAGGACCATTTCTATATTTTTCTTTAATTGTTCCAACATTTTCCCATTGTTCACAATTTTTAGGAATAGTCAGAACCACTCTTCTATCGGTGTGCTTGTATGGATTCCCTTCCCTCCTTCGTTGGATTGTTTTGGAAGTTCCATACTCTGATGTCTTCCTATATGTGAAAATGTTTCTAGTGCTTCTTTGAAATACTGCTTCTGTTGTTCTGGGATGAAATATTTCTTTGGGGATGTAGGTTTGATTAGCTTTATCAGGTCCATGTCTCATGCATCTTCTCCTGTTTTCTTCCCTCCTCGTGTGACTATAGCTACACTTTGCATGGGCTGAGCCTCTACTATCCTTGGTTCCACATTAACCAGGTTAGCTCCCCTTTGTCTGGCTCTCCCTTCCCATCTCTTAATTAGCTCTGGGAAGTCTTCAGTCGCATGTGCATTGAATCTTCATTGAGAGAACCATGGTCTCCTGGGTAGCAGAAATTATCTCGCTACATGCCCTTCCTGATCACAGTTATAACACCTTACTATTCCTCTTCCTCCACTTCTGCTACCTCTCATTCCTCCTCCTCGTCCACTTGGAGTCTCATTTAACCTATAAGATGGCCTTTCTAATCGTTCTTCCAATGCATCAAGGGCTCTGCATTGATCTATATTATGAGTTGTAGAGGAAAAAAATTCACAGTAGATATTGTTTGGAACATTTGAGTATTTTTGTAGAATTAGACACAGTTGTGGTGGATGACCAATACCTTTGCATATTTCGTAACATTCTGCTGCTGTTTGATTCTGTTGATTGGGGAATCCTGCGAAGTGGGGTTGCGGTTGGTATAGCCCTTGAGTATTTATCTGTGCAAATCCACCGACTAGTGGGGCCCCTTATGTTCTGGCCGCTGAAGTTCCAATATTTTCTGCCCGCAACCTCAGACATTCTGTGGCCACATGTCCTTCCATCAAGCAGTGCGTGAACCATACGTTGGGAATTGCATTTCATACTGGTTGAATATCTTTCAATTTCTCCATCAAACTGGCTATTTGATGTTGTAATCCTAGTATGGATGGATATTGTACCTCCGCCCCTCCTCTGAACTACTGCGAGTATCCTGCCATAGCTTCTATCTTCATGGCTTGCTCAAGAGCATCCTGAAGGGTATCAATCTTCTATTGTGTCAACGGTGTCCTTGTAAATGGTAGGAGTGCTTTGATGAACCAATCTCGTTGGTGATTTGGATCGATTGGGTAACTTAGCTTTACAATCACGTCTTTAAATATTCTCATTAAATCCCATGCTCTCTCTCCTTCCTTCTCTTTGATTTCCCATAGCTCAAACAATCCTTGCTGATTCATCTGAGGCAACTTGAATTCTTGGACAAACTCTTTCTTAACGTTGTCTATTTCTAGGTTCTCGTGCGCTTCTAACCATTTTAAGAACCAGCGCAAAGCTATTTTCCTAAGTGTGGTTTGAAACTCAATTAAATTGACTGCATCAGGTGTCTGTCGAGCTCTCCAGATTGCTTCACAAAGATACCAGTGCTGTTCTACATCGTCGTTACCTTTCCTAGAGATTTTTGGGTATCAGGTAAACGATCCCGTCATCTTTCCTTGTGTTGGTGGTACTAAAACAAAACCTCTGCTTCCCGGCTAAGAGATTCCACTACCAACATTGTTGCTAGTAGATATCTGTACTGTGGATTTAGTACTACTCAACTTGCTAAACTCTCGTAACTTAAATAATAACTTATCAGGTGGATGATAAAGTATCAGGGGAAGGTTAGAACTAGTGCTAATTAAAACTCGGGGAATAGTATTACCTTGCGTTATGGGTGTCGACCTCTCTTGGAATAGTTGCTCCATCGCAACATGCAGCTCCACATCAGACTCCTGCTCGGGGCGTGCATCCTCCTCATTGGACTTGTCTCCCTTTTCTCTTTGGGCTAGGCTCCTATAAACTTGCCTAACTTCCTTAACGGTCCCTTCCATTCCTTGGGATCCCATCTGACCTTCTCCTTCCTCTATCATATGCAACGCCTTTTCCTTGTTCTGTCTATTCTTCTCCTACTTCTCAAATTCTCTCATCACCCTTTCCCACCGCTTCTCACCAATCTGCACCCTCCGATGTGCTCTCTGCGCTTTCAACCTACTGTAGGTTACGACATCCATATCCCTATTATCCCTTTTTCTTTACTCATAGCATCTTTCCCTAAACTCCTTCCCCTAGTACTAGAGGTTTAGGTCTCCATCTCAGGGTTTTGGAATTACATAAGGCCCTCATCCACCATTAGAGATTTAATCCACAACAAGATTTATTTTAACAGTTCTCCCCGCAACCTAGATATAAATATGTCTTTGGATTTTGTAAAATATTGGTAACACTCGGATGCAAACTCTACAATGTACCCCTCCAAGGTAGTTTGTACCCAAAAATCTACTGCTCGGGTTACATCTGTATCTAGCTGATGTAGTGCTACTAGATCTGTGTGCGTCCAACTGCGACAAAATCTACGCAATCCTTTAGGGAGTGACTTGATCTGAAGTCTCCACAACCAGTTGTAAAGCTCTTCGGGAAACTTTCCCCAGAAAATTTCATACATGTCACTCGCAGATTCAGAAAATAGGACTCAATATTTGACAGTCTTTTCCCTCTATTGCCGAATTTATGCTTGTTACGATATGAACTGATCTATGTGCTTCTACCACTAGCTTCGTAGTTCCTCCTCATAGATCCTCGATACCATGATCTAGCTTCTAAATAAATTTTTAGATCCCGATAACGGAACCATTTGTTGGCAAAAAAGGAGGTCTTTGGGCAAGACCCAGGTTTAGGCTTGAGGCCAATAGGGTTTCCGCAGTAGTCGAGGACAACGCTAACATTTTCACCCTGCTCAAGGGATCAGGGAGTCTCACCCGAGGTGAGCCGCGACCTTACTAAGATTAGATGCTAGATCATTGATTTTGAGGAAAGACTAATAACATAGATAATAACTATGAGTATACAGAAGACATATATATCTCAACTCCAAGGAGTAAACTATCACTCATCATGACATTCTTAGAGTACCAAATTAAAATTTAAACTAGGCGTACATTCACCATAATCAAGTAAGCATCAACCAATTCACGATATACAACAAAACAACAATCCAATTCCATTAAATTAGATCAAAACATCATAAACATACTCCGCAGAGTCTATTATAGTTCAATTCAATACAAAAGGCTCCACAGAGCTCTCGTGAGGCTCTACTTCCTATCAGCCTCTCGCTCTGACTGACTAGATAACTAACAAACTAACGATAGTGTCACTTCTTTCCTACCTATTTGTTCCTGCTGACTAACATTGTCAGTCCTTACCTCTTTTTTTCTCATCTTTTCCCTTGTGCTCTGCTGCCTTTTGTTGCTTCTTTATCATTGGGAGTTCTACTGTTTGTTTCTTGTATCCCATCTCTGCCATTTGCACCGTTATATTTCTATACCCCGCCCTACCTACCTTGATTGTGTTTCGCCACCTGCCTTCCAGCTCTCCACAACTCCAAAACTGTTCTGTCCAAAAAAAAGGCCCCAACACATCCAATCTAACAACCCGAGACTTCACCAATAGGCCACATGGTAGTGCTTGTAATACAATGGAACAAACTTCTATATGAAGTTTATTCAGCGCCCATTTGGGCGAAGGGACCGGGGCTAAGCCCCTCACCTCTGGTCCACTGCACACGATAGAACCACGCCCCACATTTAGGGGCTAAATCGATGGGGGTGGGCATTAAGGCCCAACCCTGAACCCCATGTGGCTCGAATGGACATGATTTTCTAAGGTAAGGGGTCAGAGGAAAAATTAATGAACCTACAAAATGTACTGGCATGAAGCAAATTTATCACTCGGTTAGTGGAATTCGAGGCAAAATTGTAGGACCATTAGACAAATCGTCGAATTTTTAGGACAGTTAGCAGTCAAATTCACGAAAGAGCTTTAGAGCTCATACATTTTTGAGTTTTTGACCAAACTGATCTCAGAAAGAGTCCATTTGGGGGTTTTTGGATGTTCTGAATCTTATGGTGACATCTAATTTCTGATTTGAGTACATCTAAGGACTCGTTTTTCAGGTTGAAGACTAAGGGTGTATGGATCATTTGGGTTTTTGAAGTAGTTTTGGAAGGTGTTTGAGCATGAAGAAGGCCTTGTAGGGGTTTTCTCACCTTAAAAAGTACATTGCAACAAATTTTACTTGCAGGTTTCAAATCATGTTTACTTTTCTCATTATTTCATGTTGAGGAAAGTTTTGTTTATGCTCTTTAATGTGGAATTTAAGTATTCACATGCTCATTTTAGCCCATTTAAGTTGGAGTATGGGTTCTTTGTAGGAGATGCCTTGTATTGCTGCTTTATGTGAGTTATTTGTAGGAGAAAATTATCTTATAGGGGTAATAGCCACATGTTTCCATCAACAAAATTTATGTACTCCCTTTTCTAAAATGAATATATGGAGCTTTGGAGAGCCATATATTTTTTATTTTTTGAGAAAATTGAGCTAAGAAAGAGTCCAATTAGGGGGTTTAAGATGTTATGGATCCAATGGCGACCTCTATTCTAATTCGAGCACATATAAGGATTATTTTTGTAGGTTGAATACCAAGGGTGTATGGATCATTCGGGTTTTTGAAGCAATTTTGGAATGTGTTTGAGCATGAAGAAGGCCTTGTAGTGGTTTTCTCACCTTCAGAAGTCCACTGCAGCAAATGTTACTTGTAGGGTTCAACTCAAGTTTAATTTTCTCATTATGTCATGTTGAGAGAATTTTTTTTTATACTCTTCAATGTGGAATTGAAGTGCTCACATGCTCATTTTAGCTCATTGCAGCTGGAGTATGACATATTTGTAGGAGATGCTTTGTGTTGCTACTGTTTTTGAGATTTATTTTTAGGAGAACATTACCTTGTAGGGGTAATAGCCACGTGTTTCCATCAAAAAATGTTTATGTACTTCATTTTACTAATGAATATATGAGTGGTCTAGCTATGTTGGCAGACTTGGAGATGTAGCCCAAGAGGGGTGAACTTCGTAAAAAATATTTTGTTATGCTCTTCATTATGCCTACATGTGTTATGTGATTTTATGTTTCTTTTTTCAAGTTTATACGTGAAGACTAATTCATGACCTGAAGAGAAATTGAAAAACCTCTTTGTTTCAAGACCCATTTTTACCTTGCAACGTTGGAATGATCCTTATTTTTTTATGTGATTCTGAGGAAGAGGAAACAGAACTTCTCCTCCATTTCCAGATCAGGAGAGGGATCAAATCCTTGGAAGCACAACCTTTCTTGATAGATATAGATTCAAGTTGAATCTACAATATTGCTACAAGATGGAAAATGGAAAAAGAATAGTGATTTTGAAATAGTTCTGCAACAATGTAAATTAAAATTAGTTTAGGTAGTAAATAAGGTAAATGTTGGATAAAAAGAAATTATGATTAAAATTAGAACCTGATACATAAAATTAAGATAGAAGCCAATGTTTTTTAATATAAAAAATAGTGAGAAAAAGTGAGAACAAAAGTAAAAACTTTAAATGTCAGGTCACAATGGGTTGATACAAAATATTTTTGAGTTTCACTACGTTTGAATAATATGAGTTTTTTTTTTGACTAGTTTGGGAGTCATACCCACCCATGAGGTTTAAAACTAGTTACCTTCATATAGGGTGTGCCATAAGAGCACACCATGTCACCATGTATTATATGCCTCATGAGACTGTTGGTTTTATTGTTATTATTGTTGCTAAATCCCATTTGATGAATCTATTAGAGTTGTTTTGAGTTTTGGTGAAAACTTTTTTCCCTCAATATATATAGTGTTTAATTTTATAAGAATGTTTGATAATGATAGTCATGATGGTGTGATTATGATTTGTGATAAAAATATGTTCCTTCACCTTAGTTTTGATGGATTTAGTTATTTGATCAATATATAACAAGCTAACCATAAAAAAACACACACATCCATAGAAACAATTTTCAAGTGTAGCTAAAATAAGAGAGAACCATAAAAACCAATCGAAAGCTATGACTTGCTAGTTTTGTGCACTATTAACTCTCTTAGAATTAATACATTAGGTTTCTAAACCTTGTGTTGTGTTATTTTACAATAGTTGGCCTTAATGTAATAAACCCTATAATATGTTGAAGTTGTCTTGGAAGCATTAATCGTAAGTTATAAAATTCACTTGCCATGACATCGTATATTGTGGAAAAATTGTCGATGAAAATAGATTGCATATTGACCTTATGAATATTTTTAGGTTTCTATTCAGTAGACCCCCATATAAATCCCAATGGAACTTTGTTGGCGAGTCATAATAAGCAAATGCTCAGGGATATTGAGTTTCACTTTTTTTCAACACAACACTTTTTTAAAGACTTGACCAAGGAGAATAATTGGAAGAGTCTTTATAATACATCTATGCTCGTTTCCAAACATCCATATTAGATTGAATTGTATTCTTCACAAAATGAAAGAGTGAAATGTTAACACAATAATGAAGACCAATTACATTTCCTACGAAGATAACTTGCCTTAATAAAAATAATAAGAAAACACAACACACTAATGTCTACAATACAAGTATGCATGTTGCAAAACCTCCATATTATTATTAAATAATGCTTCACATAATGAAAGAGTGTGATGGTAACACAATAAGAAAGACAAATTACAATTCCTATAGAGGCAACTTTCATTAACCAAAAATATAAGAGAACAGAACACCATAGCATCTAAAATATACCTATGATTTTTACTAAACATCCATATGAAATTGACATATATGTTTCACATAGCCCAAGAATAAAATGTTAACACAACAAAGAAGACAAATTTCATTTCCCATGAATATAACTTTCATTACCAAATGATAAAAGAATACACCACAATAAAAAACTTTGTTGGTTTGCTAAAAACGAAGTATTAAAAATGGAAACCACCCCAACTAGTAACAAATGAAATACCTTCATGTGTTAGGTTTAATAGTTAACTACCTTATGCCCCTTGCACCACCAAGCAGGACCACTTTATCATTTCACACAATTTATTAAAAATGGACAACTCAGAAATGTTAGGAGTTTTTTTAGTATATTTCATGGTACTAGCATCAATAAAGTGATATATAAATGTTGATAAGAAAATATGCCTCAAATATCAAGTTGATAAAACCAATATTTATTGAACGAAGATCTATTGCGCTACAAAATCTCTTTAATCATAATATATTTCATGTCATCAAAGGAGTTATTCTAAGATAATTTGTATATCTTCCATGAGGATCCATGAAGTCATTATAATCTTGTGAATTAACATCTAGATTATGTATTAAGTCACTGATAATATACTTTCCAACTTCAGATTATATCCACTCCAAGTAGCTAAGTATTGACGATATTTTGCTCAGGGTTAGTGTGTATACACCGCCTATTAAAAGGTGTGACACCATCTTAACACTTAGAGGGATGAGGTTGGACTGAAATTAATGATCACAATTCTATTGCTTAACAATGACCCACCTGTGAGAGTGGATTGGGCTAGAAGGTATGCTCATATTTTTTTCAAAGAACTAAAACCAAATGGAGTTTTAACACCACCTTGCCAAGCATATTCAAACATATTGGTTAAATAAATAAGATACTATGAAGAGTTACAAACTTTTGGATAAGCCTACCAATTAAAAAAATTAGTTATTATGAGGAGTTACAAATTATGTATCTTATTAACATCTAGCTACATTATAACTTGGAAAATAGCTTATTTTATATACATATCATAGGCCATAACCATACTTTTATACTGAATCCAAGGCACAAAATGAAGGATATTTGAAATATGTCCCAAAAAAAAAAAAAAATTAAACTAATTTTGGCGTGAACTTATGAAAATGGAATATAAATTTATATAATATACTTCTGATCAAGAGAGTAACTTTTTAGATATATTTTTTTAATTGTATTCCCAAGAATCAGTTGAATTCTTCGAACCATTTATCGAAAGTATATTATTAAAAAGAAAACTAAATAAGTGATAGGTGTAAGTTTATTCCTTACGGTTGCAAGTTTCTATTATAATTGTTAATTAAACTACCCATATTCCAAAAAAAGTTTCTACAAAATTTTCTTTAGAAAATTATTAGTATCATCTAATAAATTTAAACATATCAATAAAACTAATAGTCCTTAAATAACTGTTCCCTGCTTTGAAAATAACACGGGAAAAGAAACAAGAAAGATATAAATGATATAATTGTTTCCTACTTTGAAAATAACATGTGAAGAGAAACACAAAAGATATAAATGATTCAATATCTTTGAAGGTTTAGTTATGATATGATAAGATAATTTTTTTTTATAGCATAACAATACTCCACCTTAATAGGTTGATTAACGTCAACTTTGTCAAGTATTATCTTATAATTCACAAAGTAGTTATTTTAGATTTTCTTTATTTGTTTTTTTTTCTCGATAGTTGTGTTTGTTTTCTTATTTTTTCCTTTCCTAAAGTTGATATTCATAATAAGTATTCTTATAATTAACAAGGTAGTTACTTTAATTGTTTTTCTTTTCTTTTTCATGGTTAGAAAAGTTCATATGGATTATGGATTCTTATTATGATTTGGCTCTCCATTTTTTAATAATGTTCGTTGTTTAACATTTCAAAATCTTATTTGATTTTTGTTCTTTAATTTCTTGTTTTTTATTAATTGGATTGGATTGTAGTTAAAAGTAACATGAATATTTTATTTAAAAGTTTTAAATTTGGGTTATATCTTATTAGAAATTTCTCAAAGGGGATTTGACAATGGATAATTATTTTTGTTATGTTTTTTTTTTAATTAAGAGGAGTAAGACTTTGTTATTTTTATTGGTAAAAAGAGTAAACCTTTCTAATAAAAGTTTATTTATATATAATTATTTTTTTGAAATTTTTTAAGGGTAATTTATTTATTTATTAATAAAATTACTATAAAAAAAAATTATTTTTTTTATAAAAATATATTAGTAATAAAAAATAAGAAGTCTTATTATTATATATTAATATATATAAAATATAATTATTTGTTTATCATTAATAATGTTAACCATCCAAATTTAAAAGATAAAAGATTTTAACTTAAATAATTTAGTGAACAACTTGTTTTCCTACTCACATAGATTTAAGTGTTGAGAGATATTTTTTAAAAATTATAAAATAAAACATAATTATAATAAATAATCATAAATATTAAACTACAGTTCTAACGACGACTCTATTCCACTTTTTATTTTAAATAATAAAAAATAGTAAACACTTTATTTTTAATAATTATATTGAATGATGTATATAATTAATTATGATGATATTTTTTATAATATATCTATAAATTTATTTAAAATTGTGATTCCAAAATAAGAATTTTGATCTAAGAAATTGTTATTTATTTTTTTAAAAATATCAAAATTAACTTCAATTAAAAAAATGATGTTATTGGTAACATTTTTTTTTTTTTTTTTTTGGAGATGGTTAAAATTCCAACTTGTTTTCTTGATAACTGATATTGTTTTGGACAAAAATATTAAATTGAACCTTGAATTAAAAGTGATCTATTTTTATTTTTTTTGAGATTTAAAAAGCAATTCATTTGGAACCTTGACCATGAAAACTAGTACCATTGTAAATAAAAACATCACAAATAATTTGAAATAAACTCTTAAATAGTTAGTTGAAAATTTATCGACTTATTGTTGTTTTGCTTTGTTTTGTTTTTTTGTTTTTAACAAAAAAAAATAGCAACTTTCATTGATTTTTGAAAATTATATTTTGTATGTGTAATAAGTTGCATTAGAAAAACTTGTAGCAAGTCATATGCTGACAAAATATATGGACTATGTACTCTGCATATATAAATCATGAGTTTTTTTTTGAAACATACATCATCCTATTCCGAGAAAAATATACAACATAACATATATAGATATTGTCCGTTGATATATAAACAGTTCAAAACATTTAGGAGAGACATAATACCAGCCAAAAAACTACAGAAATATAGCAAAGTCAGTGGTTAGTATGCATGACCTAGATGAAGGGCTGATGGTATAAAGCGTATTCTTGTTCATTTATGCATTCGTGATTTTCCATGTTCCCAAATTTTGAGTAGTACCCTCAGATAAAGTGTCAATGTCCCTATTCCTTTCCTTGTAGATATGGCAATAGGAAACACAATCAAATGATTATTGATTTTTAAACGATTCTCTCAACAAACAATTACTTTTTATGATTTCAATATTAGGTTAAAATTTTCTTGCATTCATTATTTATCATAAAGTAATTGCACAAATAATATCAACAGTAAAAAAACAAAAATTCCATTAGGATCATAAAGAGACAACCAAGTAAGAACACAACATTTACCTCGAGAAAAACCATGGGGAAAAACCAAAAAACCTTTTTTTTCGAAAAATTATTTAATTCAATAGAGATACATCTAAATCAAACCCTAAGTCAAACTGACCATCAACATAAATCATACAAAACCTGGTCAAATAACCCTTTTGTCAAGTCATTCTTCTACCTAGAGAACTCAGTCTATTCTGTTTTTCTATGGCCTAATTTCGGCTTGCTTCTTCATTTGAAAGAAACTCGATCTACTAAAAAAACGTGCCCATAAATCTTGTCTATCTTCCATATGTGAGAGGTCAGAGATACTTGCTTTCCTTCATCCTCCTTTCATTATATTTCTTCGACTAGAGAAGCATAAATACTCTTTCCGTGCTTGATTCGAACTTGCTTTTGGAGGAGAACGGGTCTTTTATTTATACTTGATTCATTAGGCTGAATGGGTGTCTTTGTAGGTTAGGCCAATTTCAATTGTTTGAGGGCCGACTTGGCCATATGGAGGCTCACTTGACCAAATATTTAAACTTAAAAATTCAATGTTTTTTTTTAAGGTATGAAGAACATACTTTATACATCAAGCGCGAACATAATAGTTATGAAAACTAATTATAGTTACAAAATTCAACAATAATAGAGCAAGTTGTTGTTCTTATTATTATTATTAAATTTACATTAAAAATAGAATAACAAGAAAAAAATTTCGTAATTATTTTATTTTTAAGGTTTTTTTTTTAAACCATAACTCAAGTTAAAATAAAAATTAAATTCAAAAAATTAGAAATTTTGGAATTTTTTTTTAAATAATGATTTTCTTTTGTTTAAAAATTAAATAGATAAAAGCTATGAATTAAAAAAAAACTTAAAACAAATATAAAAAAACCATACAAAATGACACAAAACAAAATTAAAAAAATAAAATATTTAAAAATATCTAAAATTATTTAAAAAATGAAAAATTAATTGGAAAAATAAAAATCAAATTTTAATTTTAAAAAATAAAAAAGAAATTTCAATTTAAAAGAAAAGAAAAATAAAATTTCAAACCCTGTGATTTATGGTATTTCTGGCCCCATGAGTTTATATTGTCTTGAAAACAACGATATTTAAACACTTACCACTACCAAACAAACATAACCCTGTGAGCGCTAGAGGCACTATAAGCCATGTAGGCACTGGAGGTGTTATAGGCCACGGGAAGAGGAAAGGGTGATTCCCAAAATTTTCCTCCCACCATTTCAGTTGAAATCTCTCTCTTTTATTTTAGTTTTTTTTTTTCAAATTTCAAATTTCATTTTTTAAAAATATTTTAAATAATTATATATTTAATTTAAATTATTTTTTGTTTTACATATTTTTTTTATATGTTAATTTTATTCATTTATTTATTATTTTCTTAGATGAATTTAAGAGTTCATTTGATGCATAGCAATTATTAAATTTCTATGGTTTTACGAAGTGTCCTCTTTTTCGTAAACTAGGTCACGACCAGGGGAGTTGAACCTTGGATCTTTCGGTTTTTCTTAGGACTCACATTATTTTGATCACCGATTGAGCAGCCCCCTGGGACTGATTTATTCTAATTTTAAAATTTTTAATATAATTTTTTGATATATATATATATATATATATATATATATATATAACAAAAATTTTGCATTAAACAAGAAATTGTTTTCAGAACATGCGACTGAAATACATTGGAATTAATACTACAAATACAAGTTTTTGAATGATTCTAAAAAAAATCATCCTCCTCCCAACAAAAGAAGGGGAGATTCAATACTAGATGTTTTGAAACTTGAGTGTACTACTTCTTGAGAACATGAGTAGATTATTACAAGTTGCTTTCACAAGATGGTATAAAAAGAAATCATTTCTAATATTTAATCAAAACCAATCCCCCCACTAGAACCACAAGAGGCTAAATAATGATGAGCACACAGTTTTGAGGGTTGCTTGCTTACTTCTTGTTAATGGAGGATAATATCGTTGATTACTTTTTGGAACATATGAATTGGAAGGAGAAAAAGAAGAGAGATTGACCTCCTTCACTTCCTCTGAATTAGCCTCCTCTTCTTTCTTATATGAAGGAGGGGTTTTGTCAATATCCTTAGAAGTACTACTCTCTTCCTTAGTGAGTGAAGTGGTGTTCTTTGAAGGTACTTGATATAGATTTGGCTTATTTCTTTAACTTATGCCTCCAAGGAATTCAAAGCTCCATACCTATTAATAGAGGGAGAATGATGATGACATTCATACCTACAAGAACGAGACCTCTTAGACTGATGTTTCTTGTTATTTGTTAAAACTAGGTTGAATGCTTCTTGGTCATCATTACTTTTAGAAGATGGCAAAGAGTTAGAATGAGACTGAGATGGTGGAGCTTTTGTACATTTTTTTTCAAAGTTCCCATGCTCATGGAAAATAATGCATTTAAAACGAACCTACTCATAATCCATAGGATGATTATGGAATGAACCCTTGAAGTTAAGTTGGATTTCCTTAGGGAGTCCCTTTGCAAATTCCGTTTCAACACAAATTATGGCATGGGAGAAGTTATTGTCCTTGCCCTCATAACTAGTAATATAGTGGCCCAATTTGTCACCTATGGATTTGAAAATACCATTGACATAGAAAATAAGGGGAAGATACGTCAATCTAATCCATATATGTGCATATGAGATTTTCATGGTAGGATTAAAATACAATGTCCAGTGGGAGAGAAACATTCCCCTAGAGTCGATGAAATAAGGACCATATCTATAGATTGGATCCTCGTCCTCTTTGATTTCAAAAATAAAATCAAAATAACTATTTCTACAATATAAAATACCAATGGGATCATTATTTTCGTAATTCTTAGAGATTCATTCTCAAACAAATCTATTACTGGCCAAAGTTTAGTGAACATACCAATCAAACCTCCTTCCTTTAGGGTATTAATGTTCTTCTTTGTAGAGGAAAAAAACCCTAAATAAAGATAAGGAATTGTATCCACCATTTTTAAAAATATACCATGGTTAAAAGAACCATGACCATCCATGCTAGGGTTGGAAAGACCACCCATTGTATAAACAATTAACTCAAAAAAACCGATTAAAAAAATAAATCAACCAATATAATAAAAAGCTAGGGTAGTAGGAAACCAAGTTTGAAACTTCAAATCAACAACGTAAACTCATGTTATACCATGAAGTCCTTTGCATGTATCTGCTACAAGCCTTGATTATGCAAAAATATGGTGCACAGATCTGTAGCGGACGAGGAGGAGTGGTGATGACTAGGAAACACTATATGCGCATATAAATTTGAGAAAACAAAACAATTTTTTTTCCTTATATATATATATATATATATATATATATATCTATATATGGATCTAGAATTTTATACAATGTCCTAGATAAATTGTAGATTAAAAAAATAATAATAAAATCTTAAACACCAACCCTAAGGAAACCAAACTTAACATATTAAGGTTTGGCACATTCAAATCCTTTAAAAATGCAGATGTATCAAAAAAACTTCCAAAAACATCTATGCTAATGGACCCAAATAAACGAAACAAGATAATAGAGATAATGCTTTGAATACCTACCATATAAACCTAAAATTGTAGAAATTATATGCACTAAGCATGCATATGTCCAAGATCCACCTGATCTCACACTATTTAACTTTATGCAAGATATTGAATCTATTCCACTTGTTAATCTTTTGTGGAAAAATTAATTGCACACACATGTGAAGCATAAACAAAAAAAATTCAATCGCACATAACACAGTTTTTAACCGGGAAAGCCTGAAGCTGAAAACCCCAACTATATATTATGTAACATGGAGATCATATGACAATATCATACAAACATACAAAGCTTATCACAAGCTCTCAGTACAGTACAATCGTCATACACTAATCAGGCCCAATCTTGCAAATCCATGCACCGATATTTGCCACCTACTAGCCTGCCTCCACTGCGCAATATTTGATGAAGAATAGATCTGAATGAATTCAAATTACCCTTGGATTGACTATGAAATCCTCATTGGAATCTCCACTATGTGTTGGATGCAATCAATGCATCACTATAGTCACAACAAATAGTCTATCTTGCCCTTTCACCTATCTCTCCACTGGTCTCCACTGAAACTGCCATGCACTGTAGTTAATTGTTGTATTGTTCAGTTGATTAATGAGTTATTATTTATGAATTAATTAAATAATTAATTCACTCCACTCTCACTAGTGTATCAATCAGTTAGACTAGATACAACTAGCTCAACTGAGTCTAACCGAGTTAAACTAAATACAATTCCATAACTATTTCTTCCAAATGTGTCATAACTCTGCCACTTGAGTTCTAACTGAGTCCTCCATGCATTAGCTCCAGTAAACCCTCAGGAATAGCGTAATTCCTTTTGTCAGCTGCTGTGCCACATCTGTGCACTGAACTGATGTGCTCCAAGAGAATAAGTTGCTGTTTAGAGTCTGATTATTATTAACAGCTAATAATAATCGACATGCATCTATTTTTAGATTGAAAATCTATAAATAGACTTTGCCCAATATTATAAAAATAGAATTTCATCTATTTTTCCAACTTGATCAACCATTGACAAATAGCATCCTGCAACTTCTGAAATATGATCGACATGTCTAAAAATAGACTTGCGCCAAAAATAGCCTGCGGGCCCACTTAGTGAAGGCGACTCTTTTCATTAAGCTCATCATCTTGTTGAATCTCAACAAAAATTTAAGAACCTAAAGTAGCTGGTTTGGTTAGGTCATTTTTAGGGGATCTCAATTGGATTCTCCTTTTTCCTTGCAATAGATTTTGTGGTGAAGACTTCATCATGTTTCTTTGCAATTCAAGAACAAAATGGTGAAAGGAAGTCATCCCTATTCTTCCAAACGATTTAGATGAACCTTGAGCTTCTTATAATCAATTTCCTATCTAGAGAGTGACCCATGGAAATTTTAGTGTGTCATTATAACTCCAATGTGTTGAAGAATTTTGTGTCACAGGTATAGTAAGTGCCCAAGTCTAGAATAAATTTTTACATTTGTGAGTCGATGTTATCGTACTAGAAGGGTGCTCATTTATATTTCACCTCATCTTATAGAAATTTTAACATCCTTTAGGCCATCAGAGAAACACCATGATATGAGGTCTGGGATGCCTCAATGGTAGCATATTCCACACAGGTGCGATGGGTAGGAGGTTGGATTCATTGACATGGGAAGTAGGTCATGAGGGATAAGGATACTTAGATACTACAAACAAGGGATTATAGGAAGAGGGATTTTTTAGAAGCAAGGAAGAGTGAGCATGTCGAAGGGATATACGAGGAATCAACTAAGAAAACCATAGCTATTGGAGGAAGCCAAGAGCATTAGATAGATCACATTCCTTGCTAATTAATGTTGCTGGTTCTAAATGTCAATGCTAAATGTTGTTGGTTCTAAGCATCAATGCCATAGTTATAGAGACCATGAGTTGGAAAACTTGGCATCGTTGGAGTAGGAAGGCTTTCATGAAGATAAACCACTTCATAATTATTCTAACTTGAGTTTGCATGTGGAGGAGTTTTCTAGAGGTGGAAAGTGTCCAAGGGTTGATGAATGCTAGTTCATACTCCCTTATTTGAACTAACTACATACGCAATATATATATATATATATATATATATATATATATATATATATATATATATATATATATATATATATATATATATATATATATATGAATGAGTTTTTTCCCCTTTTATATGATTTTATTTGCAATAGTATTAGATTTTTAGGTGGATATATCAAAAAAATTGTAATTTTAAAATTTAAATAAAAAAAAAGTGCGACTTATAATACCATGTTTTGATTCATAGGTTGATTTTGTGGTTTTAGTTCAAAATGTTATGAGTTGTCTGGGTTACAATTTCAAACAATTTGTAATGTTAACCTCGAAGAAAATGGTGTTTTATTGGGGTCATCGCTTTTAATTTTGTGGGTTGATTTTATAGTTTTTTTGAAATGGTATTAACTGATTGACGCCATGATTTCAACAAATTTGTAATTTTAACCCTGAAAAAAGTGGTGATGCTATGAGCACCACTTTTTTTTTTCATGGGTTGATTTTAAATTTTTTGTTTGAAACTTTACATATGATGGTTGCAAAATTTTGTAATTTTAACTTTGAAAAAAAGTATGTAACTGGTAATAACATTTTTTGAAATAAACATAAAAATAGCCACTAAATGCGACCTCTATAAAATGACAACTCTAGAGAATTCTTGTTAGATGGTAATTTTTTTTATTCACATATTTTTTTTGTTTGTAATCTTGGCAAGACTACATCTTCATCATGTCCAATATATCACCCCAATCGGGGCAAGGAATTGAGCCGATGACTTCACATCAAGGAGTGCCTTAACAGAGCACCTGATCACCGTCTATCTAATCTCCCATGGATTTTGTATTCACATATTGAAATCAACACAACTTTGAAATTTGTTTTGAAAAAGATAAGCCAAATGGTTAAATCTTCAAATTTTAAGTAGAATCGAGAGAGATACACATAATAGTGCAATAGTATATTATGAAAATGTTTCAATTATTTATTTATTTATTTATATTTTTAACTTTTATGTAAGAAATAATTCCATTCTATTTTCTATAAATTACACACACACACACACACACACATATATACAAAGAATCAAGGAGGATTTAGACTCTAGTGGTTTAAGAGAGACTAGAATTATGATGAAAGATATGCCATAAACCTTCTAGGTTGTATGATATGCTTAAGAATTAAAAAAGAAAATAAAAAGCATAAAATCCCGCTCAAATGGAAATTAGGTTGAAACAAATATATATTTCGTAATGTAAAAAATCCACGTAGATTCAAACCGATAATTGTAATTGTCTAAAACAATAGACTTGATTATGCTCTACCAATTGCAGAAACAATAAAAGATCACGAAATCATGAATCATACAAGAGAAATAATTCAATCAACACATTACACAATTATTTTTTGGGGAAAGCCACAGCTAAAAAACCCCGCTATCTGTATATTCCATTAGTTAGAAAATATGAGAAGATTACAATGATTTTCTCAAGCCTGAGAAACCTCTGCACTGTCTCTATCTGTCTCACTTCTTCCTAGACAATCCTAGGCCAATAATTAACCAAATTTTGGCTTGCCAAAGTCCCTATTTCCTTGCACTATTTACTTGGGGTAATTAGCCCCTATTAATTAGGGAAATCCCCATCCACAAGTACATAATCCATCAAGGGCCTTCCTCTGATTGCATGCAACACTTGTACAATTTGGGTGATTATACAACGAATAGTACACTTACCTTGAACTCCAATATCAATTGGGTATTTCTCTGATCTGACATGCATGAGTTATTTATGGCTGAATCATCCGTTAACTGATTGATCACTGGGTGTGGTTCAAGCTCAAGTTCCACATCCTCCATCCGTTAAAACTAGTTAAACTGAATTTAACTCAGATAAACTGAGTTAATTAATTACAACTCAAAATAAACTCAACTAGGGCTCCTATAAAGTAGGAACCACTCTACATGGCTCAATTTATACCCTAAAATTGAATTAACTGAACCAACTAAGTATAATTAACTTAGTTAACTTGTACAAGTTGTCATGAGATGTCAAATCACAATTTTATTCTGATTTAATTAAAGGGAAGATTAAATTAGAATCTTTCTTGGTGCAATTTTCAACACTCCCTCTTAGCAAGAAAGCGATTATCAGATACACTGATCTTGCCTCTATGGAACTTGAAATTGCCTCTTAACAATGTCTTCGTCAATATGTCTGCATCCTGTTTATTTGTAGGAATGTACTCTAGCAGCACGATTTTCCTCTGCATACAATATCTGAGATTTTGGCACCAGATGTCGATATGTTTGGAACTATGATGAAAAACTAGATTCAATGAGAGTTTGATGCAACTCTAGTTGTCACTGGGTAAATCACTGTAGGATCCATTTTTTGACTAAACAACCCAATAAGGATCTTCCTCATCAAGATAATCTCACAAGCTGCTTGAATAGCAGCCATGTACTCTACTTCTGCTAAAGTAAGTGAAAATGATCTATGCTTCCTACTATAATAGGAAACTAATGCTGAGCCAATACTGAAGATGCCCCCTAATGTGATCTTCCCGTCGGATTGAATCCCTGCCCAATCTTCATCTGTGAATCCTTAAATCTTCACTCCTGCTATCCATCTGTACCAAAGAACAAACCGAATGGTGCCTGTGAGGTATCTCAACACATGTTTGACTGCCTTCCAATAGAGCTTGGTTGGCTTAACCATTTCTTGACTAAGCTGGTTAATTGCATAACACATTTACGGTCGTGTGTTCACCAAGTACATAAATGAACCCACAAGCCGCCTGTAAATAGTAGCCTATAACACTTCACTCGAAGTAGCATCTTCCTTCCTCCAATTCCATTCTAGAGGAGTCTCCATGGGTTTTCTTCTCTCCGTGTGAAAATTCTTCAATATCTCATTGGCATACTTGCCTTGAGAGACAAATAGTTCCCCATCTTCTTTCCAAATTTCCTAACCAAGGAGATAATTCCCAAGCCCCATGTCTTTTATCTCAAATTCTCTTTCCAAATCGTCTTTTCAAGATTTTACCAGCTTCTCATCACCTTTTAGAATTAAATCATTGACATAAAACCATAATCAATAATTTACCTTCAACCACAATATGGTAAAGGTTTACATCTGGTTCAATTTTGGTGAAGCCAAACTTGGTGAAAAATCTGTCAATCTTGGTGTACCAAGCACGATGTCCTTATTTCAGTCCATAAAACGCTCACTTGAGTCTACACACATGAGATGATCTAGGAGGAAATTGGTGGCTACCCACCTATTCCACCTAGTCAGTTTCATAAATTTTCTTATTTACTAGTATTAGCAGTCTTTTGGGTCCTGGACTTCCAAAGCCGTTTTGAGGCCCCAAACAACGTTTTTTGGGAATGATTCCTCTAGAGATTTCATAGAAATCACGTCAGAAACTATATTCCTCAGAGATATATATTTCCAATGAGGTATCATACTCATCAAATGGAGATAATATGACCAAGTTACAACCCTGGGAAGTTGGCTGCCCAACTAACCCCAAGGAGGCCCATAAACTCTTGGTGTTACATCTCCTCGGGTTAACGTTTTGGTTTTTTAGGGTTTTCTCTTATTCTTCAATAACAAAGAGGCCCTTGAGCCTCATTGTAACACAATTCATAAGCATGTATCTCCCACATCTCTTCACAGAGATAAGCTACCATCGCCCAAGTTAGTTTATTTTCCATTATGTTTGTAAGCATTTTTCAGTATTTGATATTAATGAAATGAAGTGTTATTCCTGCTGCATCTCTCTATTTATGTTTATTTATGTATTTTATTGCGTTCCTTCATAAGTCTGAATCAGTGGTATCTGAGCGGTCTGCTCTTTATCGATCTTTATTTGTATGTCCCCAACGAGGTTGGGGTATAAGGAGTTAGGGCTCGATTTGGTTGAACCTTTGCAAGATCAACCTCACAAATCCTGACGACCTCCCATGGAAAAATAAAAGAAAGACGAGGGAGCATGAGATCCTATTAAAATATTGCTCGAGGAGGCCCTTAAGAAACAAAGGAACGCGGTGATGGATAAATTTCCCAGATCCTTCAATGAATACCCACCGACAACGCATCTTCATCCAACAACCACTCTGGAGGTGCCACTCCTTTTAAGGTACAATTAAAATTTGACATTCCCATATTTGAGGGCTAAATAGATGCAGACACCATAGATAGATGGCTAAATTTCCTGGAGGGGTATTTTTCAGTCCATGATTTCTCTGATCGAGAAAATATTACCTTTGTGCTCCTCAAAGCCACCTCCCATGTCAAAGATTGGTGGGAAACCTACTGTGAACAAAGGGATGAGGAAGAACCCTCACTTTTTTTCAGTCGCAACCACTTGGAATTAATTCCAAGATGATAACAAGGGACAATATTACCTCGTGGGGAGCTATGAGTATAAGTACATCTAATGGGCCATGCTGTGGCAGCAAAGGGAGAAAGATGTGCACAAGCTGACAAATTTGTTCCATACCTGTGCACAAATTTGGGTATTAAAGATTCATATAAACACTTAGTTCTCAAGTACCATAGCTATTTTCACATATAAATTTAGGAGGAAATGGAGTTCCTCGACATTACCTCACTTGGCACAACATATTGATATGCTGCCAAGATTGAGCAGAAATTTAAGCAAAAGAAGCGAGAATTTGGATCCGCGAATCTGAAGTTAGGGAAAGGCACCCCCAAACTGCAGAACAAGGGGAAAATCCAAAGCAGGGCGACTTAGGACAACCCAACGAAGCAGCAAGCGGAGAAAAACAAAAGAAGGACACGTGGAAGTGGTGTGAATTTCATAAAAGCTCCACTCACAACACAAGTGAGTGTCAGGCCAAACAGTCGCTTGTGGCCGAGATGAAGGCATCCGAATCAGATGCATGTTTTGATTTTGAGTCAGAACTAGACAAGGGGAATGACAAAGGGAATCAAATCTTTAATTCGGAACCCAGTTCCACTATTTCCACCACCAAAATCCAGATGGAGGAACCCGAAGATCCAGAAGAGGGGGAGCACCTCTTCCATTCCCAGATGTGGGTGAAGGGTTCTCCACTGCAATTCATTGTCAATAGTGGAAGCCAAAAGAACCTCATTTTAGTAGAGGTTATTAATTTTCTTGGCCTACCGACCATAGCACACGCAAAACCATATACAATTGGGTGGCTTCACCAAGGAAGATATCTTCGCGTTAGCGAACCGTGCCGCCTTCCCTACAGCATCAAGCTCTTCACGAATGAGGTACTGTGTGATATTGCTCATGTTGAAGTTTCTAATGTATTATTAGGTCAACCATACTTGTGGAAGTGAAATGATGTGTATGAGTCTAGGCCTCATTATGTTATTATTACTTTAGGAAATAAGTTGTACATGATACTGGAGGTAGTACGACCTTCCACCATCTCTTTGATTATTTCCAAGAAATATAGTAATATTATTTACCAAACCAGGAAATTGTTTTCATTATAATTTTACTACAGGGAAAGAAGAATATTGTGGCTGCAACCTCCAAACAGGGCGCCCCAACATGACAACAACAAATGGTCAAAGTCATGGAGGAATACCAGGACATTTTCTCCTCACCCACAGGGGTTCCTCTACACTGTCAGGTAAAGAAATCCATTGATATGACCCTAGGTGCACCACTGCTTAATGGGATGATCTATAGATGCTTTGTTCAAGAGAATGATGAAATCAAGATGTAGATCCAAGAGTTTTTGCAGAAAGGGCACATCAGGCCAATCTCCTCGCCTTGTGGGAGCCTGATCGTGATGGTACAGAGGAAGGACGACACCTGGAGACTCTGTATTGACTATCGGGCACTGAACAAGATCACATTCTGGAATAGGTATCCAATCCCATGGATCAATGACCTCCTAGACCAGCTCAGAGGGGAAAATATTTCAGCAAGATCGACTTGAACTCCGGGTATCACTAGGTACTAATCAAACCCTCTGATGTGTGGAAGAATTCCTTCAAAGCCATGGAGGGCCTCTTCGAATGACTGGTCATGCCTTTCGGGTTGATGAATGCTCCCAAAAACTTCATGCAGCTAATGGATGACATCTTGCAGCCATTCACCAACTCATTTGTGGTGGTGTAATTGGATGACATCTCGATCTTCAGCCAGAATTGGTGTAATATTCCCAAATGGGAAAACTCAGCAATACATGCATAAATAACACATTTTTAGAAATATATGCTATAATAATCAAAATAAAATCATGGATCCACTATATTTGACATCATAACACCCATATCCAAGAGGATATTAGAAAAAAATCATGATAGGTGAGGTAAACAAACCTCCCACACCTAGTATAGCCCAAAAAAAATGCAAACCCAAAAACTATTGCAATATAGAATTAATGCATAAAGAGACAGTATAGTCCAATGAGGGTTTATACTCAAAAATTATAGAGACAAATAGATCTTCTCATACATTAAACAATACTACTCAAAAACTGAGATCTAGTCTCCTTATTACAAATCCAAGAGAACCCAGGAAGGGTTTCTGGAAATACACCCAAATACAAATGGTGATCTACAACCCTAGGACTGAATAATCACTAAAAACTGAAGCATAGGAGTATACAAGTCTGAAATAATATATATTTGATGCATATCTTCTCAAAGGTATCCTCCAGTGAAAGGATGAACCCTTCAACCATAGGAAAACACTCCAAGGAAGCCACATGATCCCTCACTGAAGCTTCCCTCCAAAATAACACAATTCCCAGTTGAAACTGCACTGTAAATGATGGGGATAAGTTTTCCTACTGCCAAAGATCTGAAATGTGCACAAGAAGCCTCCAAACCAATCTCCCAAGAGAAGGAATCCTTCCTCCTATGAAAAACCAACTCAGAAAGTGGTTTTCTCAACCCTCCACTGCAACACAACACAATATTCTGCAGAAAATGTTCTGTAGATGAAGACTGAAGCTTGGCCAGAATGATGGATATGTGGAATGATAGATCAAGACTCTCCCAAGAGGCCTCTCAAGGAAATATATGTAATTCCTAAACATGAAAACCTTGTGCTAAACAACACCAAAAATCTTAGCTAAACAACTGAAGACAGCAAAAGTCTAAACATACATATCAAAATATAATTCATAAGCTAACCCCATATGGCTGCCATCCTCCTCCTTATAAACAATGTGAACCTTCTCACCTTGGGTCCCACTCGTTAGGGTTTCCACCATCACACAATCAATCTCCCTCCAAAACTGCGTTGTACCTCCATCAATGCCACTCCTCCATAAAACCGCTTTTGATTTGGTCAAGGTTGACCTCTTCAACCTGCTCCAACCATTTTCACACCTAAGGGTATTCAATCTAGCTCCTATATAGCTATATAAACTAATCCACATTCATATTGAGCTGCCTTTATTGATGTTCCACTCATCCCACATTAGTGTTGTTGACTTGGTCAAACTTGACTTTGTCCACATCCACTAGTCCTTGTTCACACATGAGAGTGCTAGATCCAGTTATTATCATGATCCCTTTTCACATCAAGATGGATTTTATGCTTATTAAATATAAGTATGGGTCTCCTTCCCCATTTATTCATCTAACTAGGTGCTAAAAGAAAAATCAATATTCCTATTAGCTGCATGCTAATTTAGGAATATTATTGTCCTCCCCTCCCAAATGTTGCTTTTCCTCAAGCAACTGCAAGGATAGAACTGAAGAGCTTCCTCTCCTCCTCTTGTATCATCCTCATATGATAAAATCCTCCAAGGTACAAGATGCTGTTTCATCAATACATCTCCAAGTTTCCCCTCCCAAGCATGCAAGTTAGCTTTTGGTGACCATTCCAAATAGCTATCATTATGTAGAAGTAAAAAACCCATGGAGGCAACAATGTGCTATCTAGAGGCCTTCTTGAGGCATGAGATCTGATATATGTTGGGATTTTTCATCCCCATGTGAATCTCCCATTCCCAAGATATCATCCATACAAAATGAGCCACCCTCCAAAATGGTAACTCATGAAAATTCTCCTCCACCTTTGACTCCTGCAATGTAGGTGGGATAAATAAATGAACATGGTAGACAAAATAGCCTACCCCACACTATCCCTCTCTCCATTTTTGATAAGTGTAGAGTAGCTGCTGACCTTAGGCTGTAATAATGTTGCCTTCAAGTGGAAAGAAGAAGACTGGATCTCCAAAGATCCTCTCTCTAATGTCATGAATCATGCTGGCCCAAACCATCCTATACAAAATGAGTGGCACATCATCACCATATGGCATCCAATTCAGGTTATATGAAATTTTGGATGATACCAATGGTCTCTCAAGTGGCTACAGCGCAGTCTTTCCAACTGCTATTTTAGAACATCACGTGGCATGTGGTCCTCCAACAAGATAATAGTTGTGCATGATTGCTCATCTAATATGAGGTAGTAAATAGCATTATATATCAGCTGAGCATAATAAGAATAAAAACACACTTGCCCAAAGTCATGTAGATAAGGGTTATCTCCATCATAAGTGTTGGTCCTAGAATGACCATACAACCCAAAAATAATCTTGCCCTCTTGTGGGGCAATGCACTGTACATAGATGGTGAGATAATGTAAATACTCAATGAAATGATCAATAAGTACAAAAATACATTTCTTACCATGCATAGTGAGTAGGCTGAAAGTGAGGTCCATGGATGAGTCCTCCCATGAGAATATTCCCATAAAATTCTGCAAAGTGAAGGGATGTATACTCCCCTTGGAACACCCCATCAATAGAAACATACCCCCAAGTGACATCACTGTTGGCCTTAGTGATAAGGCTCTTGTCACTCCATGAATCCTTTCTTTGACATGCCACATGCCAAAGTCATCCACCATCATGCTGCTATGTGGGGAGATCTCCTCCCGATGTGGAAGCACCTCCTTGTCCTCCAATGATGAAGGGTAGCCTCTTTTCATTTTGATTGTGCCATCCCTTTCTCCGAAAATATCATGCCAAGTATGAGAAAATTTCTTCCCATACTCTCCCAAGAGTAACCAAAGCAACAATAACTCTTGCTGCTTCCCCACACCTCCATCATACACATCATGAGGTGAAGATATGATAATTTACATGAAGAGTGTCATATCAACATAATGCACCCAAACTCCTTGCTGCCATATGATGCGAGTGTCCTGCCAAGTTTCCTCCACCAAAATACCCTTTGGAGAAGGATATTTCACATGATGGACAAACTCTTTCAAGAGTAGCCAACACAGCCATGCCTCCTGCTACCCGGTGTCATACATATGAAAGTGGCTCACCAACCTATTTCTCACCATCCACACCCATTCATCCACATGTGGATGTCTCCCACCATGCTCCATCTTGGTCCTCCAATGAAGACTACCATCCTCCCAAATCAGATTTATACCTTTGAATTTCATGGGATGTTGAAATGAAACCTCTTGGAGATCTCCTAGAGAAGACCCCACACCAATGATCATATTGAATCCATAAAGATCTAAGTATGCTGAAGGCAAAAACTCCTCATAGGCCTATACAATACTCATTCTAATAGATCCATCACAATGATGAAAGACAAAGTGTTTCTCATTGATCATCTGCTCATCCAATGTCATACAAGTGTAATGGTCATTAGAATGCTCTAATGATAGCTGGGTCCCCAAATCCTCACTACTGCTTAATGGAAACACTGTTAATCTCCTTCGTGGTGTATTTTCTATCTCATGCTCAAGCTCAATGTTGAACATAGAGTTCTACATTGGATTGTTTAGGACAAAGCTCATCCTATCCTCCACAAGTCCACACCCTAACCCCAAGTGTTGTGTGCAGCTCAATAATGACACATTAGGATGATTTCTTATCCCTTCCTTGAATAACTCAAGGATGCATAGTGCAGTGCAATTCTGCTCCTCCAAATCAGCAGTATGTGTTGACCCTTGGTCACGCAAAGGCATATTTCCACAACCCTCCATAAGATTTTCTGAAATAATAGAAAGTGGGAATTCATGCATACCTTGGTGAAGCTTGGGAACATCTTGTATGGCTACAAGGGTTCCTCCTTCCAATGTGTTGGCTCCCCCAACTGCTGAGGATGATGGCTGCTCCTCCATAGTTGTGTCAGCGCTGGTACAAGTCTCCTCCAGTGGTGGTGAAGGCTCCTCCCCCTCTGATTTCTTCTTATCGAACCTTTTGATCACCCTTTGAGTGAAATCTACAAAATTATTCACTCTTTCATGAATCAAATGGCTGAACCACCAAGTGCTTGCTTCACCCTCAAGGTGAAACGCTACAATCTCAACAACCTCTCTTTCTACCACTGGATGTAGTAGGAAGAATGCATCTAGCTTCATCACCCAAGCCTTTGTTGTACATGTGGATGATCCATCAAAATTAGACAATAGAAATATATTTCCCTTCATCCTCCTATTGCTGCAAGGCCTCCTTTCTTCTTCAAGCTGAATAAATTGAGGAAAAGGTAGAGTCTCCTTGAAAGCTCTAAGTTGAGACTTGTATTCTACAAGGTATCCACTCAGGATATCATGTTCCAAGTGCCCTCCATCTCCATGCCTCTTGTCTTCTTCCTCACAAGGAAAAGACAAGGTGTAATGCTTTGGGGCTTTCTGCAACACTAGTTCTTTCTTTTGAGAATAAGAAGTACATGGTCCATCCTCTTCTTGAAACCCTCTAAAAGTTTCATTTCATCTATTCTCTTTCATCTTCTTAACCTCCTTGGAAAGGTTCTTCATAGATCTAAAAAGTGATGAGACCAAGCTCATTCCTTCCACCATTTTAGATCTCTTCTCATTCTCTTCTTCTTCTTATAACATAATGACTGAAAACTCACAAGCTGAGCCAAGATTATGCTTCGATACCATTGCAATATTCCCAAATGGGAAAACTCAGCAATACATGAATAAATAACGCATTTTCAGAAATATATGATATAATAATCAAAATCAAACCATGGATTCACTATATCTGACATCATAACACCCAGATCCAAGAGGATATTAGAAACAAATCATGATAGGTGAGGTAAACAAGCCTCCCACACCTAGTATAGCCCCAAAACAATGCAAACCCCAAAACTATTGCAATATAGAATTACTGCATAAAGAGATAGCGCAGTCAAATGAGGGTTTATACTCAGAAATTATAGAGACAAATATATCTGCTCATATATTAAACAATACTACTCAAAAACTGAGATCTAGTCTCCTTATTACAAATCCAAGAGAACCCAGGAAGGGTTTCTAGAAATACACACAAATACAAATGGTGATCTACAGCCCTAGGAATGAATAATGACTACAAACTAAAGCACAAGAGTATAGAAGGCTGAAATAATATATATTTGATGCATATCTTCTCAAAGGTCTCCTCCAGTGAAAGGATGAACCCTTCAACCACAGGAAAACACTCCAAGAAAGCCATAAGATACCTCACTGAAGTTGCCCTCCAAAATAACACAATTACCAGCTGAAACTACATTGTAAATGATGGGGATAAGTTGGCCTGATGCCAAATATTTGAAAGCACAAGAACCCTCCAAACTAATCTCCCAAGAGAAGGAATCATTCCTCCTATGTAAAACCAACTCAGAAAGTGGGTTTCTCAACCCTCCACCGCAACACCCTGCAACACAACAAAATATTTTGTAGAAACTGCACTATAGCTAAAGAATGAAGCTTGGCTAGAATTCTAGATATGTGGAATGATAGATCAAGACTCTCCCAAGAGGCCTCTCATGGAAAGAGATGGAATTCCTAAACAAGAAAACTTTGTGCTAAACATCACCAACAATCTTAGCTAAACAATTGAAGAGAGAAAAAGTATAAACAGACATATCAAAATATAATTCATAAGCTAACCCCATATGGATGCCATCCTCCTCCTTATAAACAATGTGAGCCTTCTCACCTTGGGTCCCACTCATTAGGGTTTCCACCATCACACAATCAATCTCCCTCCAAAACTGCGTTGTACCTTCATCAATGCCACTCCTCCATAATATTTTTTTTTTATTTGGTCAAGGTTGACCTCTTCAACCTGCTCCAACCCTTTTCACACCTAAGGGTCTTCAATCCAGCTCCTAAATAGCTATCTAAACTAATCCAAATTCATACTGAGCTGCCTTTATTGATGATCCACTCCTCCCACATTAGTGTTGTTGACTTGGTCAAACTTGACTTTGTCCACATCCATTAGTCCTTGTTCACACATGAGAGTGCTAGATCCAGTTATTATCATGATCCCTTTTCACATCAAGAGGGATTTTATGCTTATTCAAGATAATTATGGGTCTCCTTCCCCATTTATTCATATAACTAGGTGCTAAAAGCAAAATCAATATTCCTATTAGCTGCATGCTAATTTAGGAACATTACACTTGGGAAGAGCACCTCCACCACATCGGACAAGCCCTCCAAACACTGTGAAAACACAAGTTGTGTGCCAATTTGGAGAAGTGCACTTTTGGCATGACCCAATGTAATATTTGGGATACATTATTGATGAGCGGGGGGTGGATGTGGATCCAACCAAGATCCAAATCATTCGGGATTTGCCAGCCCCAACCACTCTAATAGAGCTCTACAACTTTCTGGGTCTTGCCAATTCTACCACAGGTTTGTGTTGGGATTCTCTCATATTGGAACTTGAGTCAAGTCACCAAGGGATGAGTGAAAGAAAAGTTATTTTGTTCTGAATCTCAACATAAGGCATTAATAGAGTTGAAACATCACCTCTTCTCTGTACCAGTGCTCACATTACCATACTTACAACAACCATTTGAGATCGAGACAAATGCCTCTGACTATGCTATTGGGGAAGTTATTACTCAACAGGGGAATCCAGTGGAATATCATAGTGAGACACTTTCCAACACAGTCCAGAAGTATCCCACTTATGACAAAGAGATGTATTCCATTGTGCAGTCTTGCCGACAATGTAAGCATTATATTTTGGAGAAGGAAATGGTCACCCACACATACCACTGACCCCTGTAATTCATACAAACACAAGGGAAGTTGCAGAACGTTCACCATCAGAAGTGGTCCACATACCTACAACAATTTCATTTGAGCATCAAGTACAAGAAGGGAAACACCAATAATGTTGCAGACTACCTCAGCCGAAAACCGATCGTGGTGCTAACCACCCTACTCAACTCTTATGGGCACGAGACTTCTGATTGGCCTCTTCTTTACAGAAGCGATCCAAAATTCAGTCACACATACAAGGCTCTCTTGGAGGGTAAGAAAGTTCTAAATTTTTACCTCTAGGATGCACTAATATGTCACCTGGGACACCTTTTTTTTCCTTCAAACGAGCATGCCAAGGTGGTTTTGGAAGCACACTACAGTCGGGTCATTGGGAATTTTGGGGTCAAGAAAATAGTGGTAGTACTGCAGAATTATTTCTATTAGTCGAACATTCGACATGATGTCAGGAAGTACATCAGATCCTACACTGCTTGTGCCATTACCAAACTGACCATCAAGAAGCAAAGCCTCTATACTCCGCTACCTACCCCTAATCAACATTGGGAATCCATATCCATGGATTACATGTCTTTCCTTCATTCCACTAAGCATTGCAACGACTGTGGTTTTGTGGTTGTAGACAGATTCTCAAAGATGGCCATTATGCCGGTTTGCAAGAATAATATCACAACATAAGCCATTGCTAAAATCTTCTTTGAATGAGTGTGGGTACACTTCAATATCCCACAGTATATAATCTTAGAATCAGACAATAGGTTCCTCAGTACACTTTGGTCCAACCTTTGGTCGATGCTAGACACCAAGCTCACCAAGTCCACAACTTTCCATCCCTAAACCGATGGACAAACATAGGCCATCAACAAGATGATCGTACATATTCTATGCATGTAAAAGTCAAAGCATACACACACATGGGATGAGATCCTCCCCTATGTAAAACATATCTATAACCGGGTTGTCCATAACTCAATCGAAAATAACCCCTTTCAAGTGGGCTTGGGATTCCAGGCACTATGTCCTATTGACGTAGCCATGCCATTTACGGCTACTCAGGTAGATTCAGCTCATGTATAGTCTGAAGCTGACAAGGTGAACAAATTCATTGAGCACATTCATCACAACCTCCAAAAGATTCTTGACATATTGGACAGAGCCAATGCTAAGTATAAGAAATGACATGATCAACATCGGGTGCCACACAACTTCCAGGTGGGTGACAAAGTGTGGCTACATTTGCAGAAGGAGCACCTCACTGGACCCCATCACAAGATTTTTCAGCTTTGATATGGGCCATACACCATCACCAAGGCTATAGGGGACAATGACTTTGAGCTCTGTATTCCACCATTCCTTGTTCTGCACCTAATGTTCAATGTGGACCACATTCGACCCTACTTTCCACCTCTAATAGACACATCCGACATGGTAGAACAACTCACACCAACAAATTTAAACCTAGACTACATGGAACAAGCCACAATTGATCATATCATGTACATGCAGATCAAAAACACTCGTTATTGATCTTATTTACTATTTTTAGCATTTTTTCGTGTCCTGAACTTCCGGAGCTGTTTTGAGGCCCCAAAGACGGCATGATTCCTCTCGTGACTTCATAGAAATCATGTTACCAGTTGTATTCCTTGGATATATATTTCCAACGAGGTATCATATGCATCAAAAGAAGATAATATGACCAAGTTACGACCCCGAAAAGTTTGCTGCACAACTAACCACAATGGGCCCCATAAAATCTTGGTGTTACATCTCCTCGGGTTAGGGTTTTGGTTGTTTATGGTTTTATCTTATTGTTCAATAATAAAAAGGTCCTTGAGCCTCATTGTAACACAGTTAAGAGGCATGTAGCTGCCACATCTCTTCTCAGTGATAAGCTACCCTCACCCGAGCTAGTTTATTTTTCATTTTGTCTGTAAGCATTTTTCAGTATTTGATATTAATGAAATGAAGTGTTATTCCTGCCGCATATTTGTGTTTATGTTTATTTCTATATTTTATTTCATTCCTTCATAAGTCCATATCATGCGACTCTTTGTTAAAGGTCTCAAATCCTTCCGAATGCTCTATTTATACCTCTTCCTCAACCACTCAGTTGAGGAAGGATGTCTTCACATCCATCTGATGTATCTTCCATCCCATCTACGCTGAAAGTTCTAGAATAGATATGATTAATGAGTATATTTATACTGGAGAAAAGGTCTCCTTGTAATCAATTCCCTCCACCTAAGATAACCCCTTAGCCACAAATCTGGACTTGTGTTTCTTGACACTCCCATCTACTGCTTGCTTCACCTTGTAGACCCACCTAGATCCTACAAATGACTTTTTCTATAGACTTGGGACAAATTCCCATGCATTTTTCCTAATAATGGATTCATACTCTACAATGGAATCAACCCATACTAGTTGCTGCATTGATTTCTTGAATGAATGATGGCTTAGTATCTACACTCTCTCTCATAAGAGCCATGTAGCTAGTGTACCACTCTGGGGACCTCCTCTTCCTGCAATGTGATGTGGGTTCTCCCATAGTATCTCTAGAATAATTCATCAATATGTCAACCTCTCTGGTGAACTTTCTTCCATCTCTAGATGTTTTTGGATGAGTGGGTGCTTCCACTCTTTGCTCCTATGTTTGTGGCTTCTTCACAACATCCCGAGGTTCTTCCTTTAGAGCTAAAATCTACTCAACTGCATGTAACTGAAGCTCCCTCTCAAGGGAATATCTCATGAAATTGTCTTCATCGAAATTCACATCTTTACAAACCACTGTAATCCTGTGAGATGGTACGTACACCTGATATTTGTGAGGTGTATCGGTGTACCTCACAAATATTTCCAACTTTACTATTGGTTCTTGTTTTTTCAATGCATATTTGGTAACATGAAAGTAAAATGATGGGCCAAAAATCTTGAAGTATGCCACATCTAGTTTCTTACTTGAAAAATATTCCTTTGCTGTACCCATTCCAATAATCTAATGAGGAATTATGTTCTGCAGATATAATGTTGTGTTGCATGCTTCATCCCACAAGTGCAACAGTCAAATATGATCATGTAACATCACTCATGCAACTCCCACAATACCTCTATCCTTTCTTTCTACAACCCCATTCTTCCGTGGGTTATGAGGTGAAATCAATTCTCGTCAAATGCCTTTTGACGCATAGAAGTTTTTGAATTCATTCGACACATATTATCCACTGTTGTCACTCCTAAGAACCTTCAATTGATTTCTTGTGTCTTTATCAACAAGTGCTTTGACCTCAATTTTTTTTGAGAATGTCTGATCTTTATTCTACAGGAATAATATGCAACTATTACGTGATAAATCATCTACAAAAATCACATAATACCTATGCTTATCCATGGAGGTGGTCGAGAACATTCCACACACATCTGAGTGAACTCTTTCAAGGATTTCTTTAGCTTGACTACCCTTAGCATGAAAGGTGGATTTGGTGTACTTACCCAATGTACACCCTTTGCATGTATCACGCCGCTCAAGTACACCCTTGGAAAGTCCTGTAGAAATATGCTTCATGATATTCAAAGTTACATGGTGCAAATGGCCAAGTCACCTATGCCATAACACACCGATGTCTTGACTCTGCACCTTCTCTGCTTTCATGATCAAGGAAGAAAAATATTCCACATCTAATTTGTAGAGGTTATTTACTCAAACCCCGATCCACTTCACTTGTCCCGTGGAAATATGACGAAGGAGCACCTTTCCTTTACTAAATACAAAATCGTAGCCATGGTCTTCCAACATAGCAACTGAAACTAAATTCTTCTTCAAACCAGGAACATGCATGGCATCTTTTAATGTGAGGGTAGAACCAAAATCCCTCTGAAAAGTAATACTATCAATTCCAACTGCGCTATACCTTCCATCATCTCCCATCTCAATGTGCATCTAGAGGTCCTTCTCCTCTAAGTCACTGACCAATTATTTATTTCCGGTCATATGGAATGAGGCTACAGTATCCAGGTACCACACATAAAAAATCACCAATGTCACCATGCAAGTAATGAGTGTTAAATACAACTCAAATTGTGAAGAAAAAGCTTCACCTCCCTCTCCTCCCGAGGGCTTCTTGCCATCGTTCTTCTGTGGACACTTCGTGGCATAGTGTCCTAGCTCATTAATTTGAAAAAATTTAATATTCGAAAAGTCCTTATTCTTTCCCTCCTAACTGGAATTTACTTTGGATTGGGACTTCTTACATTTCCCTTTCTTTGCCTTTCTAGCCAAGGCACAGTTCTTCTCATCATCATGCTTTGATGAGATTCGATATCTGGTGTTCCTCCTAATATCTTCCTGCACCAAGTCAGACCACAATCGCTACCACTCTGGTAGCTTCTCCCTCTAATTTACCAAATCCTAGTAGCTATGCCAACTCTTGTGAAAGGTTAAAAGTGCTAGGATGACCATATGATCCTTGGAAATTGTAACATCAACACTTCCAATCTCATCTTGAAATTGGGTGAACTTGGTCAAGTACTGTGGTATTGTGTCGCCCTTATCCATCTTTATTTTTCTGAGCTTGTCCTTAAGTGATAGCTTCCTATGGTCACTGCTATTCTAAAACAAGTTTGTAAATACTTTCCACATTGCATAGGGAGTATCCTTATCATGGAGTTTCTAGACAAAATGATCGCGAACTCCTTCCAGTAATATCCTTCTTGCTTTTGCTACACACTAGTTCTTCCACTTTGCTAGATTTTGTGCTTTGACTGAAGATGGTTTCAAGATGTCCTTCTAAATGAAATCCTTCAATCCATTTTCCTCCAAGACTGCTTCCATCTGGTCTCTCTAGGAAATGTAATTTGATATACCCTCAAGTGCATACTCGAGCCTTAGACCATAGAACACCATACTGATCCTTCTACTATCTCTTGAAGATTAGCTCTGAAAAACTTGCTCCTCCTGTAAGTACAAACTCATATTATTCTCTTGTATTGTGATACTAGCTATGATACCATGTAGAAAATCCACATAGATTTAAACTGCTAATTGTAATTTGCTAAAAAAATAGACTTGAATCTACTCTACCAATTGCAGAAACAATAAACGACCATGAAATCACGAAGCATACAAGAGAAAGAATTCAATAAACACATTACATAATGATTTCCTAGTGAAATTGTTGGCGAAAAGTCAGGTCTCGCGGACAAGACCCAGGTTCAAGGGTTGTGGCCAACAAGGGGTCCGGTGTAGTCTAGGAACACGCTGGCATTTTCACCCTGCTCTTGGAGAGCAGTGCGTCTCACCCGAGGCGTGCCGCGACCACATGCATAAGGGGATGAGATCACTGGTAAGGAATAAACCCGCAACGAAAGAAAGAAAGTGCATCCATTACATATACCAAATTACACATGCAAGATCACTTACTAAGTATTCAGACAGTCGCAACTTAAAATTTTAAATCAGTGTAAACACATTACAGCACATGAACAACTTATTGAGACAGAAATCTTCCCTTATATTATTCTTCTGGCCGAACACATGATTACATAGCTTTCTCTCTGATAACTCACAAGTCTGATACAGATGGATTTTAGAACAGAAAGGAAGAACATAGAAAGTAAGAAACCATAGGAAGAAAAAGCATGATTCTTCTGCAGCTGCTCTGCGCGTCCTTCCCTGTCTCGATCCTCGCGACTTCTCTCGTATCCATTCAACCTTTCAACCTCTCTTTTCAGCCGGGTGATCGTCATTTATTCACCCGCTCCTCGCGACTGACAGCTTCTCTGTGTCTTCACTCTGGCTTTTTAACCTCTTCGATGTCTGCGTGTTCCACTTTACGGTACTATAGCTGTGTTTCTTTCATCACACTTATCTCGTGTTCGATCTCCGGCTATCGAGTGGCTTCGCGCCACCTTGGTAGCTCCAGCGACTCTGGTCGTTGCGGCGCGGTCGCCTGATTGCCACTTTATATTTATTAACGACTCAAAATGTCTCAAAGTTCAAAATGTCTTGGCCAAGAGTTCAAAATTAAACAAAAACAAGGGCCCCAACGAGGCCCCGACCACAATTCCTTGACTCGTCGCCAAGTCGATCACAAATATGATTTCTACTTCCATTCCCATTTGGTTTTAGTGCCACCTTTTTGTTTCACTTCTTAGGTGCCCTTTCTTGTGCTCTTGCCATCTAGGTTGGCCAAACAAGGGCCCCAACTCCGGGACCCGGCGAAGCGCTATGTCTCAAAGCTCTGTGAAGGCCGCCACTGCTTGCTGCCATTCCTGCATAAGCAGGTCGACTTCTTGAGAGATTCGGTTGGCGGCGGCTTCGTCTATGGGTGTCGGGGCAGCCCCGAACAATGTGGCAAGCTGTACTTCAGCCTTGGCATCCAGCTGCTGGAGTGAGTCGGCCTGGGCTCGAATGGGCGGACGAACTTCCCTGATAGCATGCTTGGCCACTGCTGATTCGGCCTCAGTCTACTGCATGTGAAGTTCAAGCTCGTCCGACTGGGCATAAAGTTGATCTAACCTTGCTGGATCTGCGGTCGCTTGGATGTCATGGGAAATCTGTTGCAGCTGAGCAGCGATAGGCTGCGTCTTGACAGTGAGCGCGAGTGAGCACTCCTGCAGACTTCAGAGAAAGGAAGAAGCTGCGGCTGCAGTGGAATGGAGAGTTGCTTGCATACTGACTGCCTGCGTCTGTTTGGCAGTCACTTGTCCTGAATGGTCACTGGGTGGATCTGGAAGGGTGGGTTGTGCGGCTAACGCCGCTTGGAGTTCTTGGTTCTCTCTACAAACACTAGTGAAAAATTCCCTGAGGTGGTGAGCCTGTAGTGCTATACTGTCCTCTTCTATACCAGCAGGGAGTGGGGCATAGTGAGCCCTTGCAGCGGGCCATACACTGGAGAGTGCCTGAATAACAATGTTGGCCTGCTCCTGGAGGTGGGACTTCTCCCGCAGCAACTGATTGCGTTGTTCAGTAAGCGCCGTGATCTGATCCCGCTACTCGGTACACCGCCGCTGTAGCTCTGTGTGAATGTGCTCAGCCTTGAGGGCCGCCCGCTGAATGAGCAGGTACAGCTGGGCTGGACTCCATTGTTCTGTAGTGGTCGTGCCGGGTGTGCCTCGCTCCGGCACCCTCTCCTGCGAAGGCTGGTGGCTGGTCGCTGCTCGGCCTGAAGTTTCTGGAGGATGGACCGACGTCTGCTGCTACACTGAAGTGGCCATCTCGGGCTCCAGCCGGTCCTGCTGCGTGGTCTGCTCTGGGGGAGGGGTAGCCGAATCAGCCCCCCCATTCGTGATCCTGCTAGATATAGTAGCATGAGGGTCTGGGGCCGTGGCCACGGGATCAACCAGTGGTACCACGGCGGCAGTACTGGAGGTGACCTCCGCCCCGTGGTCACCTCCAAAAAGTTCCCGGATCAAAGAATCTGACACCGTGGCGGAAGAATTGGATGGATTGGGGGAGGTGGCAGGTAGTCGGCTGGTGGAGGGGGCGGTGGATGGAGTGAAAGAGGTGGGAGGGAAGCGAAGGTTGAGGAATTCTGCCGGATCAATCAGAGGTTCCTCCGGGATCAAAGTTGCTGAGGGCGGAGTGACTGGTGGATCCTCATCAGTCAGATCCACCACTGGATCTGCAACAGAAATGCGGGCCCTCTTGGATGGAGGTGGGCCTGAGGAATCGGGGTCAGGGCCTGGTTCGCCCATTGGGGTGACGATAGGGGTGGCAGATGTGAACAGGCTAGTGGGGATGGGGGAAAGGAGGGGGGCGGTATTGGAAAGACCACGGGACCGATTAATACGAAATTCAGTAAAAGAAGGAAATATAGGGGCACCACTTGAAGCAACCTGGGTTGCCACATTGAGTCGTCGTACCTTGTCGTTGAAATGCTCGACGATGGGGATCAGCGCTTCAGGCAGGTCCGATGCGGTCCCAGCTGCATCTGGTGGTGTCTCTGCCACAACTTGCGAAGAACCCCCCGCGCCGGTCGGGGCAGGCTGCTGTGCCGGCCTCATCTCCTCAAAATTGTAGCGGATGATCCCGTCGCGGACGTGCTGGACAACCCCCGGCCACGCAGAGACCTCCCTGTGGAAAATATTGTCATTTAGCTGAAAGCGAAGGGGTGCCATATGAAAGGTGTGGTGAGGTACGCAAGTTGGCCGGATGAAAGTGTGGCTGTGGCTGACTCCAAACCAAACCTGTTCACTGTATTCATCCAACAGGTGTCGGGGCACCCGTTGCTGGGAAGTGACCACATCGGTCATCATCCCATACCACACCCGGAACGCCTCCGCGTTCACCTGCTTGCTGCTGGGGTCCGTGGACACCTGCCAGGGGGAATATTTCATTGCGAGCGGCTGGCTCACGGTGATCTCCACCGGTGTCCAGATAGGAGGAAAGTGCCATTTCCACATGGCGAACGCTAAGATCAAGTACCCATAAATAAAACTGGTAGTCCGCTTGTAGTTTTCTTCGCAAGCCGCGAAGAGTTCCTTCAACACAAACGAGCTCCAATTCAACCTGGCGCCCTGGACACAGTGCTCTGCGATGGAAATGGTGTCCAGAGTGCACTCTCCTTTCGTGTAGTGGTGCATGGTCTTGCTAGCGATCAGGTAGCAAGTGAACCGGATTGCTGGCACGTTTATCAAATCCATTTTAGCACCTTTGCCACCCCGGCGAGTGCCATACTTTGTGTAGAGGTCCGCGTCACCCGACTTCCGGGCACGCTTGGAGGATGTCTGGCCCGCAGTGGAGACATCTGCACTTGTTTGAGATAGCCCTGTAAGCCGAATAATGTCTGCGGCATGGATGGGAATTTCTTTATTAAGCCACAGGGACCCGTTCTGTACCTGACTGAGGAGGAACCGGGTACATTGCAGAGCTGGTCCCGTAGTTCCGAATACGGGAAGACTCCTCAAATTCATCAAAGTCGACTGCTGTAGGCCCCTGAATTATGGCCGCATCCGACTGTTGGAGCTGCTACCTGGCGTGTAATCGTGCTCCATGAATGTCTGCCAATGGAGGTGAGGAAACTCAGCCGGGTCGGACAAGTTGGCGTCCATACATGGTGCATTGTCATACTTGCCGACCAGCGACTCTACACGGTGAATTCTGCTATCTAACGCTGGTTTAGGGACGGAGGGGAGAGCTCTCGGCATCTTGGTACGCCGCTGATAGACTTGGACGATTCTTCTGCAATTTCCTTCGAGGTGCTGTGTGCTCTGATACTGTGAAGGCTCTGGAGACGCTGCAACTTCCAAATTGAACTGGTCCGTCATTCTCGTGCTGGTAGCCTTCATGCAAATTGGGCCATCTGCTGGCATGCGCGGAGTTGATGAGACTCCATAACAACAATTAATTCTTGCTATCTTTCCTGTCTGCGCCAATCGTGCGATCAATCATAGGTCTGTGTGTAGTCTGACAGTTGCTGACGGCGTCATGGGGAGATGGGAAGACTCGACGGCTGAGGGAACTGCGGGTGATGGAAAATGATTACGGTATGATTACTGTCTATTAAGGGAATTTATGACCAAATCTGAGCGATCCTACGAACTGACAGAAATGACCTGGACTGACACTGGCACGAGGATGGATCCTACGTGAACGACACGCTGGACTGGCGCTGCGACACGCTGGACTGGCCCGCCCCGACCACAGTCGGTTGCGGTAAGGTTCCCGCAACTGACTGGTTATTTGACTGATTACTTATGAATGGAAAAGACTACCTACACTCATCCCGGTTGCGGGAGAGTTATTCACCTACGCTACTCTACGGGTTCTCTCGGTTGCGAGAGTTATTGATGAAAAATGAGAAGGACCTACTCCTGGTAGGGTTTCAGGCGTGCGCCATTCACCCATCCCGGAAGAACTGTGCCGTCCAGTTGTGCCAACCGAATGGCTCCTGAGTCGCGGATCTCGATGACAAAGTACGGTCCCAGCCAGTGCATCTGGAGCTTGCCTGGAAACTTCTGGAACCGGCTGTCGTATAAGAGAACTTTGCCGCCAACTTGGAAGGCTTTGGTTTTGATGTGGCGGTCGTGCCATGCTTTCTGTCTGGCCTTCTGAACCTTCTGGTGGAATTCCGCGAGAAATCGGGCCTCATCCAGCTCCTGTAGCTCCTGAAGGCGTTCCCGAAGTGATGCCTCTTCTGAGAATTGAAGGGACGTGGCGATCAAAAGGCTGGGTACAGTGAACTCGGCGGGAATCACAGCTTCCTGGCCATACACCAACTGGAATGGCGTCTGATTGGTCAAACGTTTTACCGTGGTCCGGTAAGCCCATAATGCCGCCGGTAACCGCTCGTCCCAGTCGTCCCGCTGAGCATTGCAAATTTTAGTCAAGCCATTTTCAAGAATCTTATTGAAGGCTTCCACCGTACCATTGGCCTGCGGGTGGTATGGGCTGCTTTTATGATGATGAATCATAAATGTCTCCAGTAGCGACTTGACTGTGGCATTAATGAAATGCGTACCCTGATCGCTGGTTAAACTCCGTGGGCAGCCAAAGCGGCTGATGATGTGTTCGAAGATGAATCGGGCAGCGGTTTCTGCCGAGCAGTCGCGTACCGCTGCTGCCTCAGCCCACCGTGTGAGGTAATCCGTCGCGGTAATGATGTACCGGGCTTTGGAATGGCGCGCGATTGGTGCGATGGGGCCTACGAAATCAACAACCCACTTCTCAAACGGCTGCAACACCTGCACCGGGTGTAGCGGAAGCTCGTCCCTGTGCGAAGGCCTTCCCGTCCTCTGGCAAACATCGCAACGTTTCACATAGGTCTTACAGTCTGCATGTACCGTCGGCCAACATAGGCCAGCCTGGAGCACCTTCCTTGCGGTCGGTTTCGCGCCCACATGCCCTCCCGCAACACCACTGTGACATTCCCACATCACTGCTTCCCGTTCATGGTCAAGAACACACCTGCGCAACACCTCATCCAGGCCCAGTTTGTACAGCTGCCCCGCGATCAGTTGATAGTCGGCCGCCCGGACAACCAAGTGGCGTTTCTGAAGCGGGGTGTACTCCTGAGGGCATTGTCCCGTAGTCAGATAAGTGGCAATGTCAGCCAGGTAATCTGGTACGGCTTCTTTTCGGAAGAGGTCAGCATCCGGCAGCTGATCGTCCAACGAACCTTCATTCTCTCCCGTCTCCAACCTGGATAAGTGATCGGGACCAACATTCAACCTGCCAGGCTTGACAATCACCTCAAACGTGAACTCCTGAAAAAGTAGAAGCCATCGACAGATTCTTCCTTCCAACACAGGCTTATTGACCAGATATTTCAATGCAGAATGGTCCGTGAAAAATGTAAATTTGCCGCCCAGAAGATAGTGGCGGAACTTCTCGAGAGAGTACACCATCGCCAACGCCTCCCGCTCGGTCATGGTGTAATTCTTCTCCGCATTCGATAACCGTCGGCTGGCGAAGTATACCGGGTGGTCAACTGTCGTTTCCCCGGGTTGCGCCAATACAGCTCCAAGTGCAATTCCAGACGCATCAATGTGCACATGGAACTGCTTATCCCAGTCGGGATGAACAAGTATGGGTGCCGTCGCCAACTTCTCTTTGAATGTGTCAAGCGCCTTCCTACACTCCGCCGTCCGGTCAAACACTTCTGACTTCCGCAACAGTTTCTCCAGAGGGGCCGTAATTTTGGCGTAGTTGCAGATAAAACGCCGGTAGTATCCCGTGTGCCCAAGAAGTGCCCGCAACTGTTTCACGGTCTCGGGGGCCTCCATGTGGACGATGACCGCGACCTTGGCAGGATCAACGCAGACCCCTTGCTTGCACACCACATGGCCCAAAAGTGTGCCGAATGGTACCGCAAAAATACATTTCTTCAAGTTCAAGGAAATCTGCAGCTGGCGGCATCGATCGAACATAACACGCAACAGGGAGGTGTGTTTCTTCAGCAGGCTGTAAACAATCCAGTCGTCCATATAGACTTCCAGGAACTTGTGAATGTACTCCCGGAAAGCAGCAATGACAATCCGGGAAAACACAGCCGGTGCGTTCTTCAGACCAAACGGCATAACGTGGTATGCGAATGATCCCCACTCAGTGGTGAATGTTGTCTTTGCTTTGTCTTCCTCGGCGATGCGCACCTGATGGTAGCCTGAAAACCCATCGGTGAAGGAATAAGCTTCGTTTCCCGCGACATGATCTAGAACTTCGTCGCTGAAGGGAGTGGGAAACAGATCGTGGATACAAGCATTATTCAAACTCTGATAGTCTACACAGACACGGATTTTCGCTTTGTCCTTCTTGTTCTGGATGACAATGGGACTTACCCACTCGGCTTCTTCTACTGGAAAGATGAGACCCGCAGCCAGCATCTTGTCGATCTCCATCTTGACCTTCTCTTTGATACGTGGATTCAACCGGTAGGGTCGGTGCTTCACCGGCCTGGCTCCCGGTTTCAGTGTGATGCGCATCTCGCCCAGATCCCCCTTGATCCCCTTCAGGTCCGCAACCGATGAGGGGAACAAATCTTCATATTCGTGGAGGAGGCTGAAAATTTCTTTAGTTGTCTCCTCATCCCAGTAATCCCCCACCGTTGCGAGCTTGGGTTTCTCGTCCGTTCCAATGTTCAGCTTCTTTGTCTTCAGCGGCTGTAAATGGACTCCTTCCGTCGTCGGCTCGTCACGGATGCTCCGCTCGCCCTCCTTTTCCTCAAAATAGAGATGCCTAAAGTTCTCCAAACTATCATCCTCCGGGTCGCCGTTAATCCGTTGGCAAACCAATTCGTGCCTGACCTCCGGGCGTGACGCCACCGGGCCCTCATCGGGCTCAGGATGGCGGAAAAACAGAACCTCCTTGACGGCTTGTAGCGCCTGAGATTCCTGCACCGTCTCCCCTTCGAACGAGAAGCTCTGGACGAACTTTTCCGCGACTGCTTGCCAGGAGCGGGTTCCCCGTTTCCGCTCTTCCTCCAGGTACCAGGCCTGGGGAATTTTACCCAAGGAGTGGACAAACCTGTGGACCCACAACTCCTCAGGGTACCCGGCGCTACGCCACTGTTCCTCGCACGCCCGCAAATGCTGTCGCGGGTCGGAAGCTCCATGATGTTTAAGTGTAATGCAGGGCCCTTCATCCTCTTTGAAGCGTGCCCGCAGAGCATCCGCCACACGCTCCCATCGCAACAGAGTGTTGCGGTGATTGTTCCACCATCGTCCCGATGTTGACTTCAAGGCCACATCCAAAAGTGGTATCCGGCTTTCCTCTGGGACCCGGTCTTCCACCTTGGCAATAAAAGTATTCACTGCTTGCATGTTTGATAATGTGGGGTATTCGCGGATCTCAGTCCCTATCCACCGGACTTGAGCAATGGAGGCACATCTTCGCGTGGTGGTCTCATACCCCCCTTGCTTCCAGTCTTCCCACACGAGCTCTGATCCGAGCTCGGAGCTCTGCACACTCCGCCAACTGATAGAGCCAGTTGTGGTTGGATTAATATAATCGTCCCGCTTCCCTGCAGTCATCTGATAGAGATGGTCCATCATCTGAGCATCCTCCTGACTGTCCACTGTTTCTGTATATTGCGGACCCTGATACGGGTCGAGAGGCTGAGTGACCCGTACCTCCCCATCCTCAAAAATCATCAGCTCCTTCTTGAGGTCGATGATAGCGTAATTCTCAAAATCCCAATCAATGCCAAGTAAGGCAGGATAGGGATCCTTATCGCCCATGATATCAATAACCTCAAAATCGGTGTATGTCTTCACCCCCGCAATGTCAACTTCGACACCCTCGAGACGGCCGATTGGAAAAATACAGTACTGGTTCGCCATCCTGAGTTGGATTGGGGAATAGGCGAGCCGTGGCTTTCCAAGAGCCTCCCATGTCTTTCGGGGCAGTATGTTAACGTCGGACCCCAAGTCCAACATGGTGCCGCTGATTTGGAACCCTGCGACCTGCGTGTTGAGCCGGAATTCTTTACCTGTTCGTTGCTTGTTCCGCTTGACACGTTGCACGTATTGAGGCCTAGTGTCCACCGGGTCTCTGGGTTCTGTCGCCCCTGCAGCGCTCCGTCCAAAGCATGCTTGAGCTACTGCCGCAGCACAGCGTTATCAACAATCCTGAGGAATAGCCGGAGCCAATCCTCGACCACAGTATCTGCGATGTTATGCGCACCAGATTCCGGCCGCCTGGGCTCCTCCAACCCTCCCTCGTTCCGCAACTGGGCGAATGCCTCGACCGCCTCCTGAAAATACTTCTTCTGGACTTCGGGCTTGATCAACTTCTTTGGGGATGCCAGCCGAACCACTCGTGCTAGCTCCTTCTCACGGGCATCCTCGCCCGTCTTCTTTCCGCCCCTTGTTACTATCGCAACGTTCTGCATGTCGGGGGTTGCGGCGCTGCGCGGTTCTGAGTTTATCAGATTCGCTCCCCTCTGCCTCACCCGTTCTTCCCACTTCTTGATGAGCTCCGGACAGTCTTCTATAGCATGGGCGTTGACCCGGCACTGGGAACACCAGGGTCGTCGCGGAAGGGGACATTCTTGAGCCACATGCCCCTCCTGGTCACAGTTGTAGCATTTTACCAGACCGCGTCCGCCTGTTCGGCCTCTGCGCATGCCGCCACCTCTTCCCCTTGGAGCCTCGTTCACCCTGTACGAGGGACGATCCAATCGATCCGCAAGTGGGTCAAGCGCCCTGCACTGCTCAGTGTTGTGAGTCATAGACACACAGAATTCGCAGTATACATTATTCGGCACCGTGGAGTACTTCTGTAATGTCGGGCACATCCGAGGAGGATGCCCCATCGTCCGGAAAATCTCACAGTACTCTGTGGCGGAGGACCCCGGTTGCGGTGGGAACCCCGCAAAGGTCTGTTGCGGCTGGTAGACTCCCTGCGGGTTCATTGCCGCGCCACCCCCTGGTGGTGGACCCCCCTAAATTTCTGCAACTGAGGGTCCAACTCCTGCGCCGCGCAACCGAGGACACTCGGTTGCGACGTGTCCCTCGACCAGGCAATGAGTACACCAAACATTTGGTCGCGCTGGTCTCGCTGGCTGAATTTCCTTGAGCTTTTCGGTCAAGCTGGCGATCTGGTGTTGCAACCCTATCAGAGAAGGGTCTTGCGGGGCCATCCCCCCCCCTGTATTCCTGGGGGTATCCTGCCATGGCTTCAATCTTCATGGCCTGCTCCAAAGCGTCCTGCAGATTATCAATCTTCTGCTGAGTGAGAGGGGTTCGTGTCAAGGGGAGCAGAGCCTTGATGAACCAGTCCCTTTGGTGGTTTGGATCGATCGGGTAACTGAGTTTCCCGATCGCGTCTTTGAATCGCTGCATCAACTCTCATGCGGTCTCACCCTCCTTCTGCTTAATTTCCCACAGCTCGGACAGGCCCTGCTGGTCTGTCTGGGGAAGCTTGAATTCTCGCACAAAATCTCGCTTTACGTCCGCAATTACAGGGTTGGGGTGCGCCTCGGACCACTTGATAAACCATCTCAGAGCCCTTTCTCTGAGCGTGGTTTGGAATTCTATTAACTTCCCTGCATCAGGCGTCTGGCGAGCCCTCCAGATGGCTTCGCACAGATACCAGTGTTGTTCTACGTCGTCGTTGCCCCGGCCAGAGAACTCTGGATACCGGGTGAAAGATCCAGCCATATGTACTTGTGGAGAATTAACCAGGATAAGGCCTCCGGGTCCTGGTTGCATAACGGTCCCACTAGGGAAAATACTACTACTAGTACTGCTACTATTAACGGACGTTACCGACGCTGCTGAACTACTGTATGACTGACTTAATGCTTGTAACTGAATAAAAATGTTTCTTAAAGGTTGATAAAGTACCAGGGGAAGGTCGGGATCCTGGCCATGCGGAAGGTGGGAAGTAGGGCTGCCTGGAGGGGTGGGTGCCGTCTGATCCTGGAACATCTGCTGCATCACGTCGTGCCATTCATCATCGGAAGTTTCTTCGGGCTGCATCTTTCCATTATCTTCGCTAGTCGTTACTTCTCTTTCTCGCGTCGCTGGGCTCCCATGCACCCACTGTACGTTCGCTGCCGTCCCGTCTCCTGTCCGGGTATCCAAACCCATGGGTCTTGTCTTCTGAGGTGCCTCCTTCTGATTTTTCCTCTCGATCTCCCTTCTCTTCAAATCTCTCATTACCCTTCTTCGCCACCTATCGGCGATCTGTGCCCGCCGATGCGCACGTGACTCCAGCAACTTGCATGCGGCCTCAACGTCCATCCCCCGCTCCCCACTCTTACAGTCTACACAGCATCGGTCCCCTCAATCCTTCCCCCAGTACGGGTGGTTTACGCTTCCATACTCGTTTTGTGGAATTCAATCAACCCTTCGTCCACCATCAGGGCTTTGATCCACAGCGGAATCTCCTTCAACAGCTTCCCCCTCAGCCCTGAGTGAAAAACAGCCTCGGCCTTCGAAAAGGATTGGTAACACTCAGCAGCAAACTCCACAGCGTATCCTTCCAACGTGGTCCTTACCCAAAAATCCACTGCGCGGGTTAGTTCAGTATCTACCCGATGCAGTGCTACCAGATCTTCGTGCGCCCACCTGCGGTTTATCTTCCGCAAGCCTTCTTGGGGCACCATCGCTCGTAACCTCCGCAACCAGTTGTAAAGGTCCGTAGGGAACCTTCCCCAGAAAATTTCGTACGTATCACTAGCTGAGTCAGAGAAAAGAACAAGTTCCCTGATCGCCGCCTCCTTTTTCTTGGTCAGCTTTGCTTGTTGAGCAATGAACTGGTCAAGATGATCATCCCACCATCGTCGTATTGCTCCTTCAAAAATCCTCGAGACCATGATCTAGATCCCCTCAGAACATGCAGGTCCCGGCAACGGAACCATTTGTTGGCGAAAAGTCAGGTCTCGCGGGCAAGACCCAGGTTCAAGGGTTGTGGCCAACAAGGGGTCCGGTGTAGTCTAGGAACACGCTGGCATTTTCACCCTGCTCTTGGAGAGCAGTGCGTCTCACCCGAGGCGTGCCGCGACCATATGCATAAGGGGATGAGATCACTGGTAAGGAATAAACCCGCAACCAAAGAAAGAAAGTGCATCCATTACATATACCAAATTACACATGCAAGATCACTTACTAAGTATTCAGACAGTCGCAACTTAAAATTTTAAATCAGGGTAAACACATTATAGCACATGAACAACTTATTGAGACAGCAATCTTCCCTTATATTATTCTCCTGGCCGAACACATGATTACATAGCTTTCTCTCTGATAACTCACAAGTCTGATACAGATGGATTTTAGAACAGAAAGGAAGAACATAGAAAGTAAGAAACCATAGGAAGAAAAAGCATGATTCTTCCGCAGCTGCTCTGCGCGTCCTTCCCTGTCTCGATCCTCGCGACTTCTCTCGTATCCATTCAACCTTCAACAACCTTTCTTTTCAGCCGGGTGATCGTCATTTATTCACCCGCTCCTCGCGACTGGCAGCTTCTCTGTGTCTTCACTCTGGCTTTTCCCAGCTTCTCTTCTGATGTTTGCGTGTTCCACTTTCTGTTTTCTGCTGTGTTTCTTTCATCTGCACTTATCTCTGTTCGATCTCCATCTATCGAGTGCTTCCGCGCCACCTTGGTAGCTCCGCAACTCCTGGTCGTTGCGGCGCGGTCGCGGTTGCCCTGTGTATTTATTCCGCAACTCAAAAAGATTCAAAGTTCAAAATGTCTTGGCCAAGAGTTCAAAACTTAAACAAAAACAAGGGCCCCAACAGAAATCCATAACTAAAAAACCCCATTATCTGTATATTGAATTAGTCAGAAAATATGAGAAGATTACAATGATTTTATCAACCTTGAGAAGCCTCTGCACTATCTCTATCTGTCTCAATGCTTTATCTATCTGTCCAAATTTTGGCTTTCCCAAGTCCCTATTTCCTTGGGTAATTAGACCCTATTAATTAGGGGAATCCCCATACACAAGTACACAATCCATAAAGAGCCTTCCTCTAACTACATACACCACCTATATAATTTGGATGATTATACAACTCATAGTACACTACCCTTGAACTCCAATATCAACTAGGTATTTCTTTGATATGACATGCATGAGTTGTTTATGAATGAATCAACAATTAACTGATTGATCACTGGATGTGGTTCAAGTTCAAGTTCCACACTTTGACCTCTCACTATTTCCTCCATCATTTAGAACTAGTTAAAATGACTTTAACTCAGATAAAATGAGTTAATTAATTACAACTAAAAATAAACTCAACCAAGGATCCTATAAAGTAGGAACCACTCTACATGGCCCAAGTTAGACCCTCAACTTGAATTAACTAAACCAACTAAGTCTAATTAACTTAGTTAACTCGTACAAGTTGTCATGAGATGTGGAATTACAATTTTATTCTAATTTACTTCAAGGGAAAATTAAATTAGAATCTTTCTTGGTGCCATTTTCAACACTTAGCAGTGCCATTAGGATAGTGAGAAACCTTGGGGCCAATTTAATAAATAGGAAACCAAAATAGCCCTTGTTGAATATTGTTGATTGCAAAAACAAAAATTCAAGTGACAACAACATTGTTCATTTCAAACACAAAAACTATATGAACTGGAGGAGATAACAAAGGTGAGGCTCCTATGTTTATGGAACCATTGATATTTTGATAGGGTTTTCCTTGAAGCATCTAGTATACTTTGAAAGAAGGATTCCTCCATGCTTTTTCACCAAAAAAATACATAAGATGATTAGAAGGTGGCTATGCTTCTCCAATTTATCCAAACACTACCCGAGCTCAAGTCTATTGTCCTTTCTCCTCTGACATTGTCATTTGGATCCCTAAGCCTTTTTGTGATGGCCAAAGAGAAAGAGAAGTGGAAGACTATTGTTGCAATTTGTGTTTCCAACTACACTTTGTTTTAGAAAGTGAGAGATTTCCCACAACGATATGAATGAGGGGGCCATAAAAAACAATGAGAGAAAGAGACAGAGAAAAAACTGGAGAAGAAGAAACTAGGGACATGGTAGGAGACTAAATTTAAGGGTATGAATCAGTATTTGCAACCTGGATGTGATTCTTATTGTCACCTAGTGTGCCTCTAGATGGGGGAGGGATGCCAAGTGCTACTCAATGTATTCTAGTCATTTATCCAGGTCCTTCATGTGTTGATGCAAGTGTTCCATGGAGTAGAGAATATCTTCTCTATGGTCATAGTGATATAGGAGAACCTTGCCTAATATAAGTTAAACATGCCAATACAGATCCACCGTGTGTATATTCTAATTAAAATTCCCACACGTATGCCTGATGTTAGACACCTAATTAGCTCGCTCAGCTAAAACTTTGGTATCTGATAGGTGGTGGCTTTGGGAGGTTCCCTCTCTCTCGGCATGGGTGAGATCATCCTGAATAGGGCCTAGGGTAATCTCTCTGAATTGAACCACCATTTATTCCAATTGGTGAGGAGTATGTGTACTAATTTGGTAGGCTCGTTCTTAGTAATATGTCGCTCCCTTGTAGACATAAGGGCACCGACGAGGCATGATGGGAGCACAAGAAAGGGGAAGTGGAAAAATAAACAAAAGATGGAAATTGGGAGGTAAATAAAGATCCACGTGTAGGAGAGTCGAGTGAGTAATGGTTGGAGTGAGAGATGGGAGGGGAGCCTTCAAGGAAAAATTCCTAGTGGGGCATTTGTTTCCAAAGAAGGAGAGCCATGAGGGAGAGAGAGGATCCCAAAGAGGAAATGCACATACAATAGGCCAAAGTGACAACACCATGTGAATACAAGGTTAGGGAATCTAGTCAATAATACTATAAATAGAAAAACAAATAAGGAAACCGAAAGGAAGAGGTATGACCGTGCATAAGAGAAAGGCTCCTTGAAAGGTGTAGAGTTGTTCCATGGTGGTGGGATGCTTTCTCCAATGTTGGGAGATATCATAACTTGAAAAGCCTACAAGGAAAGAGTGGAAACTTTGTGGAATAAATATCTCGATCGAATTGATAACAATTTTCTTTAGAATTTATATTCAAATTAGAAGTGGAAGGACCTTCCTCATTAGATTTACGAGGACAAGCCAGAGTTTGTTGATACTCGCCTAGTAAGATCTCGTGATTTACACGGAGGCTAAATAACATAGAATCTCAATAATTGTTTGTAAATTTTGTTTCCTAGTAATTCCCATGGAATAGAATTCTCCAATGATTGGCATCATTAAAACTGTGGAGTTCCAGATCCAAGATTGAAGTTTTCATGCTTGGCGTTTGTAGAGAATTATGCTTCACGTGGGAGAAAATTTGGCATACAGACTGGAGAGTGAGGTTGCAGTCGAGGAAAATGTGATTGGTGTGAGGGTTGCAGAGGTTTTTAATTACCATGGTGTGTGTTTTCAAAGTGGAATTGCCTTGGACCAAACCAAACCTTTAGCATCCACCATGGGGGCATGCTTCTATGTCTCCTATTTACATGGCCAGGTGGGATGGAACCAACCCACCCCCACCCTTTCACTCAGATATCACCCCATCTGAGGTAAGTGGAAGATAGTTTAATTATTAAACATAATAATAATTAATAATTTAATATATTTTAGTTGGGTTCACTACAAGGAAAAGACCCTCTAGTGGATGTTTTTGAGGAAGACCTTATAAAAATAGCCCAGATATCCAGTTGTAGTAGAGGTCACTAGAGGAGACTGGCAAGTGGAGGATTTTGCAGATGTTATTTTTGTGGTGTGTTTCTAATCATAACACGCACAAGTGCGTTTTATATAAAATGCAACAGTGCGTACTATCAAATGACACACCGAGACACTATGATCTCCGTACAAACTGGCCCGGTGCATCTCAGTAATCTAGCACATCGGTGCGTACTATCAAATGGCACTCCAAGACACTGTGCTATTCGTACAAACTGGCCCGGTGCATCTCAGTAATTTAGTGCACTGAAAGGAAGTGCAGTGCGCCATTGATACAATTGCCCAACGTGTCTCATAATTGAGCACACTGAAAAGGGGTTAATTTAAAAAAATTACCGGCTGTAAAAAACTTAATTTTTACTTGTTAAAGTGATCTAGAGCTCTCAAGCATCGGTGTGAGTTTTTATTCTTTGAGGTGCCCTTTCCATCGGTGCCCCCATTTCCCGCATTGCTTTCGTCCATTTCTCACTGTGTGGAGTTCGAATTTTCCAAAATGGTGCGAAAATTTGATTTTGAGTTTTCCTCAGCAAAGATGCCTCCTCGATGCGCAAATGTGTAGGTAATATACTTGTTTCTCACCAACTTAACCTTTTAGCGGATTAATTTCTCAAATTGAGTTAAAATTTACCGTTTTAAATTTATTTATTTATTTATTTATTTACGAGGTGTGTTCAATCCGTTCGGCTCGCACTGTTCACAGTGTTTCCTGTAAATTTACAGGCCGCACCACGAACGGTGTTAATGGAAACCACACCTGGTTCCGGTGCGATACTGAGAAAAAGCGCACCACTTTAACATTAAAACAGTGTGGTGTGTGTCGGTTGCTGGGCGCACCGACCATTTGAAATTTTTAAAAACAACACTCTATGTTACTGTACGACAGTGTAGTATTTTACCGGAACACACCAAGAATTATGTATGGCTGTTAGGTAGTGCGTTGACCAAATAACCACCCTAGGGTGGATAATTTGGTCAATGAACCACACAAAAAAGTTTTTATGTTTTCGTGGTGTATGGATTTTTTTCATGCGCACCGTGGGTGGTGCGTGATAAACTGGCATGCATTGGCAGTGGTGCGTGACTATTTTTTTGGGCGCACTGAATGTTTTTTTTTTTTCAATAAAAATTATATATATATATATTTGTCATTTAATAAAAAAATGTATTTAATATGTGAATAATTCAACGATGTCAATGGAGAGAGGAAAGGAAACAACAAGGGCATATGGAGGATCATTATAACATGAAACATCAGTGGGAGGCACAGGAGAGAGAGAGAGACTTTTGTACCTAGCCCTATTACGTCACCCACCTAGTTGCTCTTAAGGGAGGTAGGCCTCCTTAAGTTCTACGAGGAGGCTACATCCCTAAAGGGGCACAATGGTTATTAGGACAGTTGATGTTTAGGTGGGATGCCCACTGACAGGCTTTCTGGGTTGGTCTTGGCCAGTGGTACGAGCCCACTTAGGAGGAATTTTTTTTTATTACTGGCCTATCTAGGAGAGGGCTTTTCCCTAGTTCCTTGATGTCCCCATCGGTTATGTAGCAGGGAGTTAGTTGGCGTACTCCCAGAGATACATTAGGGACAATATACTTTCTCTTGCAGATTTTTAGGTGTCAGGTGGTCAGCTACGCATTGTTTCGTTTGGTCTAGAGGAGGTGAGGTGCCTCTCACTACTACTGACGAACATTGCACACTATACTAGTGACGGGCATCACATTAGTTGCCTTCTTTTATTTTATGTTGATTCTTTATTCCATATGCCACAATTTGTGAGATGGTCTACCATTTTTTTGCATCAGTTTTGTATAGCATTAGATAGATGTCGTTCTCAGGCAAGTGGGAGGTTGACCTTCCATTTTTCTTTAGATTTATTTTGTTTATTTTTTAAGAGGTTTCCGGAGACGAGGCCTAGTTTTTTCTTCTAGCGTAGTAGGCTGATGTTACATGTACGGATGCAGATTTGGGACCAGATGATGCCCAAGAGTGGCCTGTCTGACTATCCGGCCAGGATATCTAGTGATGCACTGGAGCTGCTAGCCAGTGTTGATGATCACATGTTCGTGATGGTGCCGTGTCTGTACGTATGTTTGGATTGACGAGGGTGTACCAACATCCTCTTCACACAGGATGAGCCATCGAATGCTAGAGATAATATTAGTGTTTTCTTTAAATTAACATAGTTTCATTTTATTGTCTTAATTAATTAGAATACAATTTATTCTAACACGTTCATTAACTTGTTTTACAAATTTTTTTAATGAAATTGTCTAATTATTGTTGTGTACTATATATTTTGTAGATATTGGCACATTCATTGGGGACATGATTCCACCCCCACTGGACGATCCTGTAGATCATGACGAGGAGATGACAGAGGTCGCCGATCAGGGTGACATAACTAATCCTCGGGTGCAGATACCCATGGGCATGTGGCGTAGGGAAAACATCGGATTCAGGATGGAGTTGGGCGACCGGCTGTGTTGACTCCTGGTTGATGAGGGAGTCCACCCTACTATGATCAAAGAGATCCAGGTTGATTGTACAATCACATAGCTCTGGAGGTACATGCCCCACGATATGATAAGCCTTATGTGTCATATCATTGGAGCATCTAGGCTACTGGCGGCTAAGAGGGATAGGGGCCACGGAGATGCAAGACAGACCATCTCATGGGATGATCATGATCACGAGGGGAGTGATCATCATTCTAGCACTCCACCTCCTCCTCCTTCACCTCATGCCGAAGATGAGAAACCAACATCTAGTCCTGAGTAGGCATCTTCTGAGCAGGCAACATCTCAGCAGGCACCATCCACTTAGCAGGCTGCACCGTCTCATCAACAAGAACCTCCTGAGAAGACACCATCTGATCAGCAAACACCTCTTGAGAAAGAACGTCCATTTGATCAGTAGGCACCATCGACAACTGAGCAGGCACCTCCAGTTGAGCAGGCACATCCATCTGAGCATGAGGCACCATCGACTAAGCATGCCTCAAGTATTAGTGATAGTATTGATGTAGTACCACCAGATATTTGACATTTATATCCAGTTCTATTACAGTTGTTTATTTTTGGCATTATACACACACACACACACACACACACATATATATATATGGTGCATGTATTTTATGTTCATATTGATGTACTTAATTTACATGTTGGTGTTCATCATGATGTGTATACTGTTAGGTCATGTTAGATATGTTCATTTAATGTACTTGCAGATAGATGTGTATGTGATAACAATTATTTGACATGAGATGTATATTTGATGTTTTTGTTATGATGATGTTATACAATGCTTGTGTTTTGTTAGATGATCATGATCACGATGATTAGATGATTTTAGTGAATTTGAAGGTGTATTTTAGAATATGATGTTTGTACGATGGTTATCATGATCATGATGTTTATTTTTAATATTAAATCATGATATTTATTAAATATTATGTATTGGTAATTTTAATTGCAATTGTATGTAAAATTTTAATTGTAATTGTATGTAAAATTGTAAAATTGTAATTGTAATTGTAATTATATGTAAAATATTTGTAAAATTGTAATTGTAATTGTATTGTGAAATTGCAAAATTGTAATTGTAATTGTATGTATTGTCATGATTCAATTTTATTAAAATTGTTAAATTTGTAAATTTGTAAAATTGTAAAATTATAATTAATTGTCAAATTTGAACCATAACTACTGTAAGTAAAATGTATACCATACATAAATTACCATAATTGTAAAATTGTAAAATTGTAAATTTTTATGAATATAAATAATTGTAAAATAATAAATATAGAATAATATGAATTGTTGTAATATAATAAATTTTAGAAAATAATGCAAATAAATTCATGTTTAGAATTATCATCATTTTATTATGATATTACATACCAAAAATAACAGTATACATTAATAAATTTTTAAAATTTTTGAAGATATCACACACACACACACACACACATAATATGGTGAATTTATTTAAGTAATGATATAGTGACAAACCATTTAAAGCAATCAAGTGGTTGTATTATTTTAGGAATTGACATAAAAAAAAGAACTTGATACAATGCATTGCTTTCGAGATCAACATAATTGCAAATTATCAAGTGAAATGATTTTAACATTAACACAATGCAAACCAATTAATTCAAAATACATATTATAATGTTTGGAAAAAAAGAGTCTTAGTTATAAGGTTAAGTCCTCTTCTTTATAAAAACCCATCTTAAATAGTATAAATGATGAAATAACACATGTACCATATCAATCTCCATTCTCAAGATCACCCTCATTATCTTCCAGCTTGCTTGGCATGATAACACTATTGTTCTCAAAAATATGTTTTGATCTAGGGTCATGTATCAATACGAACCACCAATCACTATCCAACACATCTGGGTAAAAAAACACCTAGTTGGAGTGTTTGGGGTAAAAATAAGGCTCCTTAGCTTCATCCCAAATATTTCTAGAGTTGATACATATCATCCTACTATCGCGGTCTTCCTTTACATTATTCCGATCAAATGTGTCCCACCACTTGCACTTAAAAATAACAAATTGGAAAGAAGAGAAGTCCACTTCAATGATGTATGTTTCTGATGTAACCTAACATCCCTCATACTAGGTTTTGATCATGGTGGTTAGCTCGACTAGATTGATTGAACTCGACTTCCACTCCATAGTCTTGCGTCATGTGTCCATCATTAACATTTTCTGTGTGAAAATGGTGTCCATATGCCCACATAGATGGGAACAAATGCACCTATAAAAAAGTTAAAAAATCATAGTGTCATGTGTTTAATAACCCAAGTGTTAAATTATAAAATATAGATGTTACATTTCAAAGGTGCATTATTAAGTTTAAAATGTACATAAATATATTATTACCGAGTTGCTGCACCCAATCCCTACATTTAGCGCATCCTCTTTAGTACATAGGTAACGACTGGTTACACCATATTTCTCTCTGACTTGGTCAATAACCCAATTTTTGGGGCATATAATTGGCATATTTTCTTTTAAATGACCGGGATAAGACACACTTCTACCATTCAACTGTCTGAATGATCTCCTATCACTATCCCATTTCATCCTCTTTTGTTCGTATAATGTGACCCACAGTTGTGTCACTTTGGAATTGTAAAGAAAAAATTTATTGATTGCTTCAATTTCTGCATTCGCTGATGAAATAAAACTGACATATAGTACATATGAGATCAAAATATACATTATATCTAAGTTCAACGTGAATATTTACTTTGTGTAAAGTTGAAAAATTATAAGTCGCTTACTCTTTTTAAGCACATTTTTCCATTCGTTTGGAGAAGCTCCCCTTCTCTTTTTTCTTCATCCCTTTCATCATCCTAAATCACCACACCTGGTGTGTTATCGATCTTCTTGATGTACTCACTAGCATGATAGAAAGACTCATACAACATGTACCCCTTTTCCATAGACCCCTTGGGTTTTTCCCTTTGTCGAACAAAAATTTTCAATTTCTTCATGTACCTCTCTAAGAAGAACATCCAATGACAATAAACCACCCTAAATAATTCAACCTCATCTACTAGGTGGATTAGAAGATGAACCTGCAAGTCCATGAAACTTGTCGGTAGTTCCTTCTCAAACATAAAAACAATCTCAACTATCTCTTGAAACCACCATGGAATGCTAGCCACATGAATCTCCTTTGATGTGGTCCAATGTAAAAATGCAAATAATTTAGATATGGCATGTCCTAGGTCTTGGGGGAAGTAATATTTCACACACCCATTCACGAACAAAGGATAATGACACTGCAAAGTTACAAACACATGCAATAATAAACAAAATTAGTGATGTTTTAAGATCCCATGGGATAAAATTTATTAATATAACAAATAATAAATTCATGTTTTTGAAATTATACGTACTCTTAGAAGATTCAAATGGTCATGTGATTTAAACCCAGAAAAATGGTCTTCCATTGTGAAGCAATGCTGTAGTGAAGACCCATATGAATATGGAACCCTCACACCCATTATAACTTCCTTTTGCAAAAAAAGATCATATTTTTTTAAAATCCAAGGGACATCACCTTATTTGAAATACCAATTAGAGGGATCAACCTCTGATCCTGTACTTTCTAATTGTCTTGGACAATGTTTCTTTTTAGTTTTTGAAGTAATACGATCTTTCCTAACAATAAATGTGTCACTTTGTTTCGATGATATGTGCCTCCATAAAGAAGATGAAACATTTTTAAATATATGCATGGGATTAATAAGTGGGTAATATTAAGATAATCACAATATGGGAGGTTATAAAAGATAAATTTATTTTCATCCCAATGGGAAATTTCTCAACATAGGTGTCAAAGAATTCTGGAATGGGAAATTTCTCAACATAGGTGTCGAAGAATTTTGGATCATCGAACATAGGCTCCCCATTTGAATCGAACATTTCTATGAACTCCTTCTCCTTCTCTCTCTCATATGCTATAATTCATTCAGATGGTGTCATTATTGCAGGCCTTTGGGTTCTCTCTCGTTTGCCATTGAAAGAGGATGTTTCTCTTTTGTAAGGGTGTTCTTCTAGGAGGAATGCCCTGGATCGGTCATACAGTGGCTTTCGTATGTATTTGGATCATCTAGATTTCAGAGAAGATCCACAACATTTACATCCATAATACCCTCTTGTTACACGACCTATGAAATTATTGTATACAATATGCATTGCACGTTAAATAATATCATGAAGATAAGAACAATTAAAAAAAATTAAATAATTAATATGCAAAATAATATTGTTACGTATATAAACAAATCAATAAAAATTTAATTTACCAGAGAAAATTCCTAATCCTGGATAATCATGTGTCGTGTAAGCACATATTCCATTCAACGTAAAACTCCTCTCTTCTGCGATGGGTCTTGATACATCGTATACATTTATCCCATCCCATAATTCCTTCAATTCATCTACCAGTGGTTGTAAGTATACATCCATATTATTCACTTGTCTTCTACCATGGACTATGAGAGACAACATAAGATGTTCATTCTTCATGGACAACCATGGGGGAATATTTTTAGTGGTCACTACTACAAGCCATAAAAAATAGTTGGTGTTCTGGAGGGAATATGGGTTGATTCCATCCATGGCTATGCTGAGTCGTAGACTTCGTACTTCATCCTTGAATTTTTCGGGCCATGTATCCTCTATATGCTTCATGGATATTGAATCTGTTGGAATTCACATAACTCCCAACTCACTTTTGTGTGAGACATGCAATCCCTGCAACATAGCTAATTATTTGCAACGAAAGAGCCTTTGAATCCTTGGGATTATAGGAACGTGCCTCGATATCTTAAAAGGAGGACCACACGATTTACCCTTCTTTTTTGATTTATCATATCTATCATGCCCATATTTCAGACATATATCTTTGTCTCCATATTATCCTCTATATAGAATACAATCATTTGGACATGCATGATATGATATGTACTCAACACCTAACATATTCAACAATTTATTTACCTCTTCACAGCTACCGGGCAAGAAATTATCGCTCGGAAGAACGTTATCTTTGAATAAACTATAGTTGGTCATGGAAAATATTAAATATACAATTCCAATAATTATTAACGTTCATAAAATTGAAAATTTGTAATTTTTATTGTGTGACAAGATTTCTCAAATTATAAGGGACTTGATGGTCAATTACCTCAAAATTTCCGAGAAAAATGCATTCGACAAGCCAAAATTTTCTTTCAAGTTGTACAGTAACATCGTTGTCCCCAACTGGGTACAATTTGATTGACCGCCATGTCCAAAGAGAGGGTGGTGGAAGAAAATTTAAGGCTGTCGAAAAGGGTATCAATGATATGAGCATCATCCCTTAGCTGATCATCATTATGGAATGCATCTAAAAACATTTACTCCATGGTAGTCGTATCACTCAAGTAATCATCCATACCAACCTATATTTGATTGGCTCCATTTCCAGCTTGTGAAGAACTAATATTGTTGTAGTCATTCCTAATTGGTGAATTTGGACATAGTGGGAATTGAATAGGTGGTTGATTCAACCATTCTTGGTATCGTTCCTCTCCGATTTTTCTCTTAATTCAGCCTTCTCTTGATTTGAAATTTTCGTGGGGTGTAACAAAAAATGGTGGGTAGGTCTCTCATCATCACTAGAATCCTAATAATTTCAAAAAATATATTTGAACATCATTAATACAAAATCTATGATATCAATTAGTAAGCATGTCAATGCATGATTAATTGGTTTGACATTGAAATAATTACATTATACCAAAAAATTATTATTACCATCATTGTCCCAGGATTGTGGCTAGAAGATTACATTTTGCAGTTGGAAGGGTGAAGCGACTTTCCATTTTCATCTACCAACCGTGCCTTGTGGTATGTTGCTCCTGATAAGAACTTCTGACCTTTTCGAACTGTTTGAATATTTTGTTCATCTAAACTCGATTTTGAATCTGCGTGAACCTGCAAATTTGTATACATTAATTTTATTCGGCTGATTGACATGGATAAAAAAAATCAATTAGATAATGAAAATATAAATAAAATCTGAAGTAATTACATCTAGAGATGGATAGGGAGAATTCCGCGATTGACTTTGAGAAATATTATGGAATGAGTTGGATTTTGAAGAATTTTCCATTTGATATAATTATGATATGTTCTCCTTGCATTTGAGAAAAATCAACAATAAATTTTGGTGTACATACATAAAAGTAATTTCGGTGCCTTAAAAAACGAGCTATTGTTATCGGTGCTAATGTACGGTTAACCGCATCGGTGTAGTTTTATTACCGGACGCACAAGTGTTGTTAGTTAACAAACGCACCAAATATGGGGAAAAAAAAGCACAAATTCATTTTTTTGAAGTGAAAAAAAATAACGGTAAACTGAAAAATGAGCGGCAAATGATTTTCGGAAATCTAATTTCGCAAAAAAATTCTTTAACTAGTAAAAGATATTCATTATTTCATTATTTTTGCAAAATTTTTCAGGGAGGGATTTGCATGAGAGACATACCTGGAGAAAGAGAGCATGAGAGCACTGTGGAGAAGAAAAATAATTTCGAACAACAACACTATTCAGAGAATCAGAATTTGAAACATCTGGTGATTCACATAAAAACCCCATAGTATAATAAAATTATGAAATTTTACTATAATAATTGTTTTTTACAATTTCTGTTAGATTTAATACATGTATAGTAAAATTTTTAAATTTTACTGTGAATTTTACTAATAAAATCATTTAAAATCTCCATTCCTATTTACATTTAATTAAAATTCAGGAAAAAAAAATCCATTTTTACGTTAAACCCTTGCTTCTTCTTATTTATGTGACTTCACAATTAGGGCTTTTCATTTTATATTTATAGGGTTTGTATTACTATATATATAGGCGTATGACATCTAACCCGCGGGACCACTTATAGAGTCGGATCCCAATCCCCGTCGCCCCTTGCATGATTAAAAAAAAAACTTTTGTTAATCAGTGGACACTGTTTAAAATAACACACTAGTACACGATTGTAGTATAGCGTACTGGGAGCGTATTGACAAAACACTATTTGATAATTTTTTTTTATTAATTTATCTTTATGTTAATCGGTGCTATGGTATTAATATAACACATCGGGTCTCCTATTGACAAAGAATACCGTACGATATTTCTATTGTATTGGCAGTGCGTTTATAAGAACCTACCGCACCATGTTCGGTGCGTAAGTTGTGAAAGTCGTACTGTTTTCTTGATTTTTTTTTTTACCTGAAAAGAATGTGATTTATTTATAAAATATATTTATGAATGGTATGGGTTTTATATTGATAAAGAAATGGCTTACAAGAGTTCAAGTAACATAAATACTAATAGCACACCTAGAAAAGTAAAAAAGACAAGTTCTTTGTAAATTATTAAAAAAAAATATTATTTTTGAACTATATGTAAGTTTAAATAATGTGTATGGTTTAGTGTGTATCACACAAAGCCACAAAATGACAAATCTCGATAAGATTCTTTATGATGTAAGACCAGAAGAACATAAATTCTTGATGGAAAAATTGCAGAAGGATGAATCAGGTGAATGAAAAAATACTATTGGTCCAATATGAGTTTCTTTTTTGAATTTTCATTAATAATATGCTTAAAAATATTAGATAACATGTTTCAAACAATCTATTAATTCAGATATGTTTAATGTCCTACAGGGACCATCAACGAAGAAAATGAATGTTGTTCTAAGAAAAGAAAAAAATAGAACATGGAAATGAAAATGAATTGCTCCTTAGCTCATTTGGAGTGGTGCTAGAGGTTAATGAAAGGGGGAAAAATTTTACAAAACTTTGAGGGATCTAGTGGAACGAATATATAGATGTTATTTCCAATTACAATACAAAAATAAATCCAATTATTCCAAGAACCAAATTTTATTTAAACTACAGGAAGAGTTTCCAGAGAATTGGTCAATGAGACATGTAATACTTTTAATAGCAAAAACGTACAAAAAAAAAGAAGGATTGAAAAAATAATATTCCTTTAATTTTTTTTCTAGAATTATATGTATATATTAATACAAATAAATCATTTATAAATATCACTTTTGTTATATTTAGTTTTCATATATCAATTTAAAAATTAAATAGTTTATTATCATGTTACTTTTTCAGGAAGATTATGAAAATCTCAAAGGATGAATGAGATGATATCAGAAATATGCTAGTAGGAATGTCTAAAAAGGTGTACAAGGAGATGGTCAAAGAAATGGACATAATTTCATCACACGAGGAGCCATCTCAACAACAACGTGCTTCAAATGTAATATGTAATCATTGAATTTTTCGATTAGGTACAATAAATAAATAATTTAGCATTAAATATTAATTTTCAAGTATTTTCTTGCAGAAAAGAAAATAAAATGGAACCCATTCAGCACATAAAACATGACGATAAGGAAGAAAAGGGTTGATATCTATGTTTGTGAGTAATTGTTACTTCCTTGTAACAATATATTTTAATTTGTTTTACAACAATCATCATTGAATGTCTTCAACCAAGTGCTAACATACAAAGAAGAACCATCAGAGGAATTGATTGACATTGGGTTAAATATGGGTTGTCAGTATATGTTGGCATATCAGAAATTAATTGTGGAATTTGTAAGTATATATTTGGTTTTAATTAGCTCCGTCTATAATTAATAGAGAAAAAAAATATTTTATATTAAATCTATGATTTTTTATGGGGTATAAAACTTGCAGGAAACAAAGTATGGAACTGCACCAACAAATGAATTGTTGAAGATAGCATGAAATTTGGTTTTGAAATAATGTGTATAGTTCACGAGTCAATTCCTGTTATGGTACATTTCTTTTAGATTTACATTGATGTATATTAATTAATATTGCAATTTTCATTATTCTCACCAATGTATATACACTCATTACACTTTAATTTTATGTTTGTATATGGAACTTGAAGAAGAAGAAAACAATCAACACAATGAACAAAACATTCCTCCAAATAACCCAGGTCATGGAAAAATCTCGAGTAGTGACAACAGTTCCAGCGAAGAATGATGATCAATATGTTTGGATATCAAAGCAAGGCGTTGTATTTTTTGAAATATTTCTCTGTGAAATCAAACATTTTGTTTAATGTTGATTCAAGCAGGGCCTGCAACCCAGAATCTTTCCTTTGACTCATGCATATAAAATGCATCTCCAAAAACTAAGCTCCAAAACTTCCCATTATGGCAATCTCACACACACTAAATATGCGGAAGCATTTAAAACATGTGATTCAAAACCAGAATCCAACAATCTTCACACCAAGCTTCTTTCATGAATGAAAGACTTCTTCAAACAATGGTATGAAATAATACACTCCATAATTAACTTCCATGGAATTAAAACTAACCTTGCAGTCCCATCATTCACATATGGGTTTTAAACTATACCGGATTTTCTACAATCAAAAGTCAATCAAACAAATGCGCCCATGCTTTAACTCAACGTGCCATTGTTTACTGCAAATATAACCAACTGAAATTTTAAGTCCGGGCAAATTCAAACATTGTCATTTCCACACGCAAGCTCTTCAACTTATATTCACACAAACCATACTCTCATAACCCATAGACTTGGATTTCATCGTCACTTTAATGCACTCAATTCAATACTTGGAAATTATGAAACCCCAATTTTGATGTGCCACTGCTTTCACATTGACCATAATATTTAATATATTTTTTACAACCCAAAATTATTATGGTTTCAATACTTGTTTTAAGATTCCATTACAGTGCTCACTATTCACCGCGTCTTAGTCATCGATTCACATGAACTGGTTTGAAAAAAAACCTAATCAACAACCATGCATTTGTTACTTACCATTATTCGCTGGCACTTTCAACATCTGATCAAATTTATTGCATTGCCCAATGCCTAACCAAACTTCTCTTTCATATATCTGATCACTATCACAGTATTCTGCATTCAAATCAGGCTCCTTGGTGCTTACATACATTTTTCGAACACCAAGTTCCAATATACATATACGCTTTTCTCCATTCACTGTTACTGGACACAGTAATTAAAATCGGTTCTAATTGCATTCCAATGAATAAACAGAGTTACAGGAATATAGTCTTGCGCTCTCTTACCTCTGATTTACAAATTGAGACTTTCAATTGTCAATTAAATTCTCGCAATCATTACATAGCGTTCCATTCAAATCGCCCTTGAACCCAGTCTTCATACTCTTCAAATATTTAACACCTTTCGACACTGCAAATCGATTTCTAAAGCTGCTTCGTTCAGTAGATTCCTCTGCTTGATTGCAATCCTTCCTTATCTGTGCCTTGAAATTCATTCCAACATTTCTGATTCAATAGAAATTTTAATTACATCTAATGCACTTACCAAAGTCTTCAACTGGACTTAACTGCGCCCTGGATTAGTTTTGGATCCTTCGAACCCGTCCTCTACAGTTTTAAAGCTACTGATTGTTTGTTCTCAAGTGTAGATTCGAATTCCAATTCGATTGAAGGTCGGCTTCGTCCTTCTGTATCGGTTCAATTATTATGCAATATGCTACCATTGGCTTTTATGTCTGCGACGTACCATGATTTCAAATTCGATTTGTTTACATATCTGCGCCTTCATTCATCGCTCAATAGAAACCTTCACACGATTTCAATTACAGTTAAACTGAGCTACAACTTCCACGCACAAGTTACTGTTTGATCCATTCAAAGGAGGCAATGCTTAAACAACTCTGCGCCCTTTTCACACATACAGTCATTCAAATTCATTTAAAACACGATGCACTAATGAAATCGACTTCTTTAAAGCCGATATAGAATATCAATTTACTTGATAATCGATCCAGCCCTCCACAAGACTGATCGATCCTTTTACTCTGCGTTTCCTTCAAATATCGGTTTAGTTCAGTTTCAACATGAATCAATTTTAACTGAATTCGTTTTTCTCTCCATATGCTTCTAAAAACTTAAACATTCTTTCAACGCCCTTGATCTCTTATTCGGTTCACATAGATTTACTATTCAAGCCCAGTTACAGAAATTAAATACACAATTTCTGAATCAATCAATGCAGTTCTAAAAACACAGTCTTCATATTAACAATGAAAAATACTTACAAACTTTATCTTTGCCAAATCTTCAACATTCGTGGCCTTCCAATTGCCCGGAGGCTTAAAAGCTTTGGCTGTCTAAGCCTCACCTTCTCCTCTCTATTCTATTCTACCTTCAACTAATCAAGTGTATTTTCCTCACAAAAACCACTCATATTTATACATAAATAATGCATTTAATTCACTCCAAAAATCTCTCCACCTAATCCTCAACTAAATCTATATTTTAGGTGTGGACTCAACAAAGTCCCATACATAGAATACCTACTCTCTAATTTTGCTCCTAATATATTTCTCTCATATCCTTTTAATTGTAAAAGAATATTTACAAAATCCTCACTTATATAATTTATCTCCTATTTTATTAAAAATAACAAATTAATTAATAAAAATATCACACCCCCCTTTATTACATATTTACAAATGAAAAATGGCCTTGATGCTCTTGCATCAGATGTAATGGACATGGTGTCCGAATTGAAAGACAAAGGGACACCAATAAATGTCCCATTATTTACGACAAAGAGTGTCTTATTCATTCATATATATATATATATATATATATATATATATATATATATATATATTTTAATTTATTCTATTGTGTTCTCCATTGTCATTGTGAAATGTTACACCATTTATTAAATATATCGATGATTAAATATTATAATGAAGATATGCGAAATTTGATGATATGATATAACAAATTCATCCAAACATCACATTCAAATTCACTAATAAAAATTTAATTGATATGAATACTGTTATAAGATATATGTCGAATTTTGATAAATAATGAATTAAAAAAAATCACAATAATTGCACTGTCACAGGTCGATGTTTCTAATAAATAGAAAATGAACACCGGTGTGTATGTATGATACTGCACACCGGTGCATTTGTATGATACTGTGCATCGGTGCGTTTCTACGACTTATAAGCACCACACCAAATACCAATACTAATTAGAACACTCGGTGCGCTTTATCGACGACTACGACCCAGGCGGATAGGCGTTGCATGCACCAATATGGCTTTCCTTTAACGCGTTGGTGCGTTTTTATAACTTAATGACCCAGTGAGTTTTAACACCTTAACGACTTGATGCGTTTTTACACCTTAATGGCACTAGTGCATGCACCTTCGATCGACCTGGTGCGTATTTGTGGGTGACAAGAACCGGGACGTTGCTAAACGCCCCGAGGCTTACGAAATTTGTTTTCCATCCTGGTGCTTGGTATGTTTACAGTACCAGTGCGTACATGTTAAAATGCACTGGTGCGTTCACAAATGATGCATGCACCGATGAGAAAAACTTCCGTAAAAACCTCCGGTTGCCAAGTTTTTTTTAGTTGTGTTGAAGTTCCGTTAGAAGCTCTGTCAAAACCTCCGTTACCAAAAACGGATGTTGTAGAAAATGTTTTTTTTGACAATTTTGGCCAATTTTATAACACTAAAAACTTGCTTTATAACCTTTGCTAGAAGGTATTTTCTTTGTCGTGATTTATATTTTAATGCAAAATTTATTATAAATTATATGATAAACAATATTTGAATCAATTAAATTAATTTATTCAAAATTTAAAAGTTTCAAAAATATATATATATATATATATATATTCCAAAATTATTTAATTTAATATTTAAAATACAATTATACATGTAATTACTATTTAAACCATCCATAATTCTAAAAAAATCTTTAAACAAATACTATACTCTATATATATTACACTTTAATATATTATATGTATGTGTTAGTATAATCTATAATTGAATACTATATACTATCTCTGATATATATATAACAAATATCCATATATTTTATATGAGGAATATACATATTCCATCAAAGTTCATCATGTCACTAGTGGAAATTTGACCTAGGTGAGTAGGATCGTAATAATTTCTCTCAAACACTCGAGATAAACCATATATATATATATATATATGACCCAATAAAGTTTTCACTTTACGACATTTGATCCATATCATGCTTGATATATTGAGAGTTAAGATGAATCTAGGTTGGTTTTCGTTGTGGTGGGTCACCCAAAATTTGTAAATGATCAACATTATGTATATGTGTAACATTAATCTGATAATTTGAAATTCACCCACTTTCTTCATTTGGTTGAAAGTATAGAGAGTATTATCGACGATAATTTATCTCAATCTATCTTCTTCAATTTTTATTCTAATGACACAATTTATAGATAATCGAAATTATGTATATGTTTGAGATAAATTATATAATTTTAGATTTACTTTACTCAAATTGTTGACAATATAGAGAGTATTATTCATATGTATAGGTCAAGAGTTATATAAGGAATAAGTTGAAGATAAATAGAATAACAATGTTGAATGGTGAAAAATATACATTGTGATCAATGGTTATACATTAAAATCAATACCTTGATTTTAAAGGACATATCAATTTCTTGATGCTTTAGTTTTATTGTATATGTCATTTTCTTTATTTGCTAATTTTAGTGTATATATCAATATCTAATGCATTGATTTTAGTGTTCATGTCAAATTTGTTTCGATTAAAATTTTTATGTAATTTTTAACACATTAATTTCAACGATATGTCAATTTCTATTTCTATTTAGTAAAAATATACATAATTGTTAATTTCAGTGTACACATAATTTTAATTTATATTTCTATTCAATATCTACTTCAATTTTTTAATTTTACAAAGGTATACATCTTGCTATTGCTATTGCTATGTCTAGATTAAAACTTAAAAACTAATTCTTTTATTACATTAAGTTGTATAGCCCTAATTAGCCATATATAATAATGCACAAAATCCTTTTTTTTCTTCAAATTATTACTAATATATTGTTATTGTGACATGATGGAACTCATTCTTCAATTGTTCTCTATTTTTTTTTTTTTTTTAAAGTAAACTGTTTAAGAGACATTCTTGAATTTTACTTTCCTGAAATGTTTTGAGAAGGGAAAGCATGATACTCCCTTCAATGAAATGACAACATTTTTACTTAATATATAGAAACATCTCAAGCATTTGTGAAAAGTTGTTGCAAGTTGTTCTTAAAAGAAATATGATCATTTGAATTTTACGCATTTTCCTTAGTTGTTTGAAAATAGAGAGTATTATTGAGAATAATAAATGTCAATATATTTTCTTCAATTTTTATTGAGTGAGACAACTAGTAAATGATTAACATTATGCATATGTATAATATTAATATGATCATTTGAAATTTACTCACTTTCTTTAGTTGGTTGACATTATATACAATATTATCGAGAATGATCATTGGCGATCTTTCTTCCTTAGGTTTTAGTATAGTCATACAATTTGTAAATGATCAAAATTATATATGTATATGTTTATTATTGTTCTAATAATTTTGAATTTAGTCACTTTCCTCCATTGAAAGTATAAGGAGTATTATCAAGAAGAACCAATGCCAATCTATCTTTCTAGTTTGGAGTGTAGTGTCACAATTTATAAATCTTTCTAGTTTTTAGCATAATGTCACAATTTATAAATGATCAAAATTATGTATATGTATATCATTAATAATTTTGTGGTATTTATTTTCATTCAAAATCGAAAGATCCATAGTTAGAAGGGTTATTATCGACATTTGGGAGCTCAAATCCAGGGCCATCTGGACGTTGTTTTAAAGATGGACTTGGTTTTTGGATTTGAAAATTTGACAATAACTAATCTAATTGTGGATCTTTCAATTTTGAATAAAAAAACATGTATATCTCTAGGATGAGTATGCACATCTTAAATTTACCCTTTTCTCAGTTTGTTGAGAACATAGAGAGTATTTTTCAAAAGTATACTTCAAGAGTTGCATGAGAAATACGTTGAAGAGAAATAAAGTAACAATGCTAAATGATGAAAATGTACATTAAATTCAATGCAAGTACAATGAAATAAATGCATTGATTCAATGTACATGTCAATATTTAACACATTTATTTTAGTGCATATGTCAATTTTTAACCCTTTAAATTCATTGTAAATGTCAATTTATATAATATATAATGTATTAATTTCAATGCACATGTTACTTGCTATTTCTATTTAGTATAAATATACATAATTATAAATTTTAGTGTACATGTCAATTCTTGACACATTGATTTCAATGTACAAGTTAATTTTAATATTAATTTACTTCAATGCCAATTTAAATTTCAATTTCTACTTTAGTTTCTTAATTTTGTAAAGATATTCACCTTGTTATGTGTAAATTATGTTGAAACTTAAAACTAATTCAATTACATCAATTTTTTTTTATATTTCTAATCAACTATGCATAATCATGCACTTCATGTTGTTTTTGTTATTATCAATACTTAAATATATGATGGAAGTCATTGTCTAATTGTTTTTATTATATACAAATAAAACTATTTAAAAGACATTTTTTAAACTTTTGACTTTCCAAAATGTTTTGAGAAAGATAAACATTATACTCCCTTTAATGATGTGATAATAACAACCACTAGACTCCCTTTAATGAGGTGACTATATTCTTAATTGATATATCCCTTTAATGATGTGACTATATTCTTAATTTATATATAGAAATGTTGTAAAATTTTGTTGAGGTTGTTGCAAGTTGCTCAGGAAAATAGTGCGATAAGAGAATCTAAATATTTTGATTATTATGATACACAATTGAGAATGCCTTAATGTTCATATTCATTATTGAACAAGTGAATCTAAACTAAAAAGTACAAAATTTATTTATTTACTAGTCTAGATCCATCTTAAATCTAGATCTATCAAGCACTTAGAGGGATCAAATCTCTAGAGGTGCAAAGCTCATTTTGAGTGCAAACATTAGGGAAAAGTTTGAACCTTGAAATAATTGATCCATCTTAAAACTTAATAGATATGGAGTTAATATGGATCTAGGCTGGTTTCAGGCATGTGCATAAACACAAAATTTGTCAAAACATATGATTTATATAATCATTTAAAATATGTTAAATATGTCTAATATTAATCTAATGAGTTCCTTATTTTTTACATCTCATGCACATTAGACCTATATTTGTATTAAATAATTAAATTCCAACATATGACTCCTCACACGCATGACACATTTGAACTTGAGCTAATTGGTAAATCCTATCACAAATTTTCAATGTGCAATATTCATATCAATGGGAGATATAGTTTGAGCTTGCACAAATGTATCATTTAAACATATTTTTTCATAGGATTTTTCTGCAGCTTGTACTATGTTTGAGTTATTTGAATATTGTTTTCTTTGTTGATATGATCTTTTTTATTTAACTTCATGTTTCCTTTGTTCTTCATGCTCTTTAATTGTAATTCCCTCTGACTTTTTTGTCAATTTCCTTTTTGTTGTGCGTTTCCTGTATTCTTGACTCTTGACACTATTTAATTGTAATTTTTTGTGCACATCTTTGTCGATATTCTATTTAGCGTTCAATTTTTTCTTTCATTTTTTCATATTGTTGTTCAATTTTCATTTGTTGTGACTATCTTTGTTGATCTACTCTTTGATTCTCCCTTTGTTGTTGACACTCCTCAATTGTCATTTTGTAGAAATTATACAAACAATATGTATACCAATGGATTCAATCCGATCATGCAATATTCTAGAGAAAGATATTGAATCCTTCTACAATTAATTTGTGGAAATTAAACATGATCACACAATCATACCAAGTAAGAGAAAGAAGCAAATCAATCACACAACACATATATTTTTCCTTGGGAAATATTTCTGCTCAAAACCCCTCTATTTGTATTGTATAATCAACCAAGGAATCATGAAACAATACAAAGCACTCTTCTCACAAGAGTCTGTTGCACTCTACCAACTATCTCACATTGATCCAAACAAATCCGACCAACACTTAGCCAATTTCATGCCTCTGCTCAACCTGCCTTTCTTGCACAATTCTAAGAAAATTTGATCCCTATTAATTAGGAAATTCAACCTTCCAAAACTGCGCAATACATCATGGGAAATCCTATGGTTGTCTAATTGCGCACCAACAATTTACTAATAATACAAATAATAGATAACATCCCTTTAACCTCTGTCTCAACTAGGTCTTCATCAGAACTGACATGCATGCAGCTATTAATAGTAAATCATTAGTCACTTGACATATTACTGCATGTGAATTAAATCTGATTTAATTCACTTGACCTCTCATTAGTGCAACAATCAGTTACAACTAGTTAGACTGACTTTAACTCACTTAATTGAGTTAACTGATTTCTCATGCATTAAACTAATACACTAACTGCAACTTGGAATCTAAAACAAATAGAATCACTCTACATGCCTCACCAACCACCCTCAACTCGAATTTCATGAGCTAACTGAGTCTATCACACTCATTTAACTATTACAAGTGATTATGAGATAATATTACAGTTTATTTTCCAATGTAATTAAGGGAAAATTAAATTAGACACACATTTCTTGTTGATTTTTCAACACTCTCTCTCAAAAAGAAAGGGATTATTAGCTACCTTGATCCTGTCTCTGTGGTTTCAAATTTTCTCTTGGCGAATGCCTTCATCAAGAAATTTGCATCCTAATCCTCTGTGGGAATGTACTGAAGTAAAATAATGCGTCTTTGAACACAATATCTGAGATGGTGGTACCATATGTCAATATGCTTGGAACTGTCATGGAATATTGGATTAACCGAGAGTTATGAAACTCTGGTTATCACAATGTATCACCGTCGGATCCATATGATGACAAAACAAGCCAACAAGTATCTTCCTCATCCAGATGGCCTCACATGTCACCTGACTGGCTGCCATGTACTCTGCCTTGGCTAAACTGAGTGCAACTAATCTCTGCTTCCTTTTGTACCAAGAAAATGTTGTCGATCCTATGTTGAAGATCCCTCCTGATGTGCTCTTCTTGTCTGATGGAATTCCTTCCCAATCTGCATCGGTGAAGCCTTGAAGCTTCACTCCCTCTATCTATCTGTACCATAATCCATACTATGTAGTGCCTCTTAGATATCTCAAGACATGCTTCCCTGCCTTCCAAAAGAGCCTGGTCGGCTTAACCATAGCTTGACTAAGTTGTTTAACTACGTAGCATATGTCTGGTTGTGTTTTCACCAAGTACACGAGCGAATCCACAAGATGCCTGTAAACAATAGCATCCACTACCTCACTTGAAGTAGCATCCTCCTTCCTCTAGTTTCCTGCAAGAGGAGTCTCCATGGGTTTACATCTCTCCATGTGGAACTTCCTCAGAATCTCTTTGGCATACTTTCCTTGAGAAACAAATAGCTCCCCATACCACTACCATATCTCCAAACCAAGGAAATAGTGAAGGAGTCCCATGTCCTTCATCTCAAAATCTCTTGCAAGATCCTCTTTGCAAGAAGTTATGAGCCGCTAATCACCTGTCAGAATAAGGTCATATACATAAAGTAAAATAATCATAAGCTTACCATCAACCATAATCTGGTACAGGTTCGTATCCACTTCACTCTTCATGAAGCCCAAACCGGTGAAATAGCTATCAATCCTAGTGTACCAAGCAGGAGGTGCTTGCTTCAACCCATACAGTGATCTCTTGAGTCTGCACACATCTGACTCCCTGTTAAAGGTCTCAAAACCTTCTGGCTACTCAATGTACACTTCTTCCTCAATAAATCCATTAAGAAATGTAGTCTTCACATCTATCTGATGTATTTTCCAACCCATCTGCATTAAGATTGCAAGGATAGATCTAATTGATGAGCACCGTGCAACTGGTGCAAAAGTCTCCTCATAATCAATCCCCTCAACCTGTGAGAAACCCCGAGCTACAAATCTAGCCTTGTACTTCTCCACACTCCCATCTACTGCCTGCTTCACCTTATAGATCCATATATATCCGACCACTGACTTCCCGACTGGTCTTTGGACAACTTCCCATGCACTGTTCCTGACGATGGAGTCATACTCCTCAACCATGGCATCAACCCAAGTTGGTTGCTGCACTAATTCCTCAGAAGAGGATGGTTCTGTCACAATACACTTGCTCATAAGAGCCATGTATCCAATATACCTGTCTGGTGATTGTCTTTCTCTGTGTTGTGATGTAGGTGCTCTTACATGTTCTACCGCATCAAGTCTCAACTTGTCAGCCTCTGTGGTGCGCCTCCTACCATGTATGGTGGATGACTCTACATGAGTGGTTTCTGCGACTCTATGATCCTCCTCATGTGGCTGCTCCACATCTTGAGGTTCATCCTTTGGAACCAAGAGTTCCTCATCTGCATGCAAATCAAGCTCCCTCTCAAGGGACAATCACATGGATTTATCCTCATCAAATTTTACATCCCGTCTGACAACTTTCATCTTGCTGTTTGGAAAATACACTTGATAGTTGTGGGGAGTATCAGTGTACCCCAAAAATATCCCAATCTTTGCTGTTGGTTCTAGCTTCTTTATGGAATCTTTGGTCACATGGAAATAGACAGATGAGCCAAAAATTTTAAAATATGAAACATCAGGTTTCTTTCCAGAAAAATCCTCCTCTAGTGTACTCATGCCAAGTATCCGATGAGGACTAAGGTTCTGCAAAAATACCGTTGTGTTGCATGCCTCTGCCCACAGATGCAACGGTACACCTCGATCATGTAACATAGCTTGTGTCGCACCCATAATTCTTATGTTATTTCTTTTTGATACCCCATTCTGTTGTGGGTTATGAGGTGCAATCAAATCTCTCAGAATTCCTTCTTTGGCACAAAAGTTCTTGAATTCATTGGAGATGTACTCACCACCATTGTCTCTCCTCATAGCCTTCACCTGCTTCCCTGCATCTTTCTTAACCAGTGCTTTGAATTAACAAAATTTTGAGAACGTCTGATATGGGTTCATCTTGAGGTTCATCCTTTGGAACCAAGAGTTCCTCATCTCTATGCAAATCAAGATCCCTCTCAAGGGGCAATCACATGGTTTCCTCCTCATCAAGTTTTACATCTCGTTTGATAATTGTCATCCTATTTTTCGGAAAATACACCCGATAGTTGTGGGGAGTATCTATGTACCCAAAAAAATCCCAATCTCTGCTGTTGGTTCTAGCTTCTTTATGGAATCTTTGGTCACATGGAAATAGACACATGAGCCAAAAATTTTAAAATATGAAACATCAGGTTTCTTACCAGAAAAAGCCTCCTCTAGTGTACTTATGCCAAGTATCCGATGAGGACTACGGTTCTGCACAAATACCACTATGTTGCATGCCTCTTCCCATAGATGCAATGGTAGGCCATGATCATGTAACATAGCTCGTGCTGCACCCACAATTGTTCTGTTCTTTACTTCTGATACCCCATTCTGTTGTGGGTTATGAGGCACAATCAACTCTCTCTAAATTCTTTCTTTGGCACAAATTTTTTTGAATTCATTGGAGATGTACTCACCACCATTGTCTCTCCTTAGAGCCTTCACCTAATTCCCTGTATCTTTCTCAACCAGTGCTTTGAACTAATTTTTTTTTTGAGAATGTATGATATTTCTTTTGCATGAAGTAGATCTAACACTTTCTAGAAAATCATCAACAAAAATCACATAATACTTGTGATTTGTTGTAGAAGCTATAGAGAATGGTCCACACACATTTGAGTGAACTCTCTCAAGGATTTCCACTGCTTGGTTTGCCTTCTCGTGAAAAGTGGCCTTTGTATACTTCCCCATGGTATATCCCTTTCATGTGTATATTTGCACAAGAGTACCCTTTGGAAGCCCCGTAGAAATCTATTGCATGACCTTCAAATCACTATGGTTTAGATGGCCCAATATCTTGTGCCATAACTCACCCTTATCCCGGCTGACCACTCTTTCTGCTTTTCTCATCAATGCTGCACAACCATCTACATCAAGTTTGTAGAGGTTCTTCACATGAACCCCAATATTCATAACCTGTCTCGTGGATTTGTGACTAAGGAATGCTTTCCCTTCACTGAAAACCACATCATATCCTCTATCCTCCAATATAGCAACTGAAACTAAATTATTTTTCAAGCCTGGTACATGCATGACATATTTTAATAAGAAAGGTTTACCTGACTGTCTCTGGAAAGTAAATGTACCAATCCCAATAGCGCTATACCTCCCGTCATCACCCATCTCTCTGTGCATATGAAGATCCTTCTCCTCCAAGCTACGAAAGAGTTATTTGTCTCTCATCATGTGGAAATATGCACCACTATCCAAGTACCAATCTGATCCCATCTCACTAGAAACCATGCATGCAATGAGTGAGAAGTCCAACTCAAACTGTGAAGCCAAAGCATCAGCTGCTGCAGATCATGAAGCCTTCTTTTTATTCTTCTTCTTCTGTGCACAATTAGTGGCATAATGTCCATGCTCGTGACAGTGAAAACATTTCACTCTGGACATGTCATGCTTCTTTCCTTCTTTGTCGGTCTCAAATTTGGAATAGGATTTCTTTCCGTTACCCTTATTTTACTTACCATCCAAGGCACAATTTTCCTCATAATTTTTCTTGGATGAGGATCCATCCTTGGTATTCCACCTGAATTTTTCTTGTACCAAATCTGACCAAAGTCGCTCCCAATCTGGTAACTTCTCCCTCCCATTGATAGAGTCTTGATAACTATGCCAGCTCTTGGGAAGGCCTATAAGTGCTAGGCTCACCAATTCATCATCCACTACAGTAATATCGACACTTCCAAGCTCATCTTGACATTGGATGAACTTGGTCAAGTATTTCGGAATAGTGTCGCCTTTCTCCATTTTGATTTTCCTGAGCTTGTCCTTCGGTGCCAATTTTATGTGCTCACTGCTGTTCTGAAACATATCTGTCAAGGCCTTCCACATTGAATATGGAGTTGCCTTGCCATGGAGACTCGAGACAATGTGATCTCGAACTCCCTCTAATAAGATCCTCCTCGCCTTTTCAACCTTATTTTTCCAAGCATCAAGAAGAGCGACGTCTACTACTGCGAGCCTTGGAATATCAGTTTCGATAAATTCTTTCAACCCGTTTTCCTCTAGAATTGCCTCCATTCTGTCTTTCCATGCAATATAATTAGAACCTCCCTTGAGTGCATATTCCAATCTTAATCCATTTAAAGCCATCTTGATCCATCTGTCGCACCAAATAATATTTTTGCAAATTCGAATGCTATTTAGCACAAACTCAATTTCTTCTCCAATATAGTGATTTCTGGTGATTCGATACCATGTATAAATTATATAAACAACATTTATACTAATGGATTCAATCTGATCATGCAATATTCTAGAGCAAGATACCGAATCCTTCTACAATTAATTTTTGGAAATTAAACACGATTGCACAATCACACCAAGTAAGAGAAAGAAGCAAATCAATCACACAACACATATATTTTTCCTGTGGAAAGCTTGCTTCTCAAAACCCCTCTATATTTATTGCATAATCAACCAAGGATTCATGAAACAATACAATGCACTTTTCTGAAAAGAGTCTACTGCACTCTACCAACTGTCTCACACTGATCCGGAGAAATCGACTAACACTTAGCCAATTTCTTGCCTCTACTTAGCCTGCCTTGCTTGCGCAATTATAAGAACAATTGATCCATATTAATTAGGAAATTCAACCTTCCAAAACTGTGCAATACATCATGGGAAATCCTATGGTTTTCTAATTGCGTGCCGACAATTTACTAATAATACAACCGATAGATAACATCCCTTTAACCTCTGTCTCAATTGGGTGTTCATTAGAATTGACATGCATGCAACTATTAATAGTAAATCATCAGTCGCTTGACATATTGCTACATGTGAATTAAATATGATTGAATTCACTTGAACTCTCACTAGTGCAACAATCAGTTACAACTAGTTAGACTGAATTTAACTCACTTAATTGAGTTAACTGATTTATCATGCATTAAACTAATACACTAACTGCAACTTTGACGCTAAAACAAATAGAATCACTCTACATTCCTCACCAACCACCCTCAACTCGAATTTCATGAGCTAACTGAGTCTATCACACTTAGTTAACTATTACAAGTGATTATGAGATAAGACTACAATTTATTGTCCAATTTAATTAAGGGAAAATTAAATTAGGCACACATTTCTTGTTGACTTTTCAACACATTTCTTGTGCATTTCTCTATCGAATTGCTCTTTTTTTCTCATTTCTGTTTAATATGGATCTAGGTTGATGATTAAGATGCATCTAGGATCTTTTTTGTTCATTTCTATTTAATATGGAACTATGTTGATGATTATTGCAACACATAAATCAATGCACATTGTCGATAATTACTTTGTGCATACACTAGAAAAAATGCACACTATTAATTTAATTACTTTGAACTAAATGCACATCATCCATCTATTTACATATGATTAGAAATTAACATCTACTTTGAAATAAATTCATCCTTAGTTGTCCTCGGCCTCCCACGGCGGGAGGGCAATTCTCGGAATTGGCCTGAGGACGCGAGAGGGTGATTCCTGGAATCGGCCTCCCGCGGCAGGAGAGAAATTCCCGGAATCGACCTCAAGGCGATTCCCGGAATTGGCCTCCCGCAGCGGGAGGGCGATTCCCGGAATCGGCCTCCCCCGGCGAGAGGCCGATTTCGGGAATCGCCCTCAGGTCAATTCCGGGAATTGCCTTCCCGCGGCGAGACGCTGATTTCGGGAATCGCCCTCCCACGGCGGGAGGTCGATTCCCGGAATTGCCCTGAGGGCGATTCCCGAAATCGGCCTCTCGCCGCGGGAGGGCGATTCCCAGAATCGGCCTCCCGCCCAGGTGGCGGCGGAGGCCAGCCGCTGGGCGGGTGGGGGGTTGCAGCCCCCCGCCCGCCCAACGGCTAGCCTCCGCTGCCACCTGGATAGGAGGTCAACTGGCGGCGCCACCACGATCAAATTTTATTTTATTTTTTTATTTATTTTTTAATTTTTTTTTTTTTAATTCAAAAAATTTAAAATTATTATTTTTTTAATTCAAATTTTTTATTTTAAATTTAATTTGTTTTAATTTGTTTTTTTTTTTTTTGAATTTTGTTTTTAAATTTAATATTTTAGATTAATTATTTTTTAAAATTTAAAATTTATTCATTAAATTTATTAAATTTTAATCAATTATTTTTTTTCTTAAATCTTTTAGTTTATTTGGTTTTTTATTTTAAAATTTATAAATTGTTTCATTTAAAAAAAAATAACAAATTTATGGATATTTGTTTTTTAATTATTTGCATGTGGTTTTTTTCATTTTTTTTGTTTTTTAATGATAGTTTTTTTTATTATAATTCTTTTATTTTAATTTTCTTTTTCAATTTTCAATTTTTTTTTTTTTTTAATTTGTTTTTTTTGTTAATTTTAAAATTTGTATTTTTGTTTTCTTATTATTATTGTTTTTTTAATTTAAATTTTTAAATTTAATTTTTTTCTTTTTTGTATTTTATTTTTTTTTAATCTAAATTTTAATTTTGTAATTTAAATTATTTTTAAATTTTCTATTTAATTTTTTTTTTTTTTAATTATATGGATTTTTTTTAATAACTTAGAAAAAAATGTTTTTGATGTTTTTTTAAAAAAAAAAATTTTTGTTAATTTTTGTTTTTTTCTTTAAATTATGTGTTTTTTTTTCAAATTTTGTGATTTCTTTTGAAATAATTTTCGAATATTTTTGTTTTATTTATTTATTTTTGTTTAAATTTTTTATTTTTACGAGTTAATTTTTTTTTTTTTTAACATTTTTATTGGTTTTTTATATTGTTTTTATATATATATTTTTTATCTAAGTTTTGTGTTTTATTACCAACATGAAAATCACCACTCTAAAAAAAAAAAGGTTGATGCTGCATCAATACGTTTCAAAATTAGCATGAAAATCACCGCTCTAAAAAAAAAAGTTGATGCTGCATCAATACGTTTCAAAATTAGCATGAAAATCCCTAACATTTTAAAACAAATATTCATACTTCATAAATAAAAATATTAGAGTGTCAAAAATGTGCTAAAAAAAAGAAGAGGTGATTCTGCATCACCACTTTTCAAAATCGGGTGCTTTTTATGCTACCAAAAAAAGTAGGTAACAGCGCGGTTACCTATTTCATCAGTAACATTGTTTAAGACAAATCTAGGATCTCATTCATTTCTATTTAATATGGATATAGGTTGACGATTACTGTAACACATAAATAAATATATATCGTTGATAATTATGTTGTGCATACATTGACATTAATGCACACTATTAATATAATTACTTTGGAAGAAATGCAAATCATCTATCCAATTACATCAAATTAGAAATTAACATCTACATTGAAATCAATGAATGTAGTGCAGACAATGGAATAAGATTAGAAATCAACATATACATTGAAATCAATGCATCAAGTGAAATCTATCAAATAAGATGGGAAATTATAATATACAATGAAATTAATGCATCAAGTGCAATAATTCAAATACAATTAGAAATATTCTACACTGAAATAAATGCACCTAGTGCAATCAATCAAATAAGATTAGAAATTAATATCTACACTGAAAGAAATACCCATATTTTAGTAAAAAAATAAAATATTAATATAAAAGTAATATTCTACATCTTGCACTATGCCTGAGTTGGTTGAATATTGTTTTCTATGTCAATATGCTCTTGTTGTTCAATTTTTTTGTTTCATCTATTCCTCATACTCTTTAATTTTCATTCTTGTTATCACAAAAAAATCGTACACCCAATTGCACACATTAAGACACGATCAATATCGAAAAACATGTACAAGTGAGACTAGAAAACATTGTGAACCAACAAAATCAAAGTTTCCTAAGGTTCATTTAAAAAATCAATCCGTGCAAAGGTGCTACAACATTTTTTCCACAGATCCCTGTGGTTGTTTCTTCGATAGCCGCATGGATCCACAAAGCGACAAATAAAGAACCAGTGGACCACTTCACATTAAATGAGCTGAATTTTGATGAAGGGACAAGTACTGAAAGCTCAATCTCGATCCATTCCACCCTTAAATTTTAATTAAGGAGCCCCCAAAGGACTCCCCTTGTCTCCCACTAATGAGCTAGAGGGAGCCAAGAATTGGAATTTGGCATATATATACTAGGAGAATTGGAGCCAAAAAAAAAAAAAAGATTATGAAAGGTTATGTTGTGAGAATTTCCAAGGAAATGAGCATTAATTTTCATTAAGAGAGGGTTCACCATTGACAGTTTTGTTGTAACTTCTTTGAGGGTAGGGCTTTTATTGCATAGGATAGGAAAGAGGGACCGTACTCTACGAGAGTTTTAGAGCCCCATTTCTCAACATACTCCCTTTAGTGTCTCCAGAATGATTATTTTCTATTTACATCAACTAATAAAGCATATTTTTCTTCCCATATTCTTGTGTTCATATATTTCATGATTTCGTAGTTTTGTGCTTTGTATCTCATGTTATTTCATAGAAAAAACTACAATGAATCTTTGTTTGTGTTTACCATTCTAACCATATGATTATTGGATCTCTTGTAGGTACAAATAGGTATACAAAAGAATAAATGGATTTGGCCCACACTTGCATTAAATTCAAAACAACAGTTTGGCGACTCACCACATATTCTATCATTGTCTTTGTTGTGTGCAAAAACATTTCTTCATTTTGGTGTATTTCACTTGTTTTGTTGTAATCTTGTGTAGTCACTATAGGCATCAGTAGGGCTATGTGAATTGGAATTCATATTTTTTTCTGTTGCAGGATGGTTCACACAACTGTTGAAGAAACGATGATGGCGGCTTCCTTGCGACTATCAAACCAAAACACACATGGATCAATAGAACATAATTTCATTGTAATTTTTCTCTTTAATTTGAGTTGGGTGACAACCTTTAGTGATTCCCCCCCTCTTATAAAATTTAGAAGCTTATTTAGGTTGTATTTCACTTTTAATAACCATTAGAGTATACATATTTTAATTCTTTTTCCATGTGGATGGCCCATATTTTTAAACTAACCAAAGTTTTAGTTTTGGGACTAGGAGTGGAGTGAGTAGAAAAGTGGAGTATACTCTTCCCCTTGTGTTCAAAGTGAAATTTGGGAATCAAAAATATTTTTTGAAATCAACCTTACCATCTCTCTTAGTATTAGAGCAACCATCACATAGTTTAATTAGGGGAAGTAAGCATTCCATTGATACACACACCTTTTTCCTTTCATGCAAGGTGCAACATACATAGTTTAATTAGGTGGAAATAATAAAGGATGACACAATACCAAATAATTCAATTTTCATTAGATTTTGTGATGCTCACATGAATACTCTTTGCACACACATCACCTCACACATGAATTTCACTTAATCTTCCCTTGAGTAGTTTGCTTTTCCCCTCACATGTTTTGTGATCTTGGGGAATCATTACCTTAATTTTAGATTATTTTCACTTTGACATTAACACCTAAGATAAAATGAGTTTTAGGCCATCATCCCTAATTCTTAAAGGCTCATAAAAGAAACCTAAATTAACATATTAATTACCCCCACCAATAGGCCAAAAATGAAATTATATTTTAAGTTAGGAACTTGGGAGTAGGCATCCAAATAACCTCCCCTGGTAATTGTCATGAAACATAGAAAGTATCCTTTTAGGGAACTTTAAAAATACTCCAGAACCTAGTGTCCAAAAAGCTAGTGGTGAAAAGAATTCCGTGAAGGGGGAAAGACCTAGACTAAATATTATTGCGGGCCTCCTTAAGTATCCTGATTCTTGGTAGGGGCTTCTGATCTGTGGATGATAACCCAAAGCTAATATTATCTTACCTACACTGGATGGAGGTATCTTAGTGACCAAAACTTAGGGCATCTTACTAGAGGTGGTGGGTGCAGGGGCACTTGTACATGGAGTCAATTTTGAATGGCTATTGGAAGAATCACTAGTTTCTTTGGGATGTGGCACCAATACCCCTCATTATAACTCTCCTTTCATACCTTTTATAGTTTTCTTCTAGTGGCTTGAGGCCCCATTGTTATAAAACTTTTGGAAGGCTTGATAAATTTTTTGAGTGGAAGGATGTTACATATTTTAGTGTTATAATACGAAAAACCCTCACGCAAAAACTTGGACTGTTTCAAACATTGAAACACCATTAAAGGAAATTAACCATTGGTTTTTCACTTTGTTTTATGTATTGATACTTTATTTTTTGCACATATCCCTCATAAGTCACACACTCATTCAGGCACCATAGGGGACCACACAACACCCCATCACTCTAGACACCTTCAAAACCTCCCACCTTTGGTAGGAGGAGTTCTAAGTCTTGCAACATTGCCTACTCGACCTTCCCCTCAGAGATAAATATTTATCCTTTTTTTCCTCATAACACCCCTATATGGGACTAACACCCAAATAATTGACTCTACCAAATGGATCTTGACGTTGATGGACTTAAGGAGAATTGAACCCATTTCTCATGATAGAGGGCTAATGACTTTGAAGGGGGAGCTTCAACCAACTGAGCTACCCATCAGGGCTAGAGATCACCTATTGATCCTACTTTGTTATGTTTTTATTTTCTCAGAGCTACTTTGTTAAGAAACTTTTCCTCTCAAAGTAACACTTCATCACATATAGGTCATGTCAAAATGGCCACTCCTTCATGTAACCTACCATTCATAGCTTCAATGAATCTTCCTGATATTTTAAAGTAGCTTACAAAGCTATATCTCATAATGCTACATTATCAACCATATCGATCAATTTTCTATCAAACATACCAACATTTTAAGGTAAACAAGGCAAGGACCCTGCAAACCATGTGATGGAATTTCATATATGGTCTTCTTCTAATAGTATAATCTAAGAATTAATTCAATTGAGGTTTTTTCAATGCACCCTCACCAATGCTGCATATAAATAGTGCATCAATGAGAAATATGGAGCACAAAATACCTTTGAATATCTATCCAAGTCATTTCTCACAAATTTCCAAATCCCAGTATTTCATGACACTAGGTGAAAATTATTTTTGGGTTTCGGAAAACATATTCCAATCACATAGCAGATCATATCCACAAGTGGCACAAATGATATAGTATCTACAAAGTAGAATTTCCCAAAGGAATTTTTCTAGATTTCTTCCTCAAATCAATTAAATTTTCCCATTATAGCAGAAGATGCCACCAATATGCCTAAAAATGAGGAGAAATAAATAAATAACCTAAAAAATTCAAGCTTATTTATGAATAATCAGGGTACCTCTACACTATTATCCCTGACGTTCCATGGCCACAACCTTTCAACAAAGATAAATAGGGGGAATCTAGCACGGTTGATGTGTTAATTAAGAATGTCACCCAATATCAACTTAGGAATAGAACCCCATACCTAGGGAGTTCACATGGTACTCCTCCATCATTCCCCCAAACAAGTGGTACGTCATCAACACCATCAACACCCACAGTAGGGTATTATCACAATACACCTACACAAGACCATAGCCACCCCATGCAAGGGATACAATACCCTATGTGCATGACTAACAAAGTGTCAACATCCCACTTTTCCTATGGAAATATACCTCAAGGAAATTCATATTTCCCTTTTTCTTTCCCATATCCAACTAAATTTTCACTCCAACAACATGTAGGAGTTAAATTTGTTCAACCATCAACCAAAACATGCATTTGAACAACTCAACATTGCCAACCCATTTAATACAAATAAGAATAAAGGAAAGAATAAGAAAAATGGAAACAAAGGGAAAGCCTAGAAAAAAATTACAAACTAGGGGAAACCCTTCTAATTAAAATCATAATTAGAACCAGAGTACACAAAATCCATAAATATACGACAAGAATAGTTGTATATTTACTAAATACCCTTGCGAGATCTATGGTAAGTATGGCCATTACACTCATCATTGCCCTCAAATTCCTAAATTCAAATGCATTCAAGTGGATATGGGTAATCATAATACTAAAAATGGAAGAAAGAAAGAATTGGCCATGCTACAAAAGCCCTTCCCACATCAAGGAACCATAGCCACTCAACATGGATATGGGCCTCCACAATACGAAAACTTTGTTGGGAGAAACCCCCAAACCATACCAATTGATATATCTACATGAACTCAACAAATTTCCTATTATAGACTCATTGTTGAGACTATGGTCCTCCTTCTAAACCTCATCCCTCATTAACATAGGCATTTCCATCTACTACCACACCACCTTTGACGATCTCGTGGCTTCCAATAGACCCAATTTCTAGGTTGGATAAATGACCATTATGTCATACATCACATAATGTAAAGAATGTGCACAATTATAAAATTTTCAATTACTTAGCACAATTACCTTCTTCCATGTTAGCATTGGAAGTGCTTCAAGATTGTCCAACTTAGAGGAAAGCCTTAATTTATACATTAGATGCCATGGATCCCTCTGATTTGCGCCTAGTCAACTTTGATTTAGATGAATCCAAACCATAATTACGATCGTTGGTCAATTTCCAAATACCAGTGACCATATGACATGTCACTATTTATCGTTGCATTATTTACAAATGGCATCCACATGTATCATGTCAAAGATAGTTTGCTAGAAACTAGGATCCCCAAAACTCATAACTTCCTCCATTACATTGAGGGCACATGATGATCACCTTTCACAGTGAGTAGGACTCTTTTAAAAGGTTCTAGTTGAACTCGTTGGTAAACCATTTCTTATTGATATTTAGGTTCTCGATTCTCCCTTGGATTACAATATTCTATTTTGATTAAGTTACATGTATGCCATGAAGGTTGTCACATATTTAGTCTTCCACACCACGAGTTCCCCCCATAATCGAAAAATCATCACCATTTCCAAATTAACACACTTTATCCCTTGAAACAACATGGGACCGTCCTTCATCACTTCTTCTACTTCCCTCTATAAGTCTTGGATGAATGATACCAATCATTTAGTTTGTCCAAATTCTTGTACCATCTTCCTGTATTGCTTTAGATTCTCATTAAGAAATTTTATACATCCTTTTCCCATGATGACTCTACATGGGAAACCCTTAAGGGACCATCCATCCTTATCCTATACTAAGCCAAAATCGAAAACCACTTTTCCCACTTAGAAACTGAATATAGAATCCTCCTTCCCTAATAACCTACAAACATAAATGCAACTGTCCTTGCAATCTTCTTTTGGCCCTTGCTTATTTTGTTACTACCTATTTTGAAACCAAATGTGGGTATCAATTCAAACACCAACCCTATTTCTATTTATGCTTGGTAGTTTCCCACTCCAATACCAACTTTCATAACCCTAGGGCCTCCTACAGTCACAAGGTTCCTTTTGGGTGCAGTGCAATCCCTTAATAATGTGACACTGAAATGTTTCACAACTGCCTAGTGTAGCGCAATGTTACTTCACCCAAACTATGCCTCATAATGTAATTACCTATGTTGTTCTTTATATTTATATTAATGTGTGGAAATCATCAAACATAGAGTAGTAATAATGTTGTCACATCATATTCCATTAATAGAAATTATGAACATCATATGCAAGACAACATCATCGTCATCATCATAAGCATACACATTCTCAACAGAAACAACCCTATGGCCTCCAAATTTTATTAGAAAAGTATATATATATCATTTGCTTGAGACAAAGGTTTGGTTCAACCAAACTTGAAGCAAAAACTACATAGTGTACAAGGAAATCCAACCACAAAAATTTGATGATCTCATTTGGCCACCCTACCACCTTATCGTGGGTCACCCCTTCTTCCTTCACTGGTCATCTCCACATTTTGATCAGTTGGCTTGGTTAACTCGTCCTCATACTTGGGCCCTGACCTTCTATAGGCTTGAGACCTCATACTAAGCTCCCTTCTAGTCTCACAACCTGTCCTCCTTCAAAAAACATATGTGATCTCTCCTCATTCCGTTTGGTCCTCCCTTAACATGTTTGATTTTGTTTTTTAGTTAATATTCATCCCGTCCAATTTTCCCATGCTTGGTTCCATCGTGTGAATATTTATATGGAACAAGGTATCCCTCGCACAATCCATTTTTTCCCCATAATATAGGTTGGATGTATTGGTATGATGCTTGTTTTTCAAGTGTCCTCAAATTTCATTCCACCAAGTGCCGAGTTTCTTTTCATCATGCACCAAATTTTATTCCGCTAGGCACTAAGTTTCATTTCGCTAAGAGCCAAATTTCGTTCCATCCGACTCGTCCATGCCCTCAGTCTACTTGCATTTTCTCGGCTGACACCTTCGGTCCATCTCATCTTAGGCTCCTTTTCATGTCTCCCCAAGAATTCTTGATGGTCACCAAATTTTAGCTCACTCATCTTGGGTATTCAACCCACCACCGTTCCACTAGGGAAACCCACTCTAGTCCAACTCATCCTAGGCCGACCTCGTCCAATTCTTGGTCACTCATTTAGGGGTGTTTAAATCCATGTACTGGGGCATACATGATGCTCCTCATGTTGTCATCCTCGGTCTCCTCACCCAACATTAGGACAAGTTAGGTGCTCAATCACCCACATCCATCATACCACAAAGTTGTCCATGTGTGACTAATGGAAACCCCAAGTGTTAGTTGTTCGACACCTCGTGTTGGAGCGCTCTCACCCAACATCCTCTTTCATCACATTTTTTGCGCTCTCACCCAACATCCTCTTTCATCACATTTTTTGTGTTATGTTTGTCGCAAATCGTGTAATGAAGATGTTTCCCATGGCACACACCTTGGTTAAAGACACACCCAACTTATTTCTTGGCAAGTAGGCTAGTATATTCTATTTTGTTTATGTAATTGTGATGGGGTTTGGATTTACTTTAAGGGTAATTATGGAAAGATAATAGTTTGAATATTTTATAAAAGTGTTTTTTAAGGAGGTAATATGATTATTTAAAATGAATGAAATAATTTTTACTTTATTGTTGATTTTAATATAATAGATTATTTGTAAATATAATTTTTTTATTGTGTTTTTTCAAATTCTTTTATTATAGTAAAATAATTTATTATTAATTTAGTTAATTGGTTTTGAGGGTATGATAACTAAATATATTGGTGAGAGGAATTATTTTAAAGGTGTGTTGGGATCACAACTATCGTTGCCACTTTTCACTTCGTTGAGGGTTTGATTCAAAATAGACAGACACACCTTACTCAAACAATAAAAACAAGATCATATTAACAATGACTGTTTTCCAAAATGCCACAACTAGTCCACACACAACCAATGCTTTTCTATCATGTGACCTCCACCAGATCACAAGTTTTGATATTTACGACTTTGGCTTGGATATTTATCACTCCGACTCTGATGTCGTAGATGTTTCGATGACAAAGCGCCGAGAGATTGTGGTTTTTAAAGACACCGTTTTTGTGGCCATTGAGACGATTTACCTATGATATTTCTAGCCTTTAAATAGGCTTCATTGGAGATGAATACTATGGGAAAAAACCATGGATTCGCATATAACTGGAGCCATAATACCAATAAATTGACCGAGTCAACTTTACTAGAACAACCCTAACAACGTGTGCGTATTTCTCATCATAGTATTAGAGCTACCAATCATTCAAGTTAAAAAAGTAAATATGAGTTTAGAATTGTGGTTGTGTGTATGTAAGGGAAATTATTGTAAAATAATACTAAGATACATATTAAAACAAAATATAAAATTTAAGGATCTAGAAGTGTGAAGTCATTATTATGAATAATTTCAAACCTTAAAAAAACAAGTGTTACATAGTAGCTAGTACATGCCACTTAGTTTAAGTATAGCTAAATTAAAGTAAAAATATTTCTCCATAATGTCAACCAATGATGAAAACTTGAGCGGTATGGATATTATTAAGATGACCGGCAAGTATGCGAATTTGAGAGTTTGGATTAAATCTACAACTTCCGAATTATAGGATAACAGTAATTACAACTTGAATTTTTTTATTTCGTCAATGAAAAATGTCAAATACATTTAATATATGACTTTAAAATTTTCAACCATTTTATTTCAAGACAATAAATGGAAATTAAAATGATTAGTGATAATAATAATAAATTAAAATATAAATTTTTTAAGTAAAAATGATATTATTTGAAACTATTGTATATATAAAATGAAAATATTAGATGCATTAAATTAAAGGATTCCAAAGATATATAAAAAATTAATGTGTCCAATAAAATGACATATATTTTACAATAAGATATTAAACATAATTGTATATTTTAAATTGTAATACTATTTTTGAACATGCTTATTTATCCTAATAATGAACATTTATAAGTGTGAATAAAATCTTATATTTCAAAGAAATAAATTGCTTAAATTTAATAACACTTATAAGAATGCTTATTTATTTTTATAATTAAGACTTACATATTTCAAACAATCTGATTATGAATTTCAATGAAAACAAGTGCTGCATGTGGCCGGCAGCAATTCCCTGCTCGTAGTTTGTTTCAATTGCAAATTTAATTCCCTGCTGGTAGTTTGTTTCAACTGCAAAGTTAAATTAGATGTATTAAAAACTATAGTAATTTTATTTTTAAACGATATATTATTATAATTCGACAATGTATCATTTCCGTTGATGAGAACAGTTTTGGCATGTGAGCCATTGATTTTCTCAGCAAGCAAAGCATAATGTCAGCAACCTTAGCGAGGCCAACCGGGCTTCGCACCTATCTGTGTGAAACATTTTGGAAATAAAGATACTTGGATATAAAAAAGTTTAGTTGGAAATAAAGATTCATGGCATGATGACAGAAATTTGTTGTTCTGTTGCAACACAGAGGTGTTATTCGCTTGGCCTAACCCACCATTCCAGGTTAGGTAAGATGTGGAGACCGTATGGGGCCTGGACTTGAGTTGAAAAGGCTGCTACTCCAAGACGAACTGCTTGGATTTAGGAAATACAACAGCCATACCCCTTATCTTTTAAGAAAGGAGTTGCTTGGGCTCCCGTGACTCGCTTTTATACCCACGCTAATGATCTCAATTTGGTCTAGAAACTCTGCTTCTTAGTCCACAAGGTCCACTGACTACGGATTTCGAATAATTTTTTTTCGCCCTGCTCTTCCCTGTTTTACTTCATATTCCATCCAATATTTAAAACTCATTTGAACCCATTTAAGATGAAAATCTAAATAGTAAGTTTTAATGGAGTTTAACACTGATATTAATGAGTAATTTCAAAAATCTACAATTGACATACCTGGACTTAAACCTCGGTGACCTTGATCAGCAACGAATTCCACCCCAAGGAAAACACCATATTGTACCAAAATTGAAAACGTTATTCCAATACCCAAAAAAAGGCATTATGTCCAAGATTATCTGTATTCATCAAAAGCATATCAACAACTCATCAATTTCACCTGTGCTCTTGTTCGTTGAAGATCTTGCTCAAGTTGACTGAGCTTCATGCGGCTGGACTCTTAACTGTTGAACATAACCTTGGAGAGCATCGTGTGATAAATTACTATTTCTAATTTCAAGACCCAATCTAGCAGCAACGTGATAAATTACTATTTCTAATTTCAAGACCCAATCTAGCAACAATACGAGAAGGAAAACACCCAAAAATATTCAGATGGAATACCTTGCTTCTCAGTCTACTTTTCTTTGTTGCTTCTCTATTTTTGGCAAGACGCCTCAATTTCTGCATCCAAAAATGTCAATCGTTCCTAGTCTATCACAACACTTTTAATTTTTCCAACCGATGTTATTTCTGGAATGTGTATGTAGCTCTCAGAATTTGCTCAAATAATCGGTTGAAAATACTGGTGGGACATAAAACTAGAATTTGCTCAAATAATCGGTTGAAAATACTGGTGGGGCATCGAGTGCCTTGGATGCAACCTCATGTTCAGCGTCGTGTTGTGTATGCAGCCTTATACCACAGGGCGTCAACCTTGCAGGATGTAGAACGAGTTTCTTTGAACAGCAGTTGCAACGCCGATGTTTTCTCTCCAGTTATTGCATAATTATTGCAGGTCTTCTCTGCAGTTATTACATGTCTTCCTACTCCTGGGTAGGAAGAACAAAACCTGTATTTTGCTCCTGGGTAGGAAGAACAGAACCTGTTTTTTGGATCCTCAGTTCTTCTGGTACCAGAAGAACAATACCAAATAGGACCCCCGTCCTCTATAATGGCGGTGGAATGAGGTATTGGTGAATTGGCTGTGGGATGAAGTCGTGAAGACTGTTGAGAAGTCTCTTAACATGTGGCATCCATGGACATTGACACCAGTGCTAAAAACTGAGTATATAAAAAAATTTTGTGCTTAATGGAATATAACCTCGACTTTGGATGAAATAAAACTTGCAAGACAACATTTTTGAACTTTGATTAAAATCTACATGGGCTCCACCACCAGCAGGCCAAACTTTGCATAAAATTAAAAAAGCCACCAGCCGTCCAAACTTTGCATAAAAAAAATAATAAGGTGAATCTAGACTTTGGATAAAATAAAAAAGCCAACTTGTAATGCGTATCTAGACTTCGGATAAAGTTTGATGTGAAAGCCAACTTGTAAGGCGAATCCAAACTATGGGTAAAAAAAAAAGCCAACTTGTAATGCGAATCCAGAATTTAGATAAAACTCAAGTTTTATGTGAAAGTTTTGAAATTCTGCAACCCCTCAATAAGACGGCAGAAATGAAACTTTGGATAAAAACAAACATTTTGCTAAAATCATCGATTAAATGCTCGGTCAACGCAAATTAATATCGATTCAACGCCGACTCGATCGCTCTAGTATAATCCCATTGCCGTAGGCTGGGACGGCGAGCCTTATTTCACTTGCCATAGGCCCATTAATGCGGCCAGGCAGGAAATGCTGGCCGTCGGATTAAAGCTGCAGATCATCGTGCGGCGAGCATTTCCTTCCTGGTCGCATTAATGGACCTATGGCAGCTGAAATAAGGCTCGCCGGTAGAGACTAATAAGAAATAAGTGTGTGGGAGACATAATTATGTATTCAATGTTAATGTACATGTTCTTAATTCCGATCTATTCCATAAGATAATATTACATATGATAATTCAACTTTTTGCAGGTTGTTTGTATCCAGTAAAGTAAGTGCATGATTTGATGTGAGAAATCGTTTGGTTCAACTTTAAGTTTCTTCCAATTCTGCCATATTTTATACGCTTAGGTCAAATTGCATCATGTGATATGATTCGAGGGTTAATTTTGGCAGCAAATGCGGAGGATGATGACTATGCACTAGATGTGCAACCTTTGTTGGAGTTCGTCATTACAACAGAAGATGAAAGAACGACCACTGACAGAAGTGGGCCTCAACCTTGAGGCTATGCTCAGCCTATAATTGCAGAGTATAGAGTGGAGGGTTGACTGTAAATATGAGTACATTGAAATTCTATCCTGCCATTCTAAAATATGTGAACCAATAATATTTATCATTTGAGATAAATAGAGTTAAATATTATTTAAAAATAATAAATTTCAATTTATAATGTTAAATTTGGGAGAAAAATCAAATTTTTTATTAAGATTTAAAATATGTGAACCAATAATATTTGAGATAAATGAAGTTAAATATTATTTAAAAATAATAAATTTCAATTTATGATGTTAAATTTTGGAAAAATTTCAAATTTTTTTGGTCAAAGAGAAAATAATACCCTGCATGTGGTAGGTATAATAATTTGTATGTTAAATTTGTGTGAATAAGTTATCATTCTTAAAATTTTATTTTAACTTGAATACAAATATTTTTTTAGATATATAAAATAAAATGAGAACCTTGTAGCATTTGAAAATGATGCCTTAGCTTTGATGAAGTAATGTGAAATGACAATTTTATGTTTTGATATAAACCATTGATAACCATATAAGATGGAGTAGCTTGATTACTATCGTTCTGATGGGGGCATTACTTTCTAAGAGGGGAAGAGTGGTAAAGAATTCATATTATTAATTTGCATCTAGTTTTATCTTACCATTTGCATACGAAGAAAAACTCATAAAATGGATTTAATAGCTTTGAAACATTTGATAAGAAGTATATGAACCATACCACTCTTGTTATGCCATAGAAGACAAGCATGAATTTTATAGACCCAGAAAGAGGATGTAATAAAAACACATCAAGGAAATTGAATCGATTTATGAATTAGACTAAATGATGAATATGGAAAGAAGATCTAATGGAATTATGTTGTGGTCATGAACTATTGCGTGCATGAGAAAGTCAAGATGTATTATAAGTTCCCGAAGGTATAAACTTAGATGAATGACTTGGAAATTGAAAAGAAACCATTTGATATGAAGTGATATAAAATCACATAATACGTGGTATTGGTTGAGGTAACTTGAAGAAGTAAAGAAGACATTAGCTATTCAAGCAAGATGTGAAGAAACTATAATGATTGAATTGAAAGAATAATAGTACAATTCCTTGAAAGTACACATAAAGCAAAGTATAAAAGTAATATATTTATATCTTAAGCTAGAATGTTACTATGCCTAAGAGGATAGTTAAATTATTATTAAGAAGTTTATTAAGCAAGGAAGGGGATCTTATGAGTTTGATATTCAACGTTAGTAATATATATCTGATAAAGCTGCCTTATGAATGAAGGGAAAATGATGGACTTGGAACATGATTTTTTCTACCAATAATAACTTATTATAATTATTATGAACATGAGCAACCTAGAATGATGAAATGGATAGAAAATAGTATTACATAGACACTTAAGGTTTTTGAGTGGAATTTTTATAGACGTGTATAAAAATTCAACAAGCAGTGGTAGCCTGTCTTAGAATATGATGTAAGATTTTGGAATAACTTAAGATTCTAGAGGCATGTTGTGAATGAATACCCTTGGAGAAAATGGTTGTGAAATCATAGTTGTATTTCCATAAAAGAACATGATAAGGATCACTAGAAGGTCTAAATAAGGACAATTCCCATGAGGACACAAATATTGTCAATAAACCAATGAATTTAAATGATCATGATGGACATCATTTTAAGGAGTTTTAAGAATTACAGTGCCATTATATTAAAGAGGTAATGATCCCATGAGATCTTGTAGGATAGGAATGACATGATATCTACATATTTGGTGTATAATTTGATAGTGAAATTGAGAGAATCTTGGAGAGTTCGAGGATTCCCATCATCATGGATAATAATTGAGCAGTCTAGCCCTATTTATTATAGGCTCCCAATGTTTTTCCCTTTTATTAGGCCATTACTAGCTTATTTTTTAGTTCTAAAACGAGAGAGAGAGAGAGAGAGAGATTCCTATGTTGAATTGAGGGCCACAGTGGCTAGTGACCCATGCACTTTGGTGAGGTGGATTAGCATCCTTATGGAAACTAATTTTATGATGTTTTCATTGATTGAACATAAGTACTTGATCATGATTTATGTTCTGGGACTCATTTCAGAGGATCAATCTTTTTGATTGAGAAGATATAAATTTGTTGTTTGAATTTTTACATAGATGCACCTAGGGTTACATGGATTTATTTAGAGTTTTGGTCATAATTCCTAATTGGAGTTTTTAGGCTTCATAAATATCCTAGCATTTACATTTAATGCATCATTATGAGATATGTAATTTTAGATCAATATACTTTGAAAAACTAACATCTTTCTTTATTTTGGAGAAGGTTTTTTTTCCCCACGAGTTTTTCTCCTTTTCTTTGTTAATGAGAGATTGTATTTGGGCACCTTAGAAGGCCTTGTTTTTTTTTTTGGTAGTTTAGACTAATCCTAATCACCCATGAGTTTCGAACCGGTGACCTTGCAGACGGAATGCCTTACCAGTGCACCCAATCACTGAATGCTCTACACCATGTAGGCTACCTTAGAAGGCCTTGTTGTCAACACCAATTTTTTGCTTATATTTAATCCCTATATTTCACTTAAGGGGGATGTAGGTGTTGTTATTTTCCACATTCCTTAATAAGCCAACAATTTTTAATTGTAAACTCACATAAGCATTGTTAGCTATCTTTTTCTAACATCAAATCTCTTACACTATTATATACGGAAACATCTTCTTATATTAAAACAACAATATCAAATATTTCTATTTTTTATTCTTATAACTTCTATTCATCTATCATCCAAGTTAATCTTAAAAATAATATTTTTTTAAAATAATATCTATAATTTATTTTATTCCATTTAAATTATTAAAAATAAAAACTAAATTATTTTAATTGTTTATTAAAATTTTAAAATTAATTATGAGTTTTTTCTTCTAATTAATAAAAGAAATATAATTTCTCAATTTTAATAATAATCTTTTAAAATTATATATATATATATATATATATATATATATATATATATATATAAGGACAAGCTGTGGGATGATAATGAGTTGGAGGGTAAAAGGAAGCTAAGATACTATACTGAGGTGAACAACCCCACCCTTGATAACCAAAATTATCTCTCTATGTTGACCAACACTAAGAAAAAAATGAATATCCCTAGGATAAGAAATAATTCTCACGAGCTTCCAAGTGAGACCGGGCAGTGGTCTATTCCCAAGACTCCCTATAATGATAGAATCTATCATATTTGTGATACTAAGCAGGTGGAAGATGAAACAAACTTCCTTGTAGACTACCCGACTTTTACTCAAATTCACTCTCAATTCCCTAACATCTGCCACACTTCCAATCTTCTTGACTTATTAAGCCAACTCATCTATAGCGATCTTGGAGTGCTTCTTCCCTTTCTCTTTGATCATAGAAATAAGATTTTGAAGAATCACACTTAATTTGTTTTTTTTCTGTTAAAGTTCAATAGGCCACATTAGTCTTAATGAACCTTAATCATCATTATCATCATTTTATTTTATTATATATATATTCAAAATAATTAATTTTACTAAATAAAAAATTATATATTTTTAAAAATTATATATATATATATATATATATATAGATATATATATATATATATATATAATTCTTATTTTCATAAATAATTGTCCAAAATGAATACTATCTTATGGATTTTTTAAATTCAGTTACACATATGGTATATAATTATCATTTTTTCAAATAAAGGGAAAATGAAATTTACGTAGATATTTTTGAAAAAAAGGATGTTTTTTTAAAATTTCAAATGATATATACCCACTTTTTATATGGAAAAAATTTAATTAGGGGAAAAATTAACATACATTATAAAATTGTGTAAGGCAGGTCTCAGCTATATTATGGGTTTATAAGTTTATATGTGTCTAGATTATAATTTTACATAGCACTTATTTATAATGGTTAAAATGATTTAAATTTTTTTCTTTTCAAAAGTTGATGATATAGATGAATTTTAATTTTTATAAAGTTGTGAAAATATTTAAGGCTAATTGTTATATTATAAAGATGTGAAGTTGTGGTAATGAATATGTTTTGTTTTTAATGTTTTTTTTTTTTTTAAATGAAGTTTAATTATTTTTTTAGGAAAAAAGTTGTAATTTTATTAATGAAATAAAAATTATATTTTGTAGATATATATTTTGTGTATGTAATTAGCAACATAAAGTATATATTGGAGAAAATGGAAATATGATTACAGAAGGGTTTTTTTTAATGGCCAAGAATCACAACGCATGACCAAAGAAAAATAACAAAACAAAAAGCAAAGATTATGGATGACATCTAGAACTATATTTTTCTTTTTTTCTTTTTTTTTCTAGCCATTGAGATTTGGTTTGACAAGAACCATAGCCAATTCATGTTCCAAATGGGGAAATTCTTTACGAGAATCCTAGATATCGTAGACAAGATCTCGTGTAGTGCCCTTAGTTCCATACACTGTCAGAGAGGCCGTTGGAACCATTCCATTCTATTGAATGCTCACTGTCTCTGGTTGAACCATAGCTTCCTCTTTTAGCCTATCTCCCTAATGGGCCTTATCATTCAATTATTTTTATTTCCAGGTTGGAATTCCTTGTTATCTTCTTATTTGTCCTCATAATGATATTTTTTAGTGAACTTCCATCCTCTTGGTCTATTAGTACATCTCTTCTTCTTCTTAGGATTCTTCTTTTCCTGTGGACACGTTTTCTGGAGATGACCTGTTTGGAACATACACGACAAAAAAATTCCATGTTCTCATAATTAAGTACTTCTTTCCAATGGAGTTTATTGTGTTTTAAAATTATATGGTCTCAAAGCACTTTTCTAATATTGATCTCCACACATATTTTGGCATATGTGAAGATTCTACTTTCTGTTCATTCGAGATCCATTTTTTTGAATTTTTCCAAAGTGTTTCCAATGCCTTCAAGTACTTTATGATGCCACAAAGGAAGGGAAAGGTTTGGGAGCCTCACCCAAATATACATAGTAGAAACCACCATAGTATTGACATTGAATTCAGAGAACCAAGGGATTATAAATAACCTGACTCTATCCCATAACTAAGGCTCTTCATTTAGTGCATAATGCAAGTCCTTATGTGTTTCAAATTGGACTATAAAAACCCCTTTAAGAAGAAATATATGCCACAATTTAAAATGAAGCTCTTTATAAATTTGTGGAAATAAATATTTTTAATGCTAATTGTGATATTATAAAGTTGTGGTAACTAATATGTTTATGGTTAATTATAACATATATGCCATGTTATCCAGTTATTTTAAAATAAATAAATTTTAATTAGGTGAATGTTTAATAAGTAAACGATATGGAAATGTATGTTTCCATTTTAATTATTATAATTTTTATAAATATTTTACTTGTGGATTTTTTTTTAAGAAAATAAATCCAGAATATGTTTCACAGTGTGATTTCTAAATCAACGTTTGAAGTCCAGACAAGGACTTGGAACAAAAAATGATTTTATAATATATATATATATATATATGTTTTCAGTATTTTAATATATTTAAAATATTTATTTATTTTAAGATTATTATGTATATTTTATTAATTTAATAATAATAATACAATTTTAAAGTTCCAGTCAAGTGGTATCCTAAATGTAGAAAATTTGAATAACTGATATATTATTCATCGAGATTCTCCTGATCACACACTATTTTAACTTCATGCACAATACATAATCTCTTCTACCATTGATCATTACATGTGGAAATAAAATCAATTGCATGCACACATTAAAACCACAAACAATCACACATATGAACACAATATTTAATGGGAAAGCTTAAAGCTGAAAACCCCAACTATCTGTATATTATATGTCATGGAGATCATGTAACAATCATAGTACAAAGCTCCTCACAAGCTCTCAACACTACCCTCAAATGCTAGACACTATCAAGCTAGATCTAGCAAAACACATGCTCCAATCTTTTGCCACTTGATAGACAGCCTCTATTGCATAATCAATGCTATGGGATGGCTTCATTAAATAGATAAACAACCTGGCTTGTACTGCGCAATCCTCATGGGCTTCTCCACCTATCTGTGTATTGCAAATAACAACAGTATAGTCACAACTAATAGTTAACCTGCTCTTTCACCTATTTCTACACTGGTATCCACTGAAACTGTCCATGCACTGAAGTTAACTGATGTATTATTTAGTTGATTAATGAGTTTATAATTAGTGAATTAATTAATAATTAATTCACACCACTCTCACTAGTGTATCAATCAGTTAGACTAGATACAACTAGCTCAACTATGTTTAACCGAGTTAAACTGAATACAACTCCACTAACTTCCTCAATCAACTCCACCAAACTCTGTCACATGAGTTCTAACTGAAGTCAACATGAAATAGCTCCACTAAACCCTAGGAATAGCGTAATTCCTTCTGTCAGCTGCATGTGCCACATCCGTGCACTTAACTGAAGTGCTCCAAGAGGATAAGATAATGTTTAGAGTCCAAATATTATTAAGAGCTAATAATATTCGACATATCTATTTTTAGACTGGCAATCTAAAAATAGATTCCGCCCAGTATGTCTAAAAATAGAAGTCCATCTATTTTTTCCGACTTGACCAACCATCCACAAATAGCATCCCGCAACTCATAGAACATGATCCATATGTCTAAAAATAGACTTTGCGCCAAAAATAGCCTGCGGGCCCACTTAGTGAAGGTGACTCCTTTCCACTAAGCTCATCATCTTGTTGCAATCTCAACACTCCCTCTCAACAAGATAAGTATTATCTGCAACCCCTACCCTTCCCTTGTGGTATTCGAATTTGCTCCTGGTGAGCGCCTTCGTCAAGACATCAGCATCCTGATCCTCCGTAGGAATGTATGAAAGTAACATGATCTTCCGCTGCACACAATCTCTGATATGATGATACCGATCCGTGAAGCCATGCCGCCTCAACTCATCCTCCTATCTGTACCATGATCCATATCCCGATGTGCCTCTGAGATATCTCAATACATGCTTGCCTGCCTTCCAGTAGAGCTTGGTAGGCTTAACCATAGCTTGTGAAAGCTGGTTAACAGCATAGCATATGTCGGGTCGTGTATTGACCATATACATAAGCGACCCCACCAACTGTCGATAAACAGTGGCATCCACTACCTCTGCTGAAGTAGCATCCTCCTTCCTCCAACCACCAGGAAGAGGAGTATCAACAGGCTTGCAGCCATGCATGTTGAACTTCTCCAGTATCTCCCGGGCATACTTACCCTGAGAAACAAACAGTCCATCACTACGCTGCCAAATTTCCAATCCCAAGAAATAATGAAGGAGGCCCAAGTCCTTCATCTCAAACTCCTTTGCAAGATCAACCTTGCATGAGTGTATCAACAGTTCATCACCCGTCAAAATCAAATCATCTACATAAAGTACAATGATCAGCAACTTACCCTCCACCAAAATCTGGTATAGGTTCAGATCCGCCTCACTCTTGGAGAATCCAAGTCCAGTGAAATAACTGTCTATCCGTGTGTACCAAGCATGAGGTGCTTGTTTCAACCCATACAACGCTCTCTTGAGCATGCAAACATGTGACTCGCTTCTGAAGATCTCAAAACCTTCGGGCTGCTCTATGTACACCTCCTCCTTAATGACTCCATTGAGGAACACAGTCTTCACATCCATCTGATGAATGTGCCACCCCATCTGCGCTGAGAGAGCAAGAATCGTCCGTATGGAAGAATACCTTGTGATAGGTGCAAAGGTCTCCTCATAATCTATCCCCTCAATCTGTGAAAAGCCTCGGGCAACAAATCTTGCCTTGTACTTCTCCACACTCCCGTCAGCTGCCTGCTTCACTTTGTAGATCCATCTCGAACCCACCACTTATTTCCCTTCTGGTCTCGGGACAATCTCCCATGCACTGTTTCTGACAATTGAATCATACTCTTCCACCATGGCATCTACCCATGCGGGGTCCTCCACAACTTCCTCGAAAGAGGATGGCTCTGTCACGATAAACTTGCTCATAAGAGCCATGTATCCAGTATACCGGTCAGGTGACTGTCTCTGTCTGCGTTGTGATGTAGGTGCTCCTACAACCTTCTCTGCATCTTGAGCCAGTCGCTCAGCTTCTGTAGTGCGCTTCCGCCCTCTGATGGTTGGCACTGCCTGAGTGGTCTCATCCACTCCATGAACCTCATCTTGTGGCTGATCCACATCCTGAGACTCATCCTTAGGAACTAATAGCTCCTCATCTGCATGCAAGTGTGGCTCCCTCTCAAGCGAACACTTCATGGCTTTCTCCTCCTGAAATTTGATATCCCGTCACACAACAGTCTTGCGACTGTCTGGCAAATACACATGATAGTTGTGGGGCGTATCAGTGTACCCCACAAATATCCCATAACCTCCGCAAATGGCTCCAGCCTTCTTCCCGTACCTTCGTCACATGAATGTGTGGGGTCAGTGGTGATCAAACATCTTCAAGTGGGAAATATCAGCCTCTTACCACAAACGCCCCTCGGGTGTACTCATGCCAAGTATCCTGTGAGGACAACGGTTCTCGCACATATACCGCAGATACGTTCACAAGTGAATGTGGTAAACATCATGCAACATCGCCCCGTGCAACACCCACGATCGTTCGTTCTTCCGCTCAGCAACCCCATTCGCCGTGGGTTATGAGGTGCTATGAGCTCTTCGAATTCCTCTGCGCCGCAAAATTCTTTGAATTCGCCGCAGATGAATTCACCACTGTTGTTGCTCCGTGAGCCTTCAACGTCTCCCGATTCTTTCAACCAGCTGATTTGAACTTTCGTCGAACTTTGTGCATGTCTCGCTCTTCTTTGCATGAAGAACATCCAACACTTCCGAGAAAATCATCAACAAATATCACATAGTACCTGTGCCTTGCTATCGAAGCTACTGAGAAATGTCCACACACATCTGTGTGAATTCTCTCAAGGATCGTCGTGGCGCGACTATCCTTCTCGTGAAAGGTGGCTTTCACAAATTTTCCCAAGGTACATCCCTTGCACTGATCTGACTACGTAAGAGTACCCTTAGGAATCCCAGTAGAAATCTGCTGCAGTATCTTCCAAGCTCCATGGTGAAGGTGGCCCAATCTCCGATGCCACAACTCGCCATCATCCCGGCTCACCACTCCTTCTACCTTGCCTGCCATTGCTGCGCAGCCATCTACCTGCAATTGATAAAGGTTCTTAACTCGAACCCCTATCCTCCGGGTCTCACCAGTTGCCTTACTGTGCAGGAAAGCCTTTCCCTCGCTAAAGACAACATCATATCCCTTGTCTTCTAACATTGCCATAGAGATAAGATTCTTCTTCAATCCTGGAACATGCATCACTTCCTTCAATACGAAGGGTTTACCAGACTCCCTCTCAAAGGAAATGGTACCGATATTGGTCGCACCGTATCTACCATCATCGCCCATCTCGATGTGCACTTCAAGATCTTTCTCATCCAGATCAGAAAACAAATATCGATCTCCTGTCATGTGAAAAGACGCACCACTGTCCAGAAACCACATTGAACCCATCACACTTAAGACCAAGCATGCGATCAATGAAAAATCCAGCTCAAACTGCGAGGCTAAGGCCTCTCCAGCTGCAGATCCAGCAGCCTGCTTATTTTTCTTCTTCTACAGACAATTTGTGGCGTAATGTCCATGTTGGTGACAGTGAAGGCACTTCACCTTGGACATGTCCTATTTCTTACCTTTCGCACCGGAATGAGAAGCTTTCTTTCTCTTCCCCTTCTTTGCTTTGGCAGCCAAAGTGAAATTCTCTTCATCAGAGTTCTTTGATGAAGATCCGTCCCTGGTACTCCGCCTTATCTCCTCTTGCACAAGATCCGACCAAAGTCGCTCCCATCCTGGCATTTTCTCCCGACCATTGACAGAGTCCTGATAGGAGTGCCAACTCTTCGGAAGCCAAAGGAGAGCCAAGCTCACCAAGTCCTCATCATCAATAGTCACCCCCACACTTCTCAGCTCATCCCTGCATTGGATGAACTTTGTGGGGTACTTGGGCATACTGTCGCCTTTCTCCATATTTATGTTCCTAAGTTTATCCTTGAGTGCCAACTTCCTCTGGTCGCTCTTGCTTTGGAATAAATCTGTCAAAGCTTTCCACATCAAGAATGGAGAAGATTTCCCATGAAGGCTGGATACTATGTGATCCTTCACGCCCTCCAACAGAATCCTTCGACACTTTGCTGTCTTCTTTTGCCATGCGTCAAGTACGGCAACATCGCTAGAAGTAGGCTTTGGGACTTCAACATCTATGAACTCTTTCAACCCATTGTCATCCAGCACTGCCTCCATCCTGTCCTTCCATGCAATATAATTCGAGCTGCCCTCAAGGGCATACTCCAATCGCAATCCGTTGAAAGACATCTCAACTTCGACACCAAGAAAACACTGCTGCAAATTCGAATTCCACCAGCTCAAAACTCAACCTCTTCAATGTTTTGCAATTGCTCCAATGATCAATATCGCTCTGATACCATGTAGAAATTTGAATAATTGATATATTATTCACCGATATTCTCCTGATCACACACTATTTTAGCTTCATGCATAATACAGAATCTCTTCTACCATTGATCATTAATTGCGGAAATAAAATCAATTGCATGCACACATTAAAACCACAAACAATCACACATATGAACACAGTATTTAATGGGAAATCTTAAAGCTGAAAACCCCAACTATCTGTATATTATATTTCATGGAGATCATGTAACAATCATAGTACAAAATCTCCTCACAAGCTCTCATGCAAACCCTCAATTGCTACACACTATCAAGCTAGATCTAGCAAAACACATGCTCCAATCTTTTGCCACTTGATAGCCAGCCTCTATTGCGTAATCAATGCTATGGGATAGCTTCATTAAATAGATAAACCACCTGGCTTGTACTGCGCAATCCTCATGGGCTTCTCCACCTATTTGTGTGTTGCAAATAGCAACTGTATAGTCACAACTGATAGTTAACCTGCTCTTTCACCTATCTCTGCACTGGTCTCCACTGAAACTGTCCATGCACTGAAGTTAACCGATGTATTCTTTAGTTGATTAATGAGTTTATAATTAGTGAATTAATTAATAATTAATTCACACCACTCTCACTAATTGTATCAATCAGTTAAACTAGATACAAATAGCTCAACTATGTTTAGATTAGTTAAACTGAACACAACTCCACTAACTTCCTCAATCAACTCCACCAAACTCTGTCACATGAGTTCTAACTGAAGTATCCATGCAATAGCTCCACATAACCCTCAAGAATAGCGTAATTCCTTCTGTCAGCTTCTGTGCCACATCTGTGCACTTAACTGAAGTGCTCCAAGAGAATAAGATAATGTTTAGAGTCTAAATATTATTAAGAGCTAATAATATTCGACATATCTATTTTTAGACTGGCAATTTAAAAATAGATTCCGCCCAGTATGTCTAAAAATAGAAGTCCATCTATTTTTTCTGACTTGACCAACCATCCACAAATAACATCCTGCAACTCATAGAACATGATCCATATGTCTAAAAATAGACATAGTCTAAAAATAGACTTTGCGCCAAAAATACCCTGCGGGCCCACTTAGTGAAGGCCACTCCTTTCCACTAAGCTCATCATCTTGTTGCAATCTCAACACTAAATTAGTATATGTCTTTTTTGTGTTTGTGAGATAAGAGATTCGACTTTGTGTGATGATTTGATTGCTAAAGTTTGCAAGGGTGTACATACTCTACCCCTATGGATTTGTGGGGTAGAGTATATACACCTCGGTGACCTTGATCAGCAACGAATCCCACCCCTAGGAAAACACCATATTGTACCAAAATTGAAAACGTTATACCAATACCCAGAAAAAGGCATTATGTCCAAGATTATCTGTATTCATCAAAAGCATATCAACAACTCATCAATTTCACGTGTGCTCTTGTTCGTTGAAGATCTTGCTCAAGTTGACTGAGCTTCATGCGGCTGGACTCTAACTGTTGAACATAACCCTGGAGAGCATCGTGTGATAAATTACTATTTCTAATTTCAAGACCTAATCTAGCAGCAACGTGATAAATTACTATTTCTAATTTCAAGAGCCAATCTAGCAACAATACGAGAAGGAAAACACCCAAAAATATTCAGATGGAATACCTTGCTTCTTAGTCTACTTTTCTTTGTTGCTTCTCTATTTTGGCAAGACGCCTCAATTTCTGCATCCAAAAATGTCAATCGTTCCTAGTCTATCACAACACTTTTAATTTTTCCAACCGATGTTATTTCTAGAATGTATATGTAGCTCTCAGAATTTGCTCAAATAATCGGTTGAAAATACTGGTGGGACATAAAACTAGAATTTTCTCAAATAATCGGTTGAAAATACTGGTGGGGCATCGAGTGCCTTGGATGCAACCTCATGTTCAGCGTCGTGTTGTGTATGCAGCCTTATACCACAGGGCGTCAACCTTGCAGGATGTAGAACGAGTTTCTTTGAACAGCAGTTGCAACGCCGATGTTTTCTCTCCAGTTATTGCATAATTATTGCAGGTCTTCTCTGCAGTTATTACATGTCTTCCTGCTCCTGGGTAGGAAGAACAAAACTTGTATTTTGCTCCTGGGTAGGAAGAACAGAACCTGTTTTTTGGATCCCGAGTTCTTCTGGTAAGAAGAACAATACCAAACAGGACCCCCGTCCTCTATAATGGCGGTGGAATGAGGTATTGGTGAATTGGCTGTGGAATGAAGTCGTGAAGACTGTTGAGAAGTCTCTTAACATGTGGCATCCATGGACATTGACACCAGTGCTAAAAAACTGAGTATATAAAAAAAATTGTGCTTAATGGAATATAACCTCGACTTTCGATAAAATAAAACTTGCAACACAACATTTTTGAACTTTGGTTAAAATCTACATGGGCTCCACCACCAGCAGGCCAAACTTTGCATAAAATTAAAAAAACCACCAGCCGTCCAAACTTTGCATAAAAAAAATAATAAGGTGAATCTAGACTTTAGATAAAATAAAAAAAGCCAACTTGTAATGCGTATCCAGACTTTGGATAAAGTTTGATGTGAAAGCCAACTTGTAAGGCGAATCCAAACTTTGGGTAAAATAAAAAAGCCAACTTGTAATGCGAATCCAGAATTTAGATAAAACTCAAGTTTTATGTGAAAGTTTTGAAATTCTGCAACCCCTCAATAGGACGGCAGAAATGAAACTTTGGATAAAAACAAACATTTTGCTAAAATCATCGATTAAATGCTCGGTCAACGCAAATTAATATCGATTCAACGCCGAATCGATCGCTATAGTCCCATTGCCGTAGGCAGGGACTAATAAGAAATAAGTGTGTGGGAGGCATAATCATGTATTCAATGTTAATGTACATATTCTTGATTCCGATCTATTCCATAAGATAATATTACATATGATAATTCAACTTTTTGCAGGTTGTTTGTATCCAGTAAAGTAAGTGCATGATTTTATGTGAGAAATCGTTTTGTTCAACTTTAAGCTTCTTCCAATTCTGCCATATTTTATACGCTTAGTTCAAATTGCATCATGTGATATGATTCGAGGGTTAATTTTGGCAGCAAATGCGGAGGATGATGACTATGCACAAGCTGTGCAACCTTTGTTGGAGTTCGTCATTACAACAGAAGATGAAAGAACGACCACTGACAGAAGTGGGCCTCAACCTTGAGGCTATGCTCAGCCTATAATTGCAGAGTATAGAGTGGAGGGTTGACTGTAAATATGAGTACATTGAAATTCTATCCTGCCATTATAAAATATTAAGATTTAAAATATGTGAACCAATAATATTTATCATTTGAGATAAATAAAGTTAAATATTATTTAAAAATAATAAATTTTAATTTATAATGTTAAGTTTGGGAGAAAAATCAATTTTTTTATTAAGATTTAAAATATGTGAATCAATAATATTTGAGATAAATGAAGTTAAATATTATTTAAAAATAATAAATTTCAATTTATAATGTTAAATTTTGGAAAAATTTCAAATTTTTTTGGTCAAAGAGAAAATAATATCCTGCATGTGGTAGGTATAATAATTTGTATGTTAAATTTGTGTGAATAAGCTATCATTCTTAAAATTTTATTTTAACTTGAATACAAATATTTTTTTAGATATATAAAATAAAATGAGAACCTTGTAGTATTTGAAAATGATGCCTTAGCTTTGATGAAGTAATGTGAAATGACAATTTTATGTTTTGATATGAACCATTGATAACGATATAAGATGGAGTAGCTTGATTACTATCATTCTGATGGGGGCATTACTTTCTAAGAGGGGAAGAGTGGTAAAGAATTCATATTATTAATTTGCATCTAGTTTTATCTTACCATTTGCATACGAAGAAAAACTCATAAAATGGATTTAATAGCTTTGAAACATTTGATAAGAAGTATATGAGCCATACCAGGGCGGAAACGTGAAGCTGGGTTACACTTTTGTGAGAATCAGGGGCCGAAATTTTTTTCGGCAATAGTTCGGCCGAACATTTTATAAAGTTCGGCCAAACTTTCTTAGAAAGTTCGGCCGAACTCGTGATTCCGTTTAGATGTGGTCATGAACTATTGCGTGCATGAGAAAGTCAAGATGTATTATAAGTTCCCGAAGGTATAAACTTAGATGAATGACTTGGAAATTGAAAAGAAACCATTTGATATGAAGTGATATAAAATCACATAATACGTGGTATTGGTTGAGGTAACTTGAAGAAGTAAAGAAGACATTAGCTATTCAAGCAAGATGTGAAGAAACTATAATGATTGAATTGAAAGAATAATAGTACAATTCCTTGAAAGTACACATAAAGCAAAGTATAAAAGTAATATATTTATATCTTAAGCTAGAATGTTACTATGCCTAAGAGGATAGTTAAATTATTATTAAGAAGTTTATTAAGCAAGGAAGGGGATCTTATGAGTTTGATATTCAACGTTAGTAATATATATCTGATAAAGCTGCCTTATGAATGAAGGGAAAATGATGGACTTGGAACATGATTTTTTCTACCAATAATAACTTATTATAATTATTATGAACATGAGCAACCTAGAATGATGAAATGGATAGAAAATAGTATTACATAGACACTTAAGGTTTTTGAGTGGAATTTTTATAGACGTGTATAAAAATTCAACAAGCAGTGGTAGCCTGTCTTAGAATATGATGTAAGATTTTGGAATAACTTAAGATTCTAGAGGCATGTTGTGAATGAATACCCTTGGAGAAAATGGTTGTGAAATCATAGTTGTATTTCCATAAAAGAACATGATAAGGATCACTAGAAGGTCTAAATAAGGACAATTCCCATGAGGACACAAATATTGTCAATAAACCAATGAATTTAAATGATCATGATGGACATCATTTTAAGGAGTTTTAAGAATTACAGTGCCATTATATTAAAGAGGTAATGATCCCATGAGATCTTGTAGGATAGGAATGACATGATATCTACATATTTGGTGTATAATTTGATAGTGAAATTGAGAGAATCTTGGAGAGTTCGAGGATTCCCATCATCATGGATAATAATTGAGCAGTCTAGCCCTATTTATTATAGGCTCCCAATGTTTTTCCCTTTTATTAGGCCATTACTAGCTTATTTTTTAGTTCTAAAACGAGAGAGAGAGAGAGAGAGAGATTCCTATGTTGAATTGAGGGCCACAGTGGCTAGTGACCCATGCACTTTGGTGAGGTGGATTAGCATCCTTATGGAAACTAATTTTATGATGTTTTCATTGATTGAACATAAGTACTTGATCATGATTTATGTTCTGGGACTCATTTCAGAGGATCAATCTTTTTGATTGAGAAGATATAAATTTGTTGTTTGAATTTTTACATAGATGCACCTAGGGTTACATGGATTTATTTAGAGTTTTGGTCATAATTCCTAATTGGAGTTTTTAGGCTTCATAAATATCCTAGCATTTACATTTAATGCATCATTATGAGATATGTAATTTTAGATCAATATACTTTGAAAAACTAACATCTTTCTTTATTTTGGAGAAGGTTTTTTTTCCCCACGAGTTTTTCTCCTTTTCTTTGTTAATGAGAGATTGTATTTGGGCACCTTAGAAGGCCTTGTTTTTTTTTTTGGTAGTTTAGACTAATCCTAATCACCCATGAGTTTCGAACCGGTGACCTTGCAGACGGAATGCCTTACCAGTGCACCCAATCACTGAATGCTCTACACCATGTAGGCTACCTTAGAAGGCCTTGTTGTCAACACCAATTTTTTGCTTATATTTAATCCCTATATTTCACTTAAGGGGGATGTAGGTGTTGTTATTTTCCACATTCCTTAATAAGCCAACAATTTTTAATTGTAAACTCACATAAGCATTGTTAGCTATCTTTTTCTAACATCAAATCTCTTACACTATTATATACGGAAACATCTTCTTATATTAAAACAACAATATCAAATATTTCTATTTTTTATTCTTATAACTTCTATTCATCTATCATCCAAGTTAATCTTAAAAATAATATTTTTTTAAAATAATATCTATAATTTATTTTATTCCATTTAAATTATTAAAAATAAAAACTAAATTATTTTAATTGTTTATTAAAATTTTAAAATTAATTATGAGTTTTTTCTTCTAATTAATAAAAGAAATATAATTTCTCAATTTTAATAATAATCTTTTAAAATTATATATATATATATATATATATATATATATATATATATATATAAGGACAAGCTGTGGGATGATAATGAGTTGGAGGGTAAAAGGAAGCTAAGATACTATACTGAGGTGAACAACCCCACCCTTGATAACCAAAATTATCTCTCTATGTTGACCAACACTAAGAAAAAAATGAATATCCCTAGGATAAGAAATAATTCTCACGAGCTTCCAAGTGAGACCGGGCAGTGGTCTATTCCCAAGACTCCCTATAATGATAGAATCTATCATATTTGTGATACTAAGCAGGTGGAAGATGAAACAAACTTCCTTGTAGACTACCCGACTTTTACTCAAATTCACTCTCAATTCCCTAACATCTGCCACACTTCCAATCTTCTTGACTTATTAAGCCAACTCATCTATAGCGATCTTGGAGTGCTTCTTCCCTTTCTCTTTGATCATAGAAATAAGATTTTGAAGAATCACACTTAATTTGTTTTTTTTCTGTTAAAGTTCAATAGGCCACATTAGTCTTAATGAACCTTAATCATCATTATCATCATTTTATTTTATTATATATATATTCAAAATAATTAATTTTACTAAATAAAAAATTATATATTTTTAAAAATTATATATATATATATATATATATATAGATATATATATATATATATATATAATTCTTATTTTCATAAATAATTGTCCAAAATGAATACTATCTTATGGATTTTTTAAATTCAGTTACACATATGGTATATAATTATCATTTTTTCAAATAAAGGGAAAATGAAATTTACGTAGATATTTTTGAAAAAAAGGATGTTTTTTTAAAATTTCAAATGATATATACCCACTTTTTATATGGAAAAAATTTAATTAGGGGAAAAATTAACATACATTATAAAATTGTGTAAGGCAGGTCTCAGCTATATTATGGGTTTATAAGTTTATATGTGTCTAGATTATAATTTTACATAGCACTTATTTATAATGGTTAAAATGATTTAAATTTTTTTCTTTTCAAAAGTTGATGATATAGATGAATTTTAATTTTTATAAAGTTGTGAAAATATTTAAGGCTAATTGTTATATTATAAAGATGTGAAGTTGTGGTAATGAATATGTTTTGTTTTTAATGTTTTTTTTTTTTTTAAATGAAGTTTAATTATTTTTTTAGGAAAAAAGTTGTAATTTTATTAATGAAATAAAAATTATATTTTGTAGATATATATTTTGTGTATGTAATTAGCAACATAAAGTATATATTGGAGAAAATGGAAATATGATTACAGAAGGGTTTTTTTTAATGGCCAAGAATCACAACGCATGACCAAAGAAAAATAACAAAACAAAAAGCAAAGATTATGGATGACATCTAGAACTATATTTTTCTTTTTTTCTTTTTTTTTCTAGCCATTGAGATTTGGTTTGACAAGAACCATAGCCAATTCATGTTCCAAATGGGGAAATTCTTTACGAGAATCCTAGATATCGTAGACAAGATCTCGTGTAGTGCCCTTAGTTCCATACACTGTCAGAGAGGCCGTTGGAACCATTCCATTCTATTGAATGCTCACTGTCTCTGGTTGAACCATAGCTTCCTCTTTTAGCCTATCTCCCTAATGGGCCTTATCATTCAATTATTTTTATTTCCAGGTTGGAATTCCTTGTTATCTTCTTATTTGTCCTCATAATGATATTTTTTAGTGAACTTCCATCCTCTTGGTCTATTAGTACATCTCTTCTTCTTCTTAGGATTCTTCTTTTCCTGTGGACACGTTTTCTGGAGATGACCTGTTTGGAACATACACGACAAAAAAATTCCATGTTCTCATAATTAAGTACTTCTTTCCAATGGAGTTTATTGTGTTTTAAAATTATATGGTCTCAAAGCACTTTTCTAATATTGATCTCCACACATATTTTGGCATATGTGAAGATTCTACTTTCTGTTCATTCGAGATCCATTTTTTTGAATTTTTCCAAAGTGTTTCCAATGCCTTCAAGTACTTTATGATGCCAGAAAGAAAGGGAAAGGTTTGGGAGCCTCACCCAAATATACATAGTAGAAACCACCATAGTATTGACATTGAATTCAGAGAACCAAGGGATGATAAATAACCTGACTCTATCCCATAACTAAGGCTCTTCATTTAGTGCATAATCCAAGTCCTTATGTGTTTCAAATTGGACTATTAAAACCCCTTTAAGAAGAAATATATGCCACAATTTGAAATGAAGCTCTTTATAAATTTGTGGAAATAAATATGTTTAATGCTAATTGTGATATTATAAAGTTGTGGTAACTAATATGTCTATGGTTAATTATAACATATATGCCATGTTATCCAGTTATTTTAAAATAAATAAATTTTAATTAGGTGAATGTTTAATAAGTAAACGATATGGAAATGTATGTTTCCATTTTAATTATTATAATTTTTATAAATATTTTACTTGTGGATTTTTTTTTTAAGAAAATAAATCCAGAATATGTTTCACAGTGTGATTTCTAAATCGACGTTTCAAGTCCAGACAAGGACTAATCATTCGAGCAAAAAATGATTTTAATATATATATCTATATGTTTTCAGTATTTTAATATATTTAAAATATTTATTTATTTTAAGATTATTATGTATATTTTATTAATTTAATAATAATAATACAATTTTAAAGTTCCAGTCAAGTGGTATCCTAAATTAGTATATGTCTTTTTTGTGTTTGTGAGATAAGAGATTCGACTTTGTGTGATGATTTGATTGCTAAAGTCTACAAGGGTGTACATACTCTACCCCCTCTGGATTTGAACCTATTACCTTTTATGAAGAAACAAATGTTCTTAACCATTATTATTATCAATTTAATTGAATGCATATATATATATATATATATACCCACACACACATTTTGTAGATAATCATATGTTTAAAGTTTTAGTTAAGTGGGATCCTAAATTGGTATATGTGTTTTTTTGTTTGTGAGGTAAGAGATTCGTCTTTGTGTGATGATTTGATTGCTAAAGTCTACAAAGGTGCACATACTCTACCTCTCTAAATTTGAACCTATTACCTGTTATGAAGAAACACATTTTCTTAACCATTATTATTATCAATTTAATTAAATATATATATAGAGCCATAAGTTGTTTAAAGATAAAGACATTACCAATTTCGTGAATTCCTTTCCCACCCAACACTCTTTGTAGGCCACCTTCACAAGGAAAATAATCTTACGGAAACATCTACTAGCCATGCTTGAAGTGGGTTATGACGTGCTTCCTAGATTCTATCTCTCTTAATTCATGTCGTTTCTTGCATTTCATATGTGGGATCGACTTGTAGCATGATTTAAGGTTAAATACCACTTGAACCATGTATTTACTTCATACTCGTATCATTGGACATAGGATAAGAAATGAAAATTAATTTCCCCATAACTAATGAACTTCCCCTACTTCTCCCCTTCGTACTATAGGTAGAAAAAACATTGACAATCCTTCTTTTTCTTTCTCCACGTGCCATATAAAATTATGCGGATACTAGCAAAAAAAATCCTAGGTGATACCTCATATTCACATATAGTGAGGACCCCGATTCTTCTTCATAGTCCTAATCTAAAAGTCTTCCATGAATTAAAATAATTGATAAGATAGTGCCAATTGCATATAGAGTCGCGTTGCCTAATAGAATTAGAATTAATAATGTTTTCCGTGGTTCCTCGCTTAAGAAATATGCACATGATCATAACCACTTGATTTATTAATTTGTTATCTAGGTGGAACCAAGGAGGAGTTCTAAATAAATCCCCCGTGCATCCTAAAAAATAAAGTAACATTTTTCTGGAATTGAGCCATCAAATAAGTAAAGGTGGTCATGTGAGAGCTAGATGATGCCACAAAGGAGGAAAACCTATTTTGTTATGATGTTAAGATAAACCAAAGTTGGTGCTATTGCAAGGTAAGGGGAATGTAATTCCCTAGTTTTGGCACTTGGAATGTATAGGATCATATTATGTATAAATTGTAAATGTATATTTATGATGATGTAATTATAAATTATTATTGTAAATGATGTAAATATTCTTGTATAGATTTATAGTAAGGAGTTTTAGGTTATGGTTTGACTAGAGAACAAATTCAAACTAATATTAAGTAATTAGTTTAAATTCAAACTAAAGTATTGGAATAAATTAATTAAACATATTTCACAATAATTTAGGATATGAAGAAGGGAGATATTCATGAATTAACTGAATGTGAATATCAGTGAAACCATATACCTTATTGATGTTGTCAACACCTTTGTCACTTGAGTTTGGGATTTTTCTACATAGAATACTTAACACCGTACACTCTACCTATAGTTTCCAATTTTACTATAGATGGGAAGACTATGATATGTTCTAACCTAACATTGTAGTGCCTCGCTTTAGTTGACTTGAGATAAACGTTGTTAATATTACTTTGTCTCTTGATATAGTACTGCGATTTACACGTTATTATTTTAGTACATCATACTTCGATGATCTAGTTGTTCTTATTTCATGTGATGATGACTCATGATGTGATTATTTTGATTTTCATTTTAGACTATGATGGTGGTTATGATATTTATGGTTATTAATAATTTGAATGTTGCTTATCATGCATATATTTGATGTTTTGTCTTTGTGATTAGATGTTGTTGATAAATATTTGAGTGTGGTAAGAAACCATCTTGGTGCACATGCACATGATGAGACATAAATTCTAGTTTAGCTAATTGAGTATTGTTGATGTTGAAAATTTAATATATCAATAAGATATACATGTTGCAAAATATTGATGGCAAGTTAGTGGTTGTAGGTATAGGTCAAGTGCTTAACTAAAAAATTCACACATGGATGATAGGCTATATGGAGCATAATGGATATTTATGAGAGGGGTGGGACCCCATCCTTGATTTTACTCACTAACACTCTCACCGTGGCTTAGGTTGGAAGGTCTTGGTCACCTTTGCCTAAAAGTTTCATGATGCCATGGGGGTTGGAATACAGATTCAGTTACTCATGAGGATTAATTGAGGAGTGAAAACCAAGGTGGAAACCTTGATCCTTAGTCACCATTAGTTTCATAATAGTGTATGACCATGGAGTTAACAATGGCATCTACCATCTTGCCTTGTTCCCATCTATTAGTTACAAATACATGAAGGGAAATTGTTGTCACATCCTCATAACTACATGAGCATTTCTTGTTGGGAGAAATTGACTTGGTACCCTTGGTACCAGGAAAACACAAAATGAGATTGGAATAAAAAAATTATGGACTAAACGCTACAACTAAAGAGTACAAAATAATTAATTTAGTGTGAAATATAAAATGCAATTTAGATGTGACTTGGGAAAAGGGATCATGGATAAATCTAAATCCAATATTAGATAAATACTAATAAAATAAATGAAACTAAACTAAATGTCTAGCTATCCCAAAATATGCGGGGGATTTACACTAAAGGAAAAATAATCACAATAATTGTTGAATAATCTCTAACCCTGAAAGGGGGTGGTGTGCATGAAATTAAAATAAACCATTTAAAACTTAGGAAAAGTGATATTCATGAGAACACTCCATGTGGATGAAGCATAGAATAAGAATTCCAACTAAAATATGAAAGAGAAAAAATAGGAGTAGTTAGGTACATAAATTTGACACCTACTTGTTAAATCTATTTGAAGAGACCCTTAAGCATGAAAACAAGTTGGGAAAATTAATGGGGATCAAGGGACAATTAAGAGAAGAAGTAGGAAGCATGTTTGCAATGAGGGAAATGAACATTTTTAAAGTAAAAAAAGAAATGAATAATGAGATCCTTAATAAAATGGTGACATATGGGTAGGAGAATAATATGAATATTGAATTTAAGAAAATGATAATTTTGAATGATAAGCAAAATGGAAATACCAAACGTTATTATAAAAGGGAGAAACATATATTAGAGAGGGACTTTTGGATGCACCCTAATGCTAGACAAATGTCTCATTGATGGTGTTGAAATTCTGCCAACACAAGAGGTCTCCTAGGTATGGTCCCAATTAGACCTCACACCGTTTGGAGTAGGAGCCCCATATGAACAATAAGCCTAACCACTATTCTTCTTAGATATTTACCTTGGATGAACATATAAAGGACAATTAATTATCTCACAAAATAGTTCACAAGATAACAACAACCATACAAGCAAGTAACAACACATATTCAACAAGATATATATCAAATCCAATGAAGTAGTTCATTTTATTTAGTATATATGACAACAAAAATATACCTCAAACATTAGAAGAATAGTATTACAACATCCACGATACATGCATAAAAGTGTGCCGGCTTTGAGAGCTTCGAATATTGAGTGAAAGTCCCAAGATACACAGTTACAATGATGTGACACTAACCCTAATAATGGAACATTAAGTCAACACTTTCTCCTCCAAAGAATGATCTTATCTCCTATGCCAAGCTAGAGAAGCCAAGGTGAAAAGTCCAAAGTCCCTTGAGTTATGAGGACTTATTTATAACAAATGAAGCGACCTTCCATCTCCCATGTGACTCTTGAGCTCCCTCAAGACTCTTGAGATTCTACCATGACCCTTGCACTTATTACATGACTCTAAGACTTCTTAGTGGCTTTTGACATTCCATGTGTGACCCTTGGGCTTCCACACATTTTAAATTTTTTCATTTAAAAAAATTACAATGATTACATTCCACCATAATGTCGCAATATACATGGGACCAAATAACGCTCTTATGTTTACACTTTTCATGAACATGATTTGGTAACCGTGACATGAGACTTCATTGTGATGTATCAATTCTAGGTTCCTCTCTTTGTTGCTATGTCTTTAATTCTTCATGATAGATATGAATATTAATTTTTATTAACAATCTAAAGGGTATAGATAAGTATGCTATCATGAATTTCCCTCTCTTTATCATGGACCAAGGTTCCTTTACTCCTACATGGTTGCTTCTCTATGACTTGTCTCCACAAGTTTCCTTATTGTAACCTCTATTTCTGACCTCCTTGATCATCATATTGCTAGTATGGGATGTTAACACCTACAAATGTAGTTCCTGACAAGAGAATATTAGTCCAAAAATCACGTATTCCATCTTTGTTTTCTCATGTGAGGCTAGATGTGATGGGGGAATGCATAAGAACTGAAGGAAAAGACTTGAAATGCATAACGTAGAGAGTTAGTATGCAGGGAGTGAGGGTATACACACTGTGATTAAATAATGCACAGTGGTAAGAGAGAGACAACATGTGGATTGTGCATTGGGAACTTCCATAGGGAAAGGAGAACAGGCTTAGGAACTGTGACTGTGCAATGCATAATGCTTGAGAGGAAGGATCCATGTATTGCACAGTTGAGCACTGCAAGGAATAGAGGAAGGCCCTACTATCTATTGATATTGTACAAACATAGTAAGGGAAAGTATGGCCAAGGAATTGCGTAGTTGATCGAGTGAAAGAAGCAAGAGTGACATGATTGCTCATTGATAATTTGCGGTGCCCAATGCTTAAGGAAGGGAAGCAAAAGATTGTGCAGTTGAGAAATGCAAGTACTGAGGGATGACCCTACTATCCACTAGAATTGCACAATATGTAGTGAAGGCATGGCTTTTCAAGGCATTGCACATTAGGCAAGTTTAGGAGACATGAGTGACATGTTTGGGTATTGTGATTTCACAATGCGCATTTAATGAAGGAGAGGACCTAAGGATTGTGCAGTTGAGCATGGGAAGGGTCCAAGGATGACTTGAATATCCACTAGAAGTGAAAAATGCATAACATTGGCTTGGGATGGTTAAATACTGTGCAATGGGAAAGTGTAATTAGCATGATGGAGTGATTGAACTCTGAGATAATTCAATGTGCAGTTAAAGGAGGATGTCTGCTATGATTTCATAGTGCAAAATTCCAAGAGGTAAAGCTTCATCATTGTAACTTGTAAATGTGAATTTCACAGTTGGAGGAGGTTTAAGGATTAGTCGTGAATTGTGCAAGTTTAGAATATTCCAAAATTTACTAAGTGTGGGATCAATGAGATAAGAAAGTGAGAGTAAGAGCATACGAAAAGTTGTAAACATGATCACACACACTTATAAAATCCAACACATGACCAAAAAATATTCAGTACCAAAAAAAAAGATGTATACAATGAAATGAAAGTAATGCATTTAACGAACCTCTCCCCTCACATCTACCCACTTTCAACAACTTACTCGGGGTAAACATGAGATGAGGGGCTGCTATGACAAGTCTCAACATCCTAGGCAGCCTTAGGGAAATGGAGTCGACCAAATAGACCTTAATGACTCCCCTCAGGTGCCTTAGAACCCTCCAGGAGTAACCCAACCCCTCCAGGTGTCCATCTCTTGAGTCAACTTAACGTTTCCCTAAACTAGAGGCACAACCGCTCCCTTTCCAAGCTCTCCATGCAACTAGAAACCACCAGCTGCTCCCATAGGCCTACCTCCATGCAAACATGAACTCTTTTGCTTAGTGTTGTGCCAGCGAATGAACAATTTAAAGATAATTTTTAGGGCTAGGGCCAAGCCTCTGGCCATAAATCATATAAATTTTAGAACTCATAAAATACATGACTACAATGATTATAAAAAAAATTGAAACCAAGACTAGACCTGACCATCCCCAACCAGGACTGACATTCCATCAAACACTAGTATATAGGAAACATACATGTCATTAATGCAAGTATGAGCATAAGGGACTGGAGACTCATATGATACTTAACAAGAAGGATCAACATATTATCCCATTATCTGTCTTAACATCAGGGTGAAAATGTGAAGTTGGGTTACACTTTTGTGAGAATCGGGGGCGGAAATTTTTTTTCCTCAATAGTTTGGCCGAACTATTAGAGAGTTTGGCCGAAATTGTGAAATTAGTTCAGCCGAACTCATTCTGCCTTTTAGATTGATGACGTACTAACGACGTGGGCAAACATATTTTTGGCCAGAGATGGGAAAAATGGCAACAAAAGTTCGGCTGAACTCATATTTTATAAATATATCGCTCGCGAACTATTACAGGTTTCACATATTTTTCGTGCGTTTCTTTTCTGATTTTCTGTGGCGCTGTTGCTCTATTGTGTTGTGGTGAGCTCTGTTGAATCACTACTCTGTTGCTGCTCTGGATTTGCGCCACGACGAATTTCTGTGAATTTCCAGGTAAGCGTTTATTTGTGTGTATTCAAATCTACTGATGAATCACTACTCTATTGTTGCTCTATTTAATTGTGTGTATTCAAATCTACTAATGAATGTTGACTTATTGAAGCAAATTTATAGTCTCTCATAGTATTCTACCAGTAAATATTAGTTTCTAGTGCATTCTGAATTTATCATTTCCTGGTGGGTAATTTATGAATAAACGAATCATATAGTTTAACCACATTATTGTAAGTTTCCTTCTAGTGAGTAATCAGTAAATGAATCAAAGCTTCATGATTATCGTCCATAGCTTTCCCTATGAAATGGAAAAACCTGAACCAAAAAGGAACTCAAAATACAGTGAAAAAACCAATAGTTATAAACCCAGAATCAAAAGAAGCAAGGGTGGCGGCATCTCGCTTGGCATACCCTCCTGTCTCAGCTTACCCTCGCACAATTCCATACCCAATGGCAATCAAAGAATACAAAAAACAAACGCAACCAGTAGCATCTCCACCCAAAGAGACATTTCCATTCATACATGTAAAAACCATTATATATTACCAACTGAACTCCTCTAGTTTTTCATTGGTATTTTCAATCAACAAAATTAGAACACTTTAGTTAAGAAGAGAAAAACAAGTTTGGATCTGAGTTGCTAAAGGAGGACGAAAAATTAAAGATAATTGTCTCAGATTTTCTCTATGATTGGATCTTTGGATTTATCTCATTCATTATTTTTCTTTCAGACCTGTTGAGGATGAATAATTATGTGTAATTTTGGGTCTGCAACTAGTACTATACCTTGGACCTGTAGCTAGTTCTATGAAATTTTGGGCCTGCAACCAGTAATAGAACTTAGCTCAACTCTCCTTAATATTTCTCTTCAACTCAATTTCTAGGCATACATTAAGGTTCTCAAAAATATTATTTTGGATCTGAGTTGCTAAAGGAGGATGAAAAATTAAAGATAATTGTCTCAAATTTTCTCTATGATTAGATCTTTGGATTTATCTCATTCATTATTTTTTGGAACTACTGAGGATGAATAGTTCTGTGGAATTTTGGGTCTGCAACTAGTACTATACCTTGGACCTATAGCCAGTTCTATGAAATTTTGGGCCTACAACAAGTAACAGAACTTAACTCAACTTTCCTTAATCTTTCTCTTCAACCCACTTTCTAGGCATACATTAAGGATCTCAAAAATATTATTTCTAATCTTTGTTTCTAAAGGAGGAAAAAAATTTAAAGATAATTGTCTCAGATTTTCTCTATGATTGGATCTTTGGATTTATCTCATTCATTATTTTTTGGAAATTTCGAGAAAAACACATTAGCCATAAAAGCTTCCCATTGAAACCAAAAGTGATTTGATACAAAACATAGGTTTTAACCTTTTATAGTTGATTGTTTCAAATATATTTTTAATAAAATTGAAAAATATTCAATGTAAAACACATGCACATTAACATATAATTGTGATATTTTCCCTTCTTTCCAACTTAGTGGACATCCTTTTAGAAAAATCCCTTTTAATGAAGCATATATATCCGTAGTGATCCACTTATATTTGTTCACAAAAAACTATTCCATTTTGGACTTTTATATCTCAAAACTATGCTCACTGAATTTATGCATCTATATTTTTAAACTACTTGAAACTATTTTATTACACCATAGGAATCATTTTGATATATCTCCCATTTTAATGGGGTGTATCACATTTCGAGAAAAACACATTAGCCATAAACGTTTCCCATTGAAACCAAAAGTGATTTGATACAAAACATAGGTTTTAACCTTATATAGTTTAATTGTTTCAAATAGATTTTTAATAAAATGAAAAATATTCAATGTAAAACACATAGTATTTAGAAACAAAAAAGTAATTTGATACAAAACATAGGTTTTAACCTTATATAGTTAATTGTTTTGAAAATAGATTCTTAATAAAATGAAAAATATTCAATGTAAAACACATGCACATTAACATATAATTGTGATATTTTCCCTTCTTTCCAACTAGTCCATCCTTCTAGAAATATCCCTTTTAATGAAGCAAATATATCCATAGTGATCCACTGATATTTGTTCACCAAAAACTATTCCATTTTGGACTTATACATCTCAAAACTATGCTCATTGAATTTATGCATCTATATCTTTAAACTACTTGAAACTATTTTATTTCACCATAGGAATCATTTCGATATGTATCCCATTTTAATGGGGTGTATCACATTTCAAGAAAAAACACATTAGCCATAAAATTTTACCATTGAAACCAAAAGAGATTTGATACAAAACATAGGTTTTAACCTTATATAGGTAATTGCTTCAAATAGATTCTTAATTTAAAATGAAAAATATTCAATGTAAAACACATGCATTAACATATAATTGTGATATTTTCCCTTCTTTCCAACTTAGTGGACATCCTTCTAGAAAAATACCTTTTAATGAAGTAGATATATCCATAGTGATCCACTGATACTTGTTCACAAACAAATCTTCCATTTTGGACTTATATATCTCAAAACTATGCTCATTGAATTTATGCATCTATTTTTTAAACTACTTGAAACTAATTTATTACACCATTTCGATATATCTCCCATTTTAATGAGGTGTATCACATTTCGAGAAAAACACATTAGCCATTAAACACATGCATTCTTATACACCCTTATGTCTACGTAAAGTAGTGTGAGTGATTCCACGGGTCCTCTACACCCTTCATAGGGTATAATTGGGATAGGTAGTGTTAAGTTCTACAAGTTCTATAGGTAGAGTCTGGATCTCATATTTTCTCGAAGGTGACATATCTACTAAATTCCCTTATAGTCAATCTCTGTAACAGATCGAAATAGAAGTTCTTCATTTTAATATCCATAAACCTCAACCACTTGAAGACAAACTGTGCACGTGTCATTTCTCCCATAAATTCTTAGGCAAAGTTTTCTAAAGCATGTACATTTCATGTTGGCTTTCTCCCACTAACTTTAAAGCATGTTTTTGTAAGTGCATAAAATAATTTTGCAAAGCATTTAAATGTCATTTCTCTCAAGCTTTAAGACCTAAAAATTAAACCTAAAGTGGCTGAGCTCTCATAGAATTTTGAACTTCCATAGGATTTTAGTCTGTCTGTTGAGTGTTAACTTCTACAAGTTCTAAAGGTAGAGTCTTTAAAGGGCCAGGTAGCCTCTGGATCTCATATTTTCTCAAAGGTGACATATCCAGTAAATTCCCCTACAATCAATCTCTATAATAGATCTTTAAATGGAAGTTCTTCATTTTAATATCCATAAACCTCAACCACTTTAAGGAAAACTGTGTACATGTGTCATTTCTCGCATAAATTCTTAGGCAAAATTTTTAAAGCATGTACATGTCATGTTGGCTTTCTCCCATTAACTTTAAAACATGTTTTTTGTAAGTGCATAAAATAATTTTGCAGAGCATGTAAATGTCATTTTCTCAATCTTTAAGGCCTACAAATTTAACCTAAAGTGGCTAAACTCTCATATAATTTTGAACTTCCATAGGATTTTAGTCTACCTATTGAGTGTTCCTAAAGGCTTCCTCCCATTAATTCTATATGTGAAGTGTACCATAATATTTTTAAGCCAAACTTTAAGATAAGCCATGCACATGTCATTTATCTCATGATCATGTGCCATTTCTCCCATGCATTTGCAATAAATGTCAATTTAATATATATTTTTAATGAATATGTTTTTTTTTTAGGGATAAGAAAACCATTAAATATGGTTGAAAAATGGAAATTATGTATACAAGTTTCTTGCTATCCCAATCCAGCAAAAGTAGTGATTACATATGTGCTTTCCAATATTGCGACTAGCACAGTCGTCCAAAGGAAAATGAATATACTGGGAAGAACAATAAACAACGAGGCATATTATATTGGATTGATAGAAGGCTTGGAAACAACTATGGAGTATGGATTAAATAGAATTATAGTTTTCACCAATTCTGAACTTGTGTGCAACCAGATGAATGCCGTTTACCAAGTTAAGAAGGAGAGGCTAAAAGAATTGCATGGAATAGCAAACAATATTGTTAGACAATTTCAATTTTTTAGTATAAGACATTTTTCAAATGTGAATAAGATGTCTGTTGATCTAGTGCGTGGGACAATGCCAATTCAGGATTCATCTATCAAAGTTGAATTAATAGATGAATACGGGGCAATGCCAATGCACGATTCATCTCTCGAAGATGAATTAGTTTTGAGACGCTCTTCTTCAAAAATTCAAGATTCATCTCTCAAAGATGAATTAGTTTTGAGACACTCTTCTTAAAAAATTCAAGATTCATTTCTCAAAGATGAATTAGTGTTGAGACTCTCTCCTTCAAAATTTATTGATGGACATATCTTGGATATGTGTGTGTTTTGTACTTATAAATGCATCTTTTTTAATGACCATGTGCTTTTTTTAATTATATACCAAGTGTGCTCCCACCACACACCATGTAAAGCGCAAATTGGTGAACTTCACATTTGCAACAAGTGGTGAACTTCACATTTTTATAAAATTAAAATGTAGGGACTTCAACAAATTTTTGTTTAAATGGAGTTTCACTTCCTTTTTAATGACAATGTGTTTTTTCAATTTTATACCAAGTGTGCTCCCACCATGTAAAGCGCTATTTGGTGAACTTATCATTTTTATAATTTTTTTTGCTTAAATTGAGTTTCACACATCAATTAGTGCTTTGAAAGTTGTGTTTTACATAATTTGTGTACAGTAAATTACATTAATTTTTAGAAATTTATTTTGAATTTATTTTAAATTCTAGTCATTTAAAAAATAATTGTAAATGTCCACTGTAGATATATATATCATGGAGGATGAACGGCGAAGATCAATAGAATCCCATTAGAATCCCATATCTCTATGAGAAGGGGGGGCCAGGGATCGAGGGATGTTCATGGTATTTAAATATAATCTTAAATCTCCATACATGTGTGTACATATGGAATTCATTTTTTATTGACTTTATGAGTTAAATTAGTTGTTAATAAGTTTATTTTTTTAATTTTTAGGAGATAAGAGGAGAAGGGTCTCTACTCCATCCATGGAGCATGCCCATGGTTCATCCAGTTGTGGTATGGTTCACACAATTTAATCAATGAATATGTACGTGTATTTTATATGTATGAATGTATTTTTCAATTGATTATAAATTCATATTTGTATATGAATCTTCTCTCTCGTCTCGAGAGGTTGGTGGTGGTTAAAATCCCCTTAGAAGGCCATCAATAAGTGCTAGCAGGTTGCGTGAAGGTAGTGATATTTATTCCCTCGAAGGCCAATCAATGGCTGGTGGTGTTGGTTCTCAATAGGGTCGTTCTGGTTCTCAACAGTTTCAGGGTGGGGAAGATGCTAGCCAACCACATCGAGGTTGCCATCAATTTGAATATTTTTTTCATTCAATTTGTACAAATTTGTTTACATGTGTTTTTTCTAATATACAAAATTTTATATATTGATGCAGAGGTTGAAAATGCTCCAAATGTTGGTCAAAATAGACGAAGGGCAGAATGCTTCATTCAAGAAGAAGGTTGTCCACCCACCATGACATATCCGGTCGACATTTCCAATATATTGTGGGAAAGAAACATGCAGCAATGCACCTTATAAAGGTGTCAACAATTTCATGCAAAATTGCAGAGAGATCTTGTATATTTGGCTCTACCTGTTGAGAGTCGACAAAGCTTGGAAATAGTTACACATTCTTTAGGAAAACTAGTAGAAGTGCACCAAAATCTTGGGCCAACCACAGATACTTTTGTGGATGTCATGAGAAAAAAAAAGGAAACAGTGATGGGACTCGATAAATGGGAGGTTGTTAAATAAAGAGTGACAACGACAATGGCAAAGTCTATGTTTAATTTTAAAGAAGGGCCGAAAAGAAAGATGCTCAAGGTGTAATATTTCAAGAACCCTAATATAGCTCACTATTTGTATGATAGACATCTTGCAGCTTATGGAAGACTCCCATGGAACGATGAGGTTCCACTTTATTTTGCAAAACTATTTTATGCAAAATTCTTTTGGAAATGAAGCCCAATTACAATGACCTTCCCTTTGAATTTTTTGGTCCTGGGAAAGGTTAATTGTGTGACCGTAGGGGCGCTAGGCATGATGATGAGTTTCCTCGTCCTGAGCCACCATTGGTTACTCGACCTGTTCATGTCGAAACTTTGTGGTCAAAGATGGAAGCCACTTCTCAAATTAGTCGAGAAGCAAGGGATGTCATCATCGACAATGTTCACAGTGGATTGGGTGAAGTTGATTTTTTTCTGAATCGACAAAGAGCACGCGAAAATGTACGCGCCAATTTTGTGTATTATACAAATGAAGAGATTGACAACATGAGTGTTAAAGATCTGAAAACATGTGCAAATTTTTTTTTCAATGGTTGGCATGACCTAATTTTTCATGAGGAAGAGAGCATGGGAACGGTATGTGTTAATGGTTAGGATTCAATTTTTTTAACACATACATACAATTTGTAATATATATATATACATTAATCTAACAAAAATGTATTATTATATGTTAACACCATTTCTAGTTGTCACGCTTGATGAATGAAGAAAATGTTAATATCACGTTCGGAGCCTCAGGTTCAAACAATCAAGATGGGTCTCACCATCAAGATATGTTGGCAGATGTTAGTGTTGTGTAAACTTGATATTTTTAAAATAAATAATTGTGCACACATGTACATTCCATGTATATATAATAAAATGTTTTAACACATTCCGATTCTGTCTGATGTTTTTGGCATTGTGATACCTTCTTCTTCCTTAGGAGATGTACCTTCTACTTCCTTAGGAGATGTGCCAGGTTCAAAACTTGTATGGGAAATTTTTCAATTTTTCAATTTATATGTTTTTAAGTTATATATATTCCACCTCAAAAAGTTCCATTAAAAAATGAGATATATCTATATCTTGATTTATTTTAAATTTTTTGAATTTTAGGTTTTTGGAGATTTTCTTTTGGAGCCTCTCTTAGGAGATGTGCCAAATCCACCTGCAGAAGTATTCAATTTTTCACTTTTAAATATATATGTTTTTAATTTATAATTTATAAATTGAAGTTTAAAAGTTTTATTATAAATTGAGATCTTGATCTTGAGTTATTTTATACTTAAATTAATTTTTTTAATTTTAGGTTTCTATAGAGGATTTCTTTTCTCCACAGACTCTAGCGATGGAGATAGGAACATCCACAACATTTCAACCATTTGAACAAGTTGTCTATTTTTTTTTAATATTATTGAAAATAAATTTATATATATATATGCATTTTCATTTGAATTTTATATATATATATATATATATATATGTACATGTATATTGTACAATTTATTGTTGGAGATGTTCCCATGGGGGAAGTTGTAGCTGACGAGCAACAAATGGAGAGGGAACCTCATGAGGTATTGCATGATTTTTTTTATATTTTGTTTTTTACATGAAGTTCTATATATTCTCACTCAATTTTAAAACATCAAATTTTAATGTTTGTACGTGCATTGTGTACAGGTTCCCCATGCTTTGCAGGATAGCTCGCAGATTGAGACATGTATATTGTACAATTTATTGTTGGAGATGTTCCCATGGGGGAAGTTGTAGCTGACGAGCAACAAATGGAGAGGGAACCTCATGAGGTATTGCATGATTTTTTTTATATTTTGTTTTTTACATAAAGTTCTATATATTCTCACTCAATTTTAAAACATCAAATTTTAATGTTTGTACGTGCATTGTGTACAGGTTCCCTATGCTTAGCAGGATAGCTCGCAGATTGAGACTTTGATGGGAAAGACACTACATCCATCTGTATTTGATGGATATTTCTAGATTTGATTGAGATTTCTAGTCTTAAATTTATTTTTTTATATATTATCTAGATGCAGTCATATATATAACTTGATAATGGATACTTGTGAGATCTACAAATTTTGGACATATTTTATGTGAACTACATTTGGTACATGTGAATGTGATATATAATGTTTTTAAAAATTAATTTTTGGATGGTTGAAGTACATTTGGCATGTGAAGTAATGTTGTGTTATAATTTGTTTGGTTTTTAAAACTTAAGTTTTGGATAGTGGACCTACTAGTAATGTTGTGATCTATAAATTAATGTTTTGCTTTTGAACTACATTTGGCATGTGAAGTAATGTTGTGTTATAATTTGTTTTGTTTTTAAAACTTAAGTTTTGGATGGTTGAAGTACATTTGGCATGTGAAGTAATGTTGTGTTATAATTTGTTTGGTTTTTAAAAACTTAAGTTTTGGATAGTTGAACTACTAGTAATGTTGTGATCTATAAATTAATGTTTTACTTTTGAACTACATTTGGCATCTGAAGTAATGTTGTGTTATAATTTGCTTTGTTTTTAAAACTTAAGTTTTGGATGGTCGAAGTACATTTGGCATGTGAAGTAATGTTGTGATCTATAATTTTTTGTTAAATTAAAACTTAAGTTTTGGATGGTTGATCTATATTTGGCATGTGATATAATGTTAAATGTTTTTATTGGATAGTTGAACTACAATTGGCATGACATGTGAAGTAATGTTTTGATATAATCAAAAAGTTTTTAAAACTCAAGTTTTGGATGGTTGAAGTACATTTGGCATGTGAAGTAATGTTGTGATCTATAATTTTTTGTTAAATTAAAACGTAAGTTTTGGATGGTTGATCTACATTTGGCATGTGATATAGTGTTAAAGTTTTTTATTGGATAGTTGAACTACAATTGGCATGGCATGTGAAGTAATGTTGTGATATAATCAAAAAAAATTTAAAAATCTTAAGTTTTGGATGGTTGAACTACATTTGACATGTGATTATGATATTATTTTTTTTTTTTTAAATTCAATTTGTTGTTTTCCAAAAAAAATTAATTCAGATGAATATACATGTACATGTAGAAATGATTTTACACATGTTTGAATATATATGTTAAAAGGATTGAAGTACAATAAATATCAATGTATATATATGTATATATATATATCATAAGATTCTAGCTCTTGTTTAGATGTGTTGAAAACAATCATAAAATTTTGAAAATGCAATCTATAATGTATATATATCTAGTATTTTTCATCAATGCACATAGAAAAGCTATTTGAATAGTTAATTTCTTTCTAGAACATATATATCCAGTACTTCAACATTTTTCATCAATGTTAATAGAATTAAGCTACTTTTCATCAATGCCTATAGAATTTAGCTACTTTCAGTTAATTTCATTATAAAACATATATACTCAGTATGTGAAACATTTTTCATCAATGCACATGGGAAAACTACTTGAAAAATTAATTGCATTCTAAAACACACACACACACACACACACACGCACACACATATATATCCAATACGTGCAACATTTTTCATCAATGAACATAGAAAATTTACTTTCAGTTAATTTCCTAGAACATATTCGACCATTGGACAGACAAATTTTGTACTAGATTTTCTATCAGGAATAGAGATGTGGGTCAAATCCCACCAAAAGTTGGAGAAGTGCTTCGAGTCTCTTGTCTAAAAGGAATCTTCGTACAAAACTATATTTTGGATGATTTATTTACATTGTGGATACTTTTTACAAGAAAAATCTATAAGAAAAACTGGTCACATTCAGTCCATGTATATATCCAGTATGTGCAACATTTTTCATCAATGCACATAGAAAAAATACTTTCAGTTAATTGCATTCTAGAACATATATATTCAGTACGTGAAACATTTTTCATCAATGCACATAGTAAAACTACTTGAACAGTTAATTGCATTCTAGAACATATATATATATATATATCCAATACATGCAACATTTTTCATCAATGCATGTATAGAAAAGCTACTTTCAGTTGATACTAGTGTGCATGTACCAAAACAATTTGTACATGTGCAAACACTTGCACAGATAACATAACAAGGCAGCTCAATTTTTAGTTGAGTTCTGGAAGTTCTAAAACATAATCCAAAGAGAAGAAATTGTTGGGCAGTTCAATCAAAAAAATTCCAATGGAATGCCATCTTCAATGATCCGTTCATGATCGGATTTTGACATTTTCCATTTCTTAATTTTCGTTTTTTTCTTTGATTGAACCTCTATCAACTTTATGCATGTTGCACACACCAAGTGACTATATTGACAACTTATGACATCATAGTCTTCAAAGTAAACAAAATCCCCACTTTGATTAGTTTGTCTGAAAAAATAACCTTTCAGTATAATAGATCCTCTTTCATATGGAAACTCGTGATCATTATAGTTTTCTAATAATTTCATTTTTAATTTAGTGCAATGCATCAAATAATACTTCACATTTTCATCTTTTTCAGTAGGTGAAATTATAGAAAAAACATCTCTTGCACAATAAAAAAATCTAACAAACTTAAATGTATTTAAATTTATTTCTAGATCTTTACATTTGAAAGAAATTCAAATGTTACATTCCCTAACATGATCAGAAACTCGATCACCATCGATGATATTGTAGTCTCCTCTGATTGCATTTCTTCAAACATTGCAATGGAAATTTTCCCCTTTGTATTTATCTCTGTATGTTTCCAATATTTTACATACATTTTGTTTTCACAAACGTCATTGGATTCTGTGTTGTCTATGCAAACATGACAAAAACAAGAATATTTTCTTTTATCCAATGCAAACACATTTATGGACAACTTTGTTTTAATTGAATGCAATTTTCGAGTCCCTTTTATTATTTCAACGTCATTTCCAATTGATCTATCTACTTCTTCGATCCCAATATGCCAAAAAAATTTATATGAAAAATTCAAAGAAGAATGTAAATATGATATCAAAATACAAAAGATAATCAATCAAAGATAATCAAATTGTGATAAATGTACATTGTTTAAAATTAGATATCCAATAAAAATTAAATTGAATGTACCTTCGCACTTCCCTTGATTGGTTAGTCTCATGGCTTAGAGCATTGATGCACCATTCAACAACTTCTTTAGCATCCACAAGTCGGCTTGCAGAGGGGTTCATTTGATATCTTCAAAGTGCTCGTTTTATGCATGCCCTTGCATCGTCATGTTCTCCTTTTCCATGACTAGTCTCAAAGAAATTCCAATAATATTTAATGCAAGTTTTCTTATGAAGACAACACAACCAAAAGAATGATCGTGCAGATTTGAATTGACCTGCGCATCCATCTGACCATATCCTATTTTCATTGAATGTTATTCCACGACTTTTCAAGGAGTCATACATCTTTCCAAAACATTGTTGTACAAAATATGTATCATGTATACGATCATCACTGATATAAAAGTGATATTCTTTAATAACATGTCGATTTTCATTGGTGCTTTCTATATGATCGACGTTTTGTTCAACATGTCTATATAGAATATGGACGAGCATGGAGACTTGGTCAGAATGATAGTATTCACTCTGAATTTCTTTTTGTGGAACAAATGTGTAGTTTTCTGCAAAATCAATCACTGACAAAATGGTCCCTGGTGGAAAAAATTCACAAGATTTTTTGAATTGCAAGTCTTGCCATCGAGCTCTATGGGAATTCTTGGTGTATTTGTAAATTTCTGCCTCAAACTTTCTCAAAAAGTCTATCACAAAAATTTCTTCTTCTCATAATTCAATTCTTTTAACACTATTTGCACCTTGAATCGATGTATGGATATATTCATATCTCTTCCATTTCACTTTCATGTTGGACAATGATTGATCATTTATATCAATACGATATTTGTTTTGAAATTTAGTTAAATTTCCACAATCATCGCATTTTTTACCACCAACACATTTCTTTTCGTAAAATAGTTCATCGCTTTCTCTTTCACATAGAATTTGAGATATGAAATCACGAATAGTGGAAGGAGGAGGTGAATCCTTCCAAAATGTTCTACCAAAATCAAGGAATGTGTCATAATATAACTCAAATTCCACATGATAACGACAACAACAAGTGTCGCGTATGGTGATAGGTTTTACATACCATGGTTTTTGTTAAACAAAAGCACTGATTGAAACATGAATTTCACGATTCTCTTCTTTGAACTTGTTGAATAACTCTATCTGAGTGGTTTCCAAGAAATATTTTTCATGTTCTTCATACTGATTTCGTGCTATTCTTCTTCGCATCACATGCCTTGCAGTTGGCGAAACACGTGAATTGTTCTTCCAATATTCATATATTATTTTTTTAACATTTTATCCAAGTCTATCTTTGTATGGTTTCCTACAAATAGCTCTCCAACAAGCGAGTTCATCATTTACATCTATTTGCAACCGAAATTTCCGATGTTTGTGCAAAGTTTTTCGTGAGGTTCCTAATGCTCGTGCCATAGATTTTACCAAGCGATTCTCTTTAGTACTTGATGAAACCACTGCCATATGTATTGCTCTATGTACAACTGAAACATTTTTCTGTCTAGATCTTCTAATTGAATTTATAGCACTATTTATATTTTGTATCACATTTTCCTTCATTTTTTTATCTTTTGTTGATTTTTAAATACTCAATAAAGTTGTAGCTTCTTTTAATTTCCTTAATGATAGGAGACCTTTCAACATTTGGGCTTGAACTGTCACATTTTCCTTTATGAAGTACGTATCAAAAATGCAGTTAACATGATATCGTATATAATGGTCAGCTCTTTTATCTCCATATGTGTGAGTGTCAACATTCTCTAACATCTCATCATCGACATCGATTTCATCTGTACATATTTGAATGAATAGTACATAATAAGTTTACATATTCAATAAATAACTAAATTAATAAATATATGTATAATTTCAATAATACATGCATGTGTTCAACACACACACACACACACACATATATATACCTTGTGATTCAATTTCTTCACTTGAATTTCTTTCAACATTTTCAACATCTTCAATCATTGGTTAAATATCTCTTTCAGTTTCTATTTCAAAATTTTGTATCTCATCATCAATGTTTTGAGGAATATCTCTATCTGTTTACATTGCAAAATATTTTTCAAATTAGTTCATCAAATAAAAATTAAGCTTCACATTTTACACTAGGAAAATTTTAAATATATCAAACTCATAATATTTACATTTACATACCTGCTTCAACTTCTAGTTGAGGTTGATTTTCCCCTTCAATATTTGAGAGTGCTTCTATCTTTCTTTTGCGAGATTGTCTCGTCTCTTCTCTATGTTCCTCAAGGTCTCTTTTTCGATCATATTTTCTCGTACAATTCCTTCAATTTCCCATGATAATGGAGTATGTAGTTCAAAAAATTTCCTTCAAAAATTTAGACAAAAAATCAATTAAAAAAAACATCACAAAATATTTAATTTAAAAAAGACTCATTTTAAAAATTTTGCAAAAAATACATACTCCAATCCAAAACACTTACTTTAAAAAATTCGAGAAAAAAATGTCTTATAAAAATGAAACGAAGCTCAAAATATTTCCTTCCAAGTCCTACAAAAAAATTTCATTTAAAAAGTTAGACAAAAACTCATTTTAAAAAATCATTATAAAATATTTACTTCAACCCAAAACACATACTCTAAAAAAATGTCACTTCAAAAAATGCCTCCAAAAAATGTCCATTGAAAATTAATTCCAACTTCTTAAAAAATGCCACTTTAAAAAATACTTCAAAAAAGCCTCTAAAAAAATATCACTTTAAAAAGTACTTCCAAAAAATGTCCTTTGAATATTAAGCCTAAAAAGAGTCCTTTCGAAATTAAGCTCATATCCATAGCTTCAAAAACAATGAAAATTAAGCCCAAATACATACTTAAAAAAAAATGAAGCCCAAAAAACAACCAAAAAATGTATCACATACCTCCATGAAAATTAAGCCCAAATCCACACTTTCAAAAAAAATGAAGCCCAAAAAACGTCCAAAAAATGTACCACATACCTCCAAGAAATGTCCTTTGAATGTTCCTCCAAGAAAAGTCCTTAAACCCCAATTTTTTTTTTGTAAAAATGTTCTTTGAATGTACCTCCAAGAAAAGTCCTCTTTAAACCAAAACAATTCTTTGCAAAATCAGACCAAATGTGCGAAAATATGCGAAAATAATGAATGATTTCGCAACAACTTATATTGCCGCGAAATGTTTTTTTGGAGGGGCTCCGTGGTATTTTCTAGCAGAGGGAAGGTCAGGTAAAATTTTGGCCGAAATTTTATAAAAAAATTCGATCGAACTTTTATGTCGTTAGACTTGACGGGTCGTCGACACAAAAAAAAATTCGGCTAAACTTTTTTTAAAGGTTCGGCCAAACTAACACGTTAGCAATTACGAAAAACCAAGCTTTGAATACATATCTGCAACTTTGGACTGATTAAACTCCATTAAACATTCCGAGTTAACTGTCGGAACCAAGACAAGAATTTTTAGAATTGAATCTACTTTCAAGAAATATAACTTTGATGAAATTTCATAAATATTTACTAGTTTTAATTAATTTTGTAATAAAATGGGTGCAAACAATTTCTGAAGGTCATTATGATTCAGTGAAATCATAATTATGTATATTCCAAAATACATTGTAAGAAAAATTGAAAAAATTATGGTGCATTACATTGGTCCATCGTCTGTAATAGTTAGTTTTTACATTTTTAGATTATAACTTATATATTAAGAAATTTCTTGCGTGCGAAACATATTCAAAATATGCAGTTTTTTCATATTGGACCAGTTAAAAAAATTCTAGTAATTATGATATGCATCTGTTGGCTTTGTAAATATGATGAAACCAAAGTAGACTCTGTCTAGATTGTTGTAACACATTTTGTTTCTCAAAAACAAAAATTTTCAAAGAATACAACATTGCATATTAACATGACTTCTTATGAATCATTTGATTGTTAAAAAACACAATCAAAGAAACGCTAAGTTGACATATCAAATGTGTATAAAAAATTTCCAAAAAATAAGTAATAGAAAGTTAACAAAATTTCTGACAACTTTTTTTTTTTATCGCAAAATGAAATTCTAAATAGAAAAATTGTTTTAGCTTGCAGAAAGTTGAAGAACATAAAAAAATGAAAGTTTTTTTCTCAAAAAAGGGAAAAAAGTGTAACCCAACTTCACATTTTCACCCATCAATTAGGTCTTGCATCCATTATTATTTCAATTACAATTAAAAACATGAAAAGATCCATGACTAAAACTAGTCATATATCTGTGCTTATAACCAACATAAAACCATATAAATAACCATAATATAACAACCATTAAAGAAACATAATAAAAAGTACATTTAAAACTCAAAATCAAGAGAACTTAGCTTTCATTAAACATAGGCAAGAGCCAACCAGGTTTCGACTTCCACTTATCACCCAACCATAAAAATTGCTGAACCAAATAGTTCCTTAAGCCAATCACCCCTATGCCATATTCCAAGCATGAATGTGGGATCTCATGGAATAAACCAATCCAAAACAACCAAGGGAATTCAGAGGTTAAACCACATCCACCCTCACCATACCATGATCTCACCTAAACCAAAGTCAAGATCACAAAACCAAATCAAGCTTGGAATGCCTCCAGATTCCTTCACCATCCTTGAAGAATTTTCCTGTCTCCACTGTTAGGATTTACCATGTATCCCACCATTACAGGTAAAGGGATTCCTAGGCCTTTGGCAATTTTCTTGAGACCACCTCCACCCTTGATTTCGAAACCTTCTGTCAATTCCAAAGCTCAAAATCGAGAACAATCCCATCACACCATGGCTATCCAGAAATGGCAAGGCAAGGCTGGAAATAATTGTCAAAACTCGACAAAACCATTCCACCAACAACAAAAGATCCAAATACCAACATGCACATACCATGCATGTCAAAACCATCTAGGAAATCATACATGAAATCTATTACCTATAAGTATTCCTGCTGAAGCTTACTTATTCCAAGCTTTCCTTGCTTTCTCTTTGATTTTATTTCCTTTCCTTGTCCTTCCTTTGCTTGCTTTCCTTCCTTTTCTTGCTTGATCTCTTTCTCCTCGTGGTGTTATTCTCATATTTGAGACTAATTATGAAAAAAACTGACAAAAAGATATAAACTGATGCGTTGAGGTATTTTTATTGATGAGGCTTCTAATTTCTTCAATTTTCCATTATTTTGCTTCATTTTCCTCCTCACATGCAACCTATGATCTTTCACCTTCATTTTCTCCTTATTTCCTTTATTTTCATAAATAAATGTGCACTTTTTTCCATTTCAAATCCTTAGCCATTTCATTTTCCAATTCCCCTTAGCCATAAACACATCAAGTGATTCCCACTAGGATATCTTGCCTAACATTAAGCTTGAAATAAGTGTCCCTTAACCATGGTCTTATTTTTTCCTTTATTAACTTTTATTACATGAAATTTTAGCCCGGGTCTATTATATAACCTTCCCCCTTTGGGAACACCTACCTCGGTGCTAAACCACACCTCTACCTCAAAAAAACTGTTGAAAAGTAAACATATTGCCCATGGATCTTTATAAATTAACTCGATATAGTATTTACAATGAATAACCTGCTCAAAAGCAAAAACCATCATAACAACATGACAATATAACAACCATACTGATTATTGGAGCTTTATAACTTATCTCATGGTGGTATTTACAATAGAAACCATACATAAATATGTACAATTACCAAAACTAATTTTCCTCAACTGACAAACAATGAAGGATACATAGCCCACATTTGATCCTCCATCTCTCATGTAGCTTCTTCAGGCCCAAAGTGCTTCCACTGCACTTTAACTTGCTCGATGGTTTTATTCCAGAGCATGAGCCATTTCCGCTACAATATGCATTGAGGTTCTGGCTGGAATTCTCCTTCTTGACATACCTATAATATAAACCTCAATAATATGATCAACATCCTTTATATACCTTTTAATTAATGAAACCTGAAAAACATCGTGGAATTTCATTATTTGAGGAAGTGCAAGTCGATAGGCCACTGGTCTAATCCTCTCAAGGATCTCAAAAGGTCTGCAATGTCGTGGTGCCAAATTGGCACATGGTTTAATCCTCAAGGATATCTTCTTGGTATTGATGCGCAAATGCACATTCCTTCCAGCCTGAAACTACTTAAATGCCTTGTGATGGTATGCATAAATATTCTGTTTGTCTTGTGCTGCCTTTAGATTATTCCTTATGACCTGCATTTCCTGTTCCATGTCTACCAACATGTCTAGTCCAATAAGTACCCTATTCACTATATCACTCTAGCTGACGGGAGTATTACAACTCTGCCCATACAGTGCCTCAAAAGGAATCGTCCTCAGCAACTCTTGATAACCATTGTTGTATGCAAACTCAACCAATGGAAGGTATTCCTCCCATATCCTCTGCTGGTGCATCACATACATCCTCAGCATGTCCTATAGGACCTCGTTGACCTCTTTGCATCTATATGTGGATGATAAGTTGTACTAAAGGCCAAATTTGTCCCCAAACCTGCAAAAAAATCCTTCCAAAACTTGGAAGTGAACTTGGCATCCTTGTCCGAAAAAATATTCTTCAGAACACCATGTATTCTCACAATCTCCTTGATGAATACCTGTGCTAAATCACTAGCTGAATATGTAGTCTTCACTAGAATGAAGTGAGCCAACTCTCTCAACCTATCGACCACTACCATGATAGAATCATGCTGCCTCACTGTCCTTGGAATACTTGTCGTAAAATCCATGGAAATTACCTTCCATTTCCATTTTGAAATCAGAATAGGTTGTAGTGGACCACCAAAATGCTTACATTCTGCCTTCATCCGCTAACAATCCAAACATCTAGACATGAAATCTCCCACTTCCTACCTTAGTTTCGGTCAATAGTATAACTTCTTCACTACCATCAATGTATTTTGATATCTTGGGTTACTCGAGTATGGGTTGACATGAAACTCCCTCAAGATAAGATTATTGAGCTCACTATCAAGTGACACATAGATATTTTCCATAAATCTTACCAAATTATTTGCCGTGAGATGATAGTATTTATCTTGATCACCTATACCTTCACTTGCACCTGTACCTGTCCCTGTACCTATACATGCACTTTTCTGTAACCTGCACCTGAGCTCCATGTACCTGTCATTATGCTATCCTACTTGTAAGATATGATCCTATAAGTTTGTCCCATAGGAACTCATAACTGCTATATGATTCAACTGTACTTTTGTGTTGAGAGCATCTACAACCGACTTGTTCTCTTGTCTGTTAATGTATTTGATCTCGAAGTCAAACTCACAAAGGGTGGCCAACCATCTAGATTGCCTGTCATTCATATTTGGTTGATCAAATAGATACCTCAAACCATTGTGATCTCTAATCAGTACAAATATCCTGCCAAGAAGATAATGCCTCCACATATTCAAAGCATGAATAATAATTGTCAACTCAAGATCATGAGTCACATAGTTCTACTCATGCTCATTTAATTTCTTGGACTCATAGCATACCACCTATCCATCCTACATAAGGAATTCACCAAGTCATCTTTTACAAGCATATGTACACACTACAAACTCTTTATCAATATCTACAATCTTAAGAACTGGAGCATTGGTCAACAACTTCTTTAGCTTCTCAAAAATAGTGGCACATTCTTCTGTCAAATCAAACTTCTTACCTTTTCTTTGCAAATATGTAATAGGATATGAAATGCATGAGAATTTATTGATGAACCTCCTGTAATAACCTGCTAATACCATAAATGATCTGACTTCCTCCACATTCTTAGGAGCTACCCACTCCATTATGGCCTTTATATTTTCTGGATCTACTGCTATGCCTTCTTTGGAAAAAAAATGTCCTAAGTAGTGTACCTCTATCTGAAAGAAACTACACTTGCTAAGATTAGCATATAACTGAGGCTCTCTTAGCAATATCAACACTGCTACTAAATGCTCGACATGATCTTCCTCATTCTTAGAATATACCAAGATGTCATCAATGAATACAATAACAAACTTGTCCAGATAAGGATGCAACACACTATTCATCAAACACATAAATGTAGCTAGGAAATTAGTCAAACTGAATGGAACTATAAAAAACTCATAATGCCCATACCTGGTCCTAAAGGTGGTCTTGTAGATGTCCTCTTCTTTGATGCGTACATGATGGTATCCTGATATCAAATCGATATTTGAGAACACTACTTCTCCCTTCAACTTATCAAGCAAATGGTCAATCCTCGACAATGGGTACCTGTTATTGATTGTCACCTTGTTCATCCGCGTGTAATCAATGCACAACTTGAGAGTACCACCATGATTGTTTACGAAACAACACTGGTGCACCCCAAGGTGATACACTCGACCTAGTGTATCTCTTGTCAAGCATTACCTTCAATTGCATCTTCAAATCTACTAACTCTGGTGTGCTAATCTTGTAAGGTGCCTAATGATGGTGCTTCCCCTGGTACCAACTCATTAGAAAAGTCCACTTCCTTGTGAGGAGGTAACTTTGGAATATATGTTGGGAACACATCCTGAAACTATTGCAATATAGGATACCCCTGGAATATTTCTGCATCCTCAACATGCTTACCCTTGTCACTAGAAATACACATTGCAAACATCACACAACCTTTCTTGCAAATGCGATTAGCCTGCAAAGCAGTGACCATCCTCATTGATGCAAAATTATTATTTCTATGTAAAATTCTCTTTTCATCATTGTCATCCAGGCACTCAATGACCTTGTCACAACAATCCACTTTGGTCCTGTGAAGTACAACCAATCCATACCCAAAAGCATGCTATACAATTCCAATGTAATTACATTCAAATTTGCTGCAATAGGCATACGATTTAACTCAAATGCAGAAGCTCTTACCCAATGGTGAACTCTCTTTTTAGTACCGTCCATCTCAATTATGGATTCCTAGTGATCCACATTCTTGTTGTCCACAACTGCATAAATCCAAGGAATGCTCTGAAAAACATACCCAACTGTCCGTGCCTCTTGAGCACTATAGATTTGAGGTATACCACCCTGGTACAATGTAAAATCCTTCTTGCAATGATCTTTTCCACATGTCCAACATTGCAATGGTGCTCTACCATCACCTCTAGTTTGCTGCTCTCGAGGTTGTGATCCATGTCCCTTCTCAATTGTATTGCACTTGTTGTAAGGAACAACATTTTCTTTCTCACCTCCATCTTGAGGTCTTCCCCACTTTGGTGGCCATCTTCCTTTAGATTTCTCGTTTCCTTTCAAGTCACGCTTAGGCTCAAGTTTTTTCTTTGAATTCTCATAACAATGCTTCAGCTTATGAATGGATTCTTATAGAAATCTAGGCTCATCAAACTCAATCTAGTCTCTATATGCTAATAACAACCCATTGATGAATCTCTAAACCTTGGCCTTCTTCTCCTTGGGGTAAGGAACATATCTTAACAACTCCAGGAACATGCTAGTACACTCATCATATATCATGGAATCCATATTCAACTCATAAAACTCCTTATCTATGGCATCATAGTACCTCTCCGACAGGTACTTATTCTTGAAGAGCCTATAAAACTCATCCTAAGTCATTTCATCCTTCCGAATAACTTTAAAATTCTTCACATCCTCCCACCAAATATTTTCTTTTCCTTTAAGATTGAAAGTGGCTATCTTGGCTTTCATGTTCTCTATATAGCTATGAAATATGAATAATTTCTTCATCCCAAGCAACCATGCCTCTACATCTTTTGAATTATTCATCTCTCCGTAGAATGTAGGAGGCTTTACTTTCTTGAAATCCTCTGGAAAATGCTCACCCCTCCTATGAGGATGATGAAGGTGACGACTATGATGATGTCTCTTGGAAGAGAAATTAGAATGATTACCATACATACTAGTGCTCCTGTTAGGTGTGTCCAATGATATTCCACCTCTAACTGTGCCCCCTCTATCCAACCTGTATCCATATCGACACCTGCTACCATAGGATCCATTAATATTTTCCTCTCGTTCTTGACTGATCCTCATTTATCCCTATTTCTACAAATCTAAGAAGCTCTAAAGAATCACTGCATTGACCTATATCTGCTTTTCCTGAGCCCTTGCAAGCCTTTCCTGAGCCTCAACTAACCTGTCATTATCTTCCTTACAACTTATGATCTATGCCCTGAAGCTCTTCAATGTATCTACTACACTGGGATAATGATCATCTCCTTGTTGCCCAAATGATATGTAGGGAGAGTCACAGGAACTATAGTCTACCATTTTTCTCATCATCCTTGATTCTCTTCTTCCTGCAAGTATATCATGTCAAATAAAACAAATAGATACCAAAATAAAATCCACACCTCATTGAAGTTTAGGGGAGGCTTATCTCATCTGCAAGATTAGTCCACGTTATTAGGAAGATGTATAATCATAAAAATATCCATATAACAACATATCAATATACACCATCATGCATGACCGTACCAATAGTATAACATGACCCCATGCATGACAACCATGACCTTAACAACATCATAATTTTCCAAAAGAGAGCACAACCTACTCTGATACCACTTGTAATGAACCTATCCCCTCACATCTACCCACTTTCATCAGCTTACCCAGGGTAAACATGATATGAGGGGTTGTTATGAAAAGACTCAACTTCCTAGGTGACCTTAAGGAAATGGAGTTGACAAAAAAAACCTTACTAACTTACCTCAAGTGCCTCAGGACCCTCTTGGAGTAACCCAACCCCTCCAGGTGTCCATCCCATGAGCCAACTTAAATTTTCCCTAAGATAGAACACAATCGCTCCCTTTCCAAGCCCTCCATGTAGTTGGAAACCCCCAGTCGCTCCCATAGGCCTAAATCTATGCGAATATGTACTTTTATGCTCAATGCAGTGTTAAGGAATACAAAATTTAAGGCTATTTTTCAGGGTTGGGGCTAAGCCTCTTCCCATAAATCCATATAGCTTTCATAACTCATAAAATACATGAATATAATGATTATAAATCAAAACTGAAACCAAGACTATACCTGACCATCCCCAACCTGGATTGACATTCTGTCAAACACTTGGTAGATAGGAAGCCTACAGGTCATGAATGCAAGTAAAAACATGAAAAGATCCATAACTAAAACCAGTCATATATCTATGCTTATAACCAACGTAAAAAAGTATAAATAACCATAAGATAAAAACCATTAAAGCCACATATTAACAAGTACATTTACCAATCAAAATCAAGTGCACTTAGCTTGGTCAAGGTATTCCTAGGCCTTTGGGAATTTTCCTCAAACCACATCTGCCCTGGATTCCGAAACCTTCTGGCAATTCCAAAGCTCAAAAGCAGGAACAATCCCATCACACCATGGCTATCCGGAAATGAAAATTCAAGGATGAAAACCATTGTCAAAATGCATCAAAACCATGCCACCGATAACAAAATAACTAGATACCAACATGCACATACTATGCATGTCAAAACGAACTAGGAAATCATACATGCAATCTGTTACCTACAAGTATTCATGCTGAACTTTCTTGTTCCAACCTTTCCTCGCTTGATCCTCACTTTCGTTTCCTTTCCTTATCCTTCCTTTGCTTGATTTCCTTCCTTTGATTTCTTTATCTCTTTCTCCTCTTGGTTCTCTTCTCCTCTCTCGGACTATTCTGAAAATGAACTGACAAAAATATACAAACTGATGCTCTGAGGTATTTTTATTAGTAAGGCCTCTAATTTCTTCAATTTTCCATTATTTTCCTTCATTTTCCTCCTGACATGCAACTTGTGACCTTTCATCTTCATTTTCTCCTAATTTACTTTATTTTCATAAATAAATGTGCCAAAAATACCTTTTTCCTTTTTAAATCCTTAGCCATTGCCTTTTCCAATTTCCCCTTAGCCATAAACATATCAAATGATATTGAATAGGATATATTTACCAACATTCAACTTGGAATAAGTTTCCCTTAACCATGGTCTTATTTTTTTCCTTTATTAAATTTTATTACATGAACTTTTATCTCAGGTATGTTACAAAGCAACACTTATCTCCAAGTGTGACACTTAATATGTACCTTTACGACACATGTCGACTGTAATAAAAATGTGAACTATGCCATAGGAATGTGTCCAAAACATGTTTTGATGCAGATATCATAAACTAGTGCAAGAGAATGCATTGGATCCACATATACAAGGTGTGTTGTCGTGCTCTTAAGATATGTGAGAAAAAATGAAAGCAATACATGCAAGGGTGAAAGTGACACATGAAAACTAAAATAAAATACAAGTGACACATGCAAGAATGAAAGCAGGTAAACATGACACTTGTGAAATATAGAGTAAGAAAAACTAAAAATGTAAGAGAAAAAAAAGCAAAAATGACACTTGCAAAATCAAATATGATAGTTGATAAACTCACCAAAAAGATGGGGTGTTTACAACCACGAGTGAGAGGATGATCCTTATACCCCAACAATGCCCAAAGCTTAAAAGAAAAATATGAATATAAGAATGAGCTCTATATTTGAATCTTTATAGAGGGAGAGAAAACATTAAATTAGGGTTAAGATTAATAAGTGTGCTTAGTGCTTGTCCATAAACTAGGAGGAAAAAATGAATTGACTGGATTGAATAAATACATTCTCACTGCCAAAAAAATTTATGCAATCACTATCTATAGAGGATGCCATTACAATGTCACTTTCAATTAGGATCATCTAGTCTCAATCTCCAGGAACTGCGTGATGCACTATCACAAGAGACTATGGAAGTATTGTCCTCAAGAACTGCACAATAGCCATACACAAGAAAGTAGGAAATCATTGTCCTTAGACACTGAAAAATCACTTCCATCAGGAAATACACAATGGTTGTCACCAAGGATTATGAATTTATTGAATTTCAAGGATACACATTGACTGCTAGGCTTTCTAAAAAGGGGTGTGCTACAGGATAAGCAGACATCATGACATAAGCATGTAAAAGCAAGTCACTTTAACACTTAGAATTCTTAAAGGAGATTTACAAAATTGATTAACATCAATGAGAAAGACAAAAATATCTTGAAATGAAGGATGAAATGGTCATAAGGAGGCTAAAATTTTTAGATTTAGGTGAAATTTGGTGGGTGTTTGTCGCAACGACAACACTTGGTGACACATTGGAAGAACTCCAACTTCTATGTTTAGGTCTAACATTAAGCAATAGGTCTAGCGTTTTGGAAGTATTGTATCATCCTATTTCTCACCCTAAATTCTTTACTTATATTGGTTATATATATAGTCTCTTTTTTCCCCCTTGTTGGCTTAACAAATTTCACAAGACTAGTCAAACTTTGGTGGTTTCAATTAGCTTAGTAGGAGTGTGTATATTCTGCAATTTTAAGATGTTCAAAGTTTTTATTATCATCTCTGGTGTTTCTCTGCTACCAACATACATGTTTAGTACCCCAGTGAATTTAATTCAAGGAATCACAAGCATTTATTCACTGCCAATGAGCCTGCTCAGTACCCCAACGAAGTATCTTGCTTCACCACTTTGTGCATGAAGCCTTTTTCTTCTTTCACCCTTTGTTTATTTTATTACTTTATGCTCATTGAAATTTTATCGACGTATATATTTCCATGGGTGGAAGAGGGATCCCAACTTATTTTACATGTAAGAGAGGACATTCCTTATTTTACATAGACTCTTATATATACACCTTGGAAATTATCATGCTCACTCAAGTTTTTCCTCCTTTCCCTTCTCTACTTGACTGAGATGACATGTTAAAACCAATTAATATAAAAGGATGATCAAAAAAAGAATATCCTATGATAGATATAGGAATCGTAGATAACCTTGAGCTTTGATTTAGGATGAAACATATTTTCTATACGTGCATCATTGACCTTAAAATATATTTAGACCCAAACAAAGAAGTAGACCAAAGATAAGACAAGCGTTTCTAGTTGTCACAATGGCCCTTTTGACTTTTGCCACATTACCATAGAACCAAACATGATGGATTTAATACAGGGTATTATTAAAACAAAACAAAATAAAATACATGAAAGGAAACATGTTACGATATAATAGGCAAAACATATGAAATCAAGGTAAAAACTAATAAAGGGTATGTGAAGAGAAAAACTTGAATGAAAAGGGGAATGCCAGAAGAGTGGTGATAATGAAATGTAGAAGTAAATAGAATATCAATATGAAGGAAACATAAGTAAAGATAAATCATAATATATCTAAACTAGAAGGTCAGGATTATGTGAAGTCAAATTTCTGTTGGAAGCTAGATCACTTTTTAGAAGGGGGGGGGGGGGGTGGTGAATCATTAGTGTGAGCACTTGTACAAATTTTCTCCAATTATTTAATCTTTAACATGCATAATTTGAAACACATAATTAGATATTAGTGCATAAAACATAAATAAAAAACCATGCAAGGAATCACATAATAGACACAAGTGTTAATGTTGGAAAACCCTTCCCCGAGAAAAAAATCACCCTTTTTTTGTTGCGCTGCTCATTTATTTTATTAATTTTCAAAGAAATTATACATGGATCAACTCACTCCCATGGGCTAGAAGACTCGACTTATTTCACAGTATGCTGACACTATCATACGAGAAACTATTTCTCTCTCGGATCTATGGAATACCATCTGCTGAAGGCCACCATGATCAATGATCCTCACCCAGTTACTCCTGAATTCACAATCGAATCTATAGACTCTGATCTACTAGTACTATCATGACCAATGAGCCTCTCCTAGTTTCTACCGAACTATCTAACCACCATTAGAAAAAGAAAACTATTCCTTATACTTAATTCGCCAAGTCATTGTATACTCATAACCTCCATGCCTTGACTTCCTCCATGTGAGCCTCATTTCATATATTTTCAATATGGACTCATAAATCTTGCCCAACATGAGCACTACAACAACATAACATCAAATCTAAAAAAAATGATATATTTTCAGCACAAGCTGTAATCAAAACTCCACACAGAATGTCCCCGCAAGCAAAAAAAATTATCCTCAAACTCTATTCCAATACAACACACAAAACCTCACTCACTGCATCTATATGGCTAAAACATACTTCAGCTCACTACTACTACAACTGCAAACTGCTTCAAAAATTCTGCACTAGACAACACATGCATCTTGCAGGCTCATCTCCAATCTCTCACTCACTCCATACAACAACTAGAAAATCAACTAACTCATAATGAACTTCCTCCAATATGTAGATGAACTCAATTTATCAACTCAATAATTACATAGAACTACTAAGCATCACAACTCTGTTCGTATGTTATATTTGATCCAGATTCAACTCATTGACTCAATCAACCACTAAATCCACTTTCCATTTTGATAATTTCAACTTTAATAATCTTCTGGAGGTCCCACAAACTTCTCCTACCATGAATTGAAAATTTTTGATCGAGGATGTTGCCAAAACACAAAAAATAGCTCAACAACACGAGGAATGCAGAGAAATTCTCGTGAAAACACCACATTTTCTCCCTTATCACTATCATCCATGCGAATTTAGTATCTTGGGGCTATAACCGCTCCCTTGGGCCTATCTCCATGTGACTATGGATTTTCAACTACTCCCTTGAATCAACATGCATGTGACATGGGCTAAAACTCAGTAAAAGAATCAACTCTTCAATCCAAAAACTATGCCACCAATTGGACCATCTTCATCAACACCTGAACACTCCTCCAAGCCATTGAGATAAGTTTTCAACTGATGAATAGGCAAGGAAAAAGTCAATGAAATTAAATACCTATTTTTCCAACCTTAGGACCAAGACCAACTCCTCCATCTCTTAAAAAAACAACCACATCCTCTCTAAACATATCCAACACATGTAACAACATCTTTAACCCTCTATAGTAGCATATCCAAATTCGATAGTAGCAACATCATATCAACAACTTCCTCCATCACTAGTAGAAGCACCTCCAACACAAGAAACCCCATCTCACACATGTAGTAGAATATTAAATTTATCCAAGACATATAGAGACATATGCAACACCAAAAGAAACACTCCAACCACCTACAACAACAAAATCTCCAACCAACACATCATACCAACCTGAAACCAATCATCATGATGTGGTCAAAGCTGCCTTTACTCACAATACGCATAAAAATGCTTATTTCAATTATGCCCAAGATGTTTTCTTTCCAATATTTAATGAAACCATTTCTATAACCAAAGTTTAAACTCTGTTCATATATCTTGATTCTAAAATTTCCTTATCCAGGAAACTATTTGACTTTCTACCATATGCGGAAGATATTTTCACATTACCTCAATTCTTGTGTTAATAGTTCCATATCTAATTAAATATTAGACTCTCTACCAATAAAATTCGATGGCTATTCGATTGATTTCAAAATATTTCGATTTCACTTGACTCCTTACACATTCCACTTTTTACCTTCTTCATATTCACCAGTGTTTACATCCCTTAATAAAGAACCACGGTCTTCAAACATTAGCATTTGTTAATCTTTAATTTAACTTTACAACTGGAATATTTCGCCTTCATAGTGGACACAGATTGTTTTTTAAGGAAAAACACTCACACAACAATAAGAATTTAACCTGAATTTCCCATAATGATTCGAAATCTGCACTTGTTTCAGATTTAAACACATATATTTGCAATCAAATCCTTAAATGCGTAATTCCTTCAGTATTATTTAAATTCCGCTTCATCCATTTAACGCATTCCACAATTAAATTCCACTTACCTTGGTTTAAGCTATGCGAAAAACCACTTGCTGGTTAGAAAAACCACTTATTGTCCCTTTGTGTCATAAACCCACGATTCCACTGTTCTCTGAGCTATCAATTTATGATTTCCGCCTTCGCATAGCTTCCTCATTTTTAGTTCCTTTTGCATGTTGATATATACTTGCATTTTCCATGAAATTCTCTTGTTTCAGAAAGATTTGAAGGACAATTTTTAGCATAACTCCATTGATGAAATATCTTTCTCCAATCAATTTGCTGTTATAGTGTTCTAGACCGAATTGTGTTCACTCTTCGTAGAAGCCCTTTCACTGAGAAGGAATAGGCTCTATATCTGTATCATCAAAACCTTTTTCACAGATTCCATAAAAATGTTGCATATGAAATTTCGGTCCATATAAATAAGTCAGCTTATTTTATTAAAAAAAATGAAGTGCGTACTCCTTTCCAGAAACTAAAGCCGGAGTAACAGTCAAGAATTTATTTAGCCACATACGCAACTTCAAGATGGTTATTAATTTCATATAGACTTCGATGATTTCAAACTAATTATTACAGTGTCCATAGATGATGTCATTTACTCAGACATTCTGCCCCAATATTCCACAATTCAAAATGGAATTTCTTGAAAACTATAACTCGGATGTACAATGATGGAAATCCATTTAATGCTGCCCAATTTCACTTACAAACAAAAATATTGTGTCAAACTCCGATTTATCACCAAATTATGGTTCATTCAAAAAATGCATGCTTAATAACCCAACAAACTATTTTTCTTTCAATATGATGCGGGAATTAAGTGAATACATACACACATGAGTTGATTTAAACAGAGGTCTAACTGAATAAAACAAACTCAGAAATCGAGTCTATATATAAATACTCAATATTTACATAGTAATTTTCTTTTCTGGCCTGATATTCAAATCAGTGGCCACTTTACCCATAATGCCCGTAGGCTTCCAATCCAAAAACCCACTTCTCTAAATCCTGAAATCCTACTGCTCTCTACCTTTTGAGCCTTTTACAATTTATACAAAATGGCTCCATGAACCAATTCTGGTTCAGATCCTTAATAATTTCAACAAACCTCTAATAATTCTCTCTCATCCCATAAATTAATGAAACTAATTCTAATTTAGGATTTACAATTAATTCCTAAATTTCTCAATCCCTATGATCTCTCAACTAGCCTAATTCTCTCATGTTCTCCAACATTCAAGAACATTTAAAAAATTCATCACAATATTTAATTAATTAATATCTCTCATTAAAATCTCTCAAACTCTAAAATTATTTTAATTTTTTACATAAAAATCCAATTTCCTTTAAAACACAAAACCCCCTCTATCTACTAAATTACAATAAAATTGCTGAGCTGGATGCTCTTGCATCAGATTCCCAAAGTAGAAATTTATCATGATCTCCTGATCATGTGCTTTTAATCTTTGTCTTCCTGGATCCCATACTTTGTTTTGCTGATGTCCATAAGCTGCATTGCCTTCATCATTTCAGCTGCACTTTTCCAGGCTTCCATATTTTATTCTTCATCTTCCCTCTTGCTATACTTTCACAGTCTATTCTTGTCTTTTTCTTGCTGCTGCCGCTTCTTCGCTTTCCTGCTGTTGTCTTCTTCTGAGACACTTTCACCATTAGCCTTCTTATCAATTCAATTTATTTGTCTAATATATCTTCTGACTGTTGATTACTTTCTCCTCTTGATTGCTGAACTTCTATTCTTACTGCCGCCCTTCCATCCTGACCCTCTTGTTTAATGTAAATGGTAACTTCTTCCTGATTGTTACTTATGACAATTTCTTTGTCTTTTGTCTTCAAAAATTTCTTGGAATGGTACTTAGTCTTCCATTCACTGCCTTATCCTTTTATTTTCTTTAATTTGTTCACCTCGACGAAACATTCTTTAGTCTTTTCAAAAGTACCTGCAATCATAAAACAATCATCAAAATCATAAGACCTTTGCGTCTCTTCTTCTTCTGGAAACATTTCAATTTGTTTCTCTGACATTTCCTCCATTATTAGCACATCAGTATGCTGATTCCAATCCGTCAAAGAACTCTCAAGACTATCAGTTAGTATTTCTTCCACATCATCCATTTCAAGGATGTCTCTTTGCTCTGGTTCATAAAAATGAACTTTTTCATTCTCATTCAGCTCTGAATTTGCAACCTGAATACTTATCCTTTGTTTTTCTGGACTCTTCTTCGGAATACTTAACTCATGACACAAATTTGTCATCTCATCTGAAAAAAAATTTGTACAATCTTCACTATCTTCTTCCTTGTCATAAGTCAAGTTTCCTACTGACACTATCTCTTCATATTTCATCATAATAGAACTCTGGTCCTCCATCTCTACAATGGTTTTAGTTACCTGTCCATCACTCTTCATTTGGCCATTTAATAAAATAAAATTCTCATTTTCATTACCAATAACAAATTTCTCATCATCAGACATAACTATCACATCTTCACTGAAACAATTTTTTTCATTGAACAAGGAATCTATGAACTCCTTTTGTTGCAATAACTCAACTTGATCTTCATCTGAAAGACAATCATCATCATATTTTGCTTGGAAACTTTCAGCTTCACTCAATACAATTCCATAAGATGGTTTGTATTCTGCAATACCTGCATTCACACACAACTTGTTAGTTTTAAAACCATAAGACCTCATGGCCTCATTTGATGATTTAATCACCAAATCGTCTTGCTGTTCCAATTCCTCTATATGATTCATAAGTTATTCAATGGTCTTCTCTTCAATCTTCTTAAACCTTTCAATTGATTGCTTGATATTCTTCTCCATTTCTTCCTGCTTTTGGCCATCATCATGAGTTAAAATTCCTCCGCTTTCAATATGTTGAAAAGTAAAAAATTTCCCCAATTGTGTATGGAAATTTACATGAGATCTGGCTGTCCCATTTTCTTCCTTCATGGAAATATCAATAGTTTTCTTTTCTTCACATGTTCTTCCTGCAAACATACAAAATTTATCAGATTTAAAATCATGTGACCTCTTGGTCTCAATTGAAGTTGCAGTCTTCAAGTCTTTCCCCAAATACTCATTTATTCTGAGTAATTTTTTCTTCACCTGAGAATTTCTCATTTGTTCTTTCTTCATCTATAGCTTATGCCACCTTATCTTTCTTCTTACAAGAAAACCACAACTCTGGTCTTCCTCTTTCCTCTATAACAAATCTAGCAATGCTTCAAGTTGGACTGCTATCTCAGCTTTATCTCTCTCATACTCTTCCTTACTTAACTGTCTTTGTATGCCATTTTCCTTGGCATCTTCTTTCTTCACTTTTATTCTATTGTGGTCTCTCTCAGAACCTCTGCCATTTCTACTATGACTATTAGTCTTCTTGTCCACTTCTATCTTCATGAGTTCCTCACTCATTCATCATGAGCTGTAATAAAGCCTCTGCGCTAGCAAGTCCTCCCTGTTGTCACTTACCTCACCAAGCTTTCCTCTACACTTGGTCTTTTGGCAATCACTGGTCCTCTGTTCTCTGGAAACTCTTGAGCATTCCTCTCTACTCCTTCTAGGCTTCAACCATCCTATCCTAAAAACACAACTATCCTTTTTTTATCCAACCTCTGTTGGAATTATTCAAGGTTCTGCCACATTATTCTTTCTCTTAGAAACCTTTATTGGTTTCCTTCATCACTTCTCTTAAAGCTGTGAACTTCTTGCTGAGATTCTCCTCAATTGTCTGCAACCTGAATTCTGCAAACATAATCTTCAAACAAAATTAAAATACCTCACCTTCAAAATTTGTTTCAACACTCTTTTGTACTTGCTTCGGCAATTTCTTCTCGAATATTCTGCTACACTGCATGCTGTCTGTCAGATTCAAATCTGATCTATTTTTTCCTTTCTGCCATCACCATTGTACCTATAATCACGTCCTTCAAAACATAACTTTTAAATCTTCAAAGCACATTAGCTTTTTGTTTTTAACCCAGATTCTGCAAATCTGAATTTCCTCATTATCATGCTTTCATGGCATATCTGTCCAATCTAAAACTGCTGTTAATCAAAATTAAAATCTGAACTTCCGTTATTTCATTCATCACGCATACATTCTTTACAAAAAAAAGAATTTAATCTTCAAAAGAGCTTTACCAGCTCTGATACCAAAATGATGTAGCCAAAGCTGCCTTTACTCACAATACGAATAAAAACGCTTATTTCAATTATGCATAGGATGTTTTCTTTCCAATATTTAATGAAACCATTTCTATAACCAAAGTTTAAACTCTGTTCATATATCTTGATTCTGAAATTTCCTTATCCAGGAAATTATTTGACTTTCTACCATATGCAGAAGCTCTTTTCACATTACCTCAATTCCTTTGTTAATAATTTGAGATCTAATTAAATATTAGACTCTCTGCCAATAAAATGAAATGGCTATTGGATTGATTTCAAAAGATTTCGATTTCACTTGACTCCTTACACATTCCACTTTTTATCTTTTTCATATTTGCCAGCGTTGACATCCCTTAATAAAGAACCACGGTCTTCAAACATCAACATTTGTTAATCTTTAATTGAACTTTACAACTGGAATATTTCACCTTCATAGTGGAAACAAATTATTTTTTAAGGAAAAAAATTCACACAACAATCAGAATTTAACCTGAATTACCCATAATGATTCAAACTCTGCACTTGTTTCAGATTTAAACACACATATTTGCAATCAAATCCCTAAATGTGTAATTCCTTCAATATTATTTAAATCTTGCTTCATCCATTTAATGCATTCCAAAATTAAATTCCGCTTACCTTGGTTTAAGTTGTGAGAAAAACCACTTGCTGGTTAGAAAAACCACTTACTGTCCCTTTGTGCCATAAACCCATGATTCCACTGTTCTCTGAGCTATCAATTTATGATTTCCGCCTTCGCATAGCTTCCTCCTTTTCAATCCCTTTTGCATGTCAATATATACTTGCGTTTCCACGAAATTATCTTGTTTCAGAAAGATTCGAAGGACCATTTTCAACATCACTCCCTTGATGAAATATCTTTCACTAATCAATTTGCTGTTACAGTGTTCAGGACCGAATTGTATTCACTCTTCGGAGAAGCCCTTTCACCGAGAAGGAATAGGCTCTATAGCTGTATCATCAAAACTTGTTTCACAGATTCCATAAAAATGTTGCATATGAAATCTTGGTCCATATAAATAAGTCAGCTTATATTATTAAAAAAAAATGAAGTGCGTACTCCTTTCCAGAAACTAAAGCCAGAGTAACAGTCAATAATTTATTTAAACACATATGCAGCTTCAAGACGGTTATTCATTTCATATAGACCTTGATGATTTCAAACTAATTATTACAGTTTCCATAGATGATGTCATTTACTCAGACATTCTGCCCCAATATTCCACAATTTAGAATGGAATTTCTTGAAAACTATAACCCGGATGTAAAATGATGGAAATCCATTTAATTCTGCCCAATTTCACTTACAAACAAAAATATTGTGTCAAACTCCGATTTATCACAAAATTATTATTCATTCAAAAAATGCATGCTTAATAATCCAACAAACTATTTTGCTTTCAATATGATGCAGGAATTAAGTGAATACATACACACAGGAGTTGATTTAAACAGAGTTCTAACTGAATAAAACAAACTCAGAAATCGAGTCTATATATAAATACTCAATATTTACATAGTAATTTTCTTTTCTAGCCTGATATTCAAATAGGTGGCCACTTTACTCATAATGCCTGTAGGCTTCCAATCCAAAAACCCACTTCTCTAAATCCTGAAATCCTACTGCTCTCTACCTTTTGAGCCTTTTAAAATTTATAGAAAATGGTTCCATGAACCAATTCTGGTTCAGATCCTTAATAATTTCAACAAACCTCTAAGAATCCTCTCTCATCCCATAAATTCATGAAACTAATTCTAATTTAGGATTTAAAATTAATTCCTAAATTTCTTAATCCCTATGATCTCTCAACTAGCCTAATTCTCCCATGTTCTCCAACATTCGAGAACATTTACAAAATTCCTCACAATATTTAATTAATTAATATCTCTCATTAAAATCTCTCAAACTCTAAAATTATTTTAATTTTTTACATTAAAATCCAATTTCCTTTAAAACAAAAAACCCCCTCTATCTACTAAATTACAATAAAATTGCTGAGCCGGATGCTCCTGCATTAGACTCCCAAAGTAGAAATTTATCATGATCTCCTGATCATGTGCTTTTAATATTGTCTTCCTAGATCCCATACTCTATTTTGTTGTTGTCCATAAGCTGCATTGTCTTCATCATTCTTCAACTGCACTTTTCCAGGCTTCCATATTTTATTCTTCATCTTCCCACTTGCTATACTTTCACAGTCTGTTCTTGTCTTTTTCTTGCTGTTGCTACTTCTTCGCTTTCCTGCTACTGTCTTCTTCTGAGACACTTTCACCATTAGCCTTCTTATCAATTCAATTTCTTTGTCTAATATATCTTCTGACTGTTGATTACTTTCCCCTCTTGATTGCTGAAATTCCATTCTTACTACTGCCCTTCCATCCTGACCCTCTTGTTTATCGTAACTAGTAACTTCTTCCTGATTGTTACTTATCACAATTTCTTTGTCTTCTATCTTCAACAATTTCTTGGAATGGTACTTATTCTACCATTCACTGCCTTCTCCTTTTCTTCGCTTTAATTTGTTCACCTAGACCAAAAATTCTTTAGTATTTTCAAAAGTACCTACAATCATAAAAAAATCATCAAAATCATAAGAACTTTGCATCTCTTATTCTTCAGGAAACATTTCAATTTGTTTCTCTGACATTTCCTCCTTTATAAGCACATCAGTATGCTGATTCCAATTCGTCAAAGAACTCTCAAGACTATCAGTTAGTCTTTCTTCCACATCATCCATTTCAAGGATGTCTCTTTGCTCTGGTTCATAAAAATGAACTTTTTCATTCTCATTCAACTCTGACTTTGCAACCTGAATACTTATCCTTTGTTTTTCTAGACTCTTCTCCAAAATACTTAACTCATGCCACAAATCTGTCATCTCATCTGAAAAAAACTTTGTACAATCTTCACTATCTTCTTCCTTGTCATAAGTCAAGTTTCCTAGTGACACTATCTCTTCATCTTTCATCATAATAGAATTCTGGTCCTCCATATCTGCAATGGTTTTAGCTGTCTGTCCATCACCCTTCATTTGGCCATTTAATAAAATCAAATTCTCATTGTCATTACCACTAACAAATTTCTCATCATCAGACATAACTATCACATCTGCATTGAAACAAATTCTTTCATTGAACAAGGAATTTATGAACTCCTTTTGTTGCAATAACTCAACTTGATCTTCATCTGAAAGACAGTCATCATCATATTTTTCTTGGCAACTTTCAGCTTCACTCAATACAGTTCCATAAGATGGTTTTTATTCTACAATACCTGCATTCACACATAACTTGTTAGTTTTAAAACCATAAGACCTCATGGCCTCATTTGATGATTTAATCACCAAATCCTCTTACTGTTCCAATTCCTCTATATGATTCATAAATTCTTCAAAGGTATTCTCTTCAATATCCTTAAACCTTTCAATTTATTGCTTGATATTCTTCTCCATTTCTTCCTGCTTTTGGCCATCATCATGAGTTAAAATTCCTCTGCTTTCAATATGTTGAAAAGTAAAAAATTTCCCCAACTCTGTATGGACATTAACATGAGATTTGGCTGTCCCATTTTATTCCTTCATGACAATATCAGCAGTTTTATTTTGTTCACATGTTCTTTGTGCAAATGTAAAAAATTTATCAGATTTAAAATCATGTGACCTCTTGGTCTCAATTGAAGTTTCAGTCTTCAAGTCTTTCTCCAAATAATCATTTATTATGAGTAATTTTTTCTTCAGTCGAGCATTTCTCATTTGTTCTTTATTCATCTATAGCTTATGCCACCTTATCTTTATTCTTACAAGAAAACCACACCTCTGGTCTTCCTCTTTCCTCTGTAACAAATCCAGCAATACTTCAAATTGGACTGCTATCTCAACTTTCTCTCTCTCATACTCTTCCTTAATTAACTGTCTTTGTATGCCATTTGCCTTGGCATCTTCTTTCTTCACTTTATTCTGTTGTGGTCTCTCTCAGAACCTCTACCATTTCTACTATGACTATTAGTAGTCATCTTCTTCTCCACTTCTATCTTCATGAGTTCCTCACTCATTCATCATGAGTTGTACTAAAGCCTCTACACCAACAAGTCCTCCATGCCATCACTTACCTCACCAAGCTTTCCTTTGCACTTGGTCTTTTGGCAAGCACTGGTTCTCTGTTCTCTGGAACCTCTTGAGCATTCCTCTCTACTCCTTCTAGGCTTCAACCATCCTATCCTAAGAACACAACTATCCTTTTTTTAGCCAACCTCTGTTGGAATTCTTCAGGGTTCTGCCACATTCTTCTTTCTCTTAGAACCTTTATTGGTTTCCTTCATCACTTCTCTTAAAGATGTGAACTTCTTGCTGAGATTCTCCTCAATTGTCTACAACCTAAATTCTTCAAACAAAATTAAAATAACTCACCTTCAAAATTTGTTTCAACACTCATTTGTACTTGCTTCGGTAATTTCTTCTCCAATATTTTGCTACACTGCATGTTGTCTGTTAGATTCAAATCTGATCTCTTTTTTCCTTTCTGCCATCACCATTTTACCTATAATCACATCTTTCAAAACATAATTTTTAAATCTTCAAAGCACATTAGCTTTTTGTTTTTAACCCAGATTCTGCAAATCTGAATTTCCTCATTATCATGCTTTTACTGCATATCTGTCCAATATACAACTACTGTCAATCAAAATTAAAATATGAACTTCCGTTATTTCCTTCATCACACATACATTCTTTACAAAAAAAATAATTTAATCTTACAAGAGCTTTACCAGCTCTGATACCAAAATGATGCAACCAAAGATGCCTTTACTCACAATACGCATAAAAGTGCTTATTTCAATTATGCGCAGGATGTTCTCTTTCCAATATTTAATGAAACCATTTCTATAACCAAAGTTTAAACTCTGTTCATATATCTTGATTCTAAAATTTCCTTATCCAAGAAATTATTTGACTTTCTACCATATGCGGAAGCTCTTTTCACATTACCTCAATTCCTATGATAATAATTCTAGATCTAATTAAATATTAGACTCTCTGCCAATAAAATGCGATGGCTATTGGATTGATTTCAAAAGATTTCGATTTCACTTGACTCCTTACACATTCTACTTTTTATCTTCTTCATATTCGCCAGCGTTGACATCACTTAATAAAGAACCACGGGCTTCAAACATCAGCATTTGTTGATATTTAATTGAACTTTACAACTGGAATATTTCACCTTCATAGTGGAAACAGATTGTTTTTTAAGGAAAAACATTCACACAACAATCAGAATTTAACCTGAATTACCCAGAATGATTCGAACTCTGCACTTGTTTCAAATTTAAACACACAGATTTGCAATCAAATCCTTAAATGCATAATTCCTTCAATATTATTTAAATCCTGATTCATCCATTTAACACATTCCACAATTAAATTCTGCTTACCTTGGTTTAAGTTATGCGAAAAACCACTTGCTAGTTAGAAAAACCACTTACTGTCCCTTTGTGACATAAACCCACGATGCCACTATTCTCTGAGCTATAAATTTATGATTTCTGCCTTTGCATAGCTTCCTCCTTTTCAATCCCTTTTGCATGTCGATTATACTTGCGTTTTCCACGAAATTCTCTTGTTTCAGAAAGATTTGAAGGACCATTTTCAGCATCACTCCCTTGATGAAATATCTTTCCCCAATCAATTTGCTGTTACAATGTTCTAGACTGAATTGTGTTCACTCTTCGCAGAAGCCCTTTCACCAAGAAGGAATAGGCTCTATATCTGTATCATCAAAACTTGTTTCATAGATTCCATAAAAATTTTGCATATGAAATCTCGGTCCATATAAATAAGTCAGCTTATATTATTAAAAAAAAATGAAGTGCGTACTCCTTTCCAGAAACTAAAGCCGGAGTAACAGTCAAGAATTTATTTAAACACATATGCATCTTCAAGATGGTTATTCATTTCATATAGACTTAGACGATTTCAAACTAATTATTATAGTTTCCATAGATGATGTCATTTACTCAGACATTATGCCCCAATATTCCCCAATTCAGAATGGAATTTCTTTAAAACTATAACCTAGATGTACAATGATGGAAATCCATTTAATTCTGCCCAATTTCACTTACAAAAAAAAATATTGTGTCAAACTCTGATTTATCACACAATTATGATTCATTCAAAAAATGCATGCTTAATAACCCAGCAAACTATTTTTCTTTCAATATGATGCAGGAATTAAGTGAATACATACACACAGGAGTTTATTTAAACAAAGTTCTAACTGAATAAAACAAAATAAGAAATCGAGTCTATATATAAATACTCAATATTTACATAGTAGTTTTCTTTTCTGGCTTGATATTCAAATCAGTGGCCTCTTTAATCATAATGCTCGTAGGCTTCCAATCCAAAAACCCACTTCTCTAAATCCTGAAATCCTACTACTCTCTACCTTTTGAGCCTTTTACAATTTATACAAAATGGTTCCATGAACCAATTTTGGTTTAGATCCTTAATAATTTCAACAAACCTCTAAGAATGCTCTCTCATCCCATAAATTCATGAAACTAATTCTAATTTAGGAATTACAATTAATTCCTAAATTTCTCAATCCCTATGATCTCTCAACTAGCCTAATTCTCTCATGTTCTCCAACATTCGAGAACATTTACAAAATTCCTCACAATATTTAGTTAATTAATATCTCTCATTAAAATATCTCAAAATCTAAAATTATTTTAATTTGTTACATAAAAATCCATTTTCCTTTAAAACACAAAACCCCCTCTATCTACTAAATTACAATAAAATTGCTGAGCCGGATGCTCCTGCATCACATCACATTTGGAATTCATCTTTACTCAACCTCCACTATGTCTAGTCATGAGTGTGTTGACATCAATGCCAACTAACAAGACCATCAATCTGAACATATATCACCACACACTGATCACACATGCATATTACCAACAACACCAAGATCTTGCTGAAATCAATGCCAACACTAGAATTCCAACAATTTCCAATGTAGCCATTCAAGTTTCTCCTGGCCCGCAAACAAAAATATATGAGAAATTAGCACTAGGAGGAAACAATGAGCATAAATAAAAATATTTACCTTAATAACTTGTACAAAACATTGAAGATCCCACCTACTGGAAAAAATATGTGCCATAAATGCTTGTTTTAATCAATCTGTAATTTTACCTTGTTGATTATAAAAATGATCATACAAACCTTGAAATTTGCTCGTGAATATACACCAATCCATGCTTTTAGTCTTAAAAAGCATTAAGAAAGATTGAAACTTATTATTAGCTACAAATATTTCCAAATAAGAATCCTCTATCCAATCATAAATTTATCATGGTATCTGAAACAACCGATTTGAAAACCCTAAAATTCTTGGAAATATGAACTTTCAATCAACACACTCGAAATACAAAGAGAATATTGCGAGGAAGACTTAATATGATCTTGTTCAAAACTTTTTCAATATTGTGAGGACCTGACATACCCATAACCATAAGATGAAGTGCCTCAACTATCTGACAAGTACCTAAATAGTGAAATGATGAATCATAAAGATCAATAGGCTCAACAATATCAACCGATGTAAAAAAATTATCATCAAATGTACTAGTGGGAACATGATTAATCGTGTGACAGTTTTTAGAACCATAATTATGATAAAATTGATGAATTAACATATATTATTCTCGATTCTCCATTGGTTCCCTATGTATCTAATTATGTACTAGACCAACAATATGAGAGTTTGGGGAGTTAAAATCAATTGTTATGATAATAGATCTAGGAAACCAATTAGGATACAAGGCTAACAAAATATTAGGAACATGTGGAAAATTAAGTCCAACATTCATATTAGTATGAGAAATTAATTTTCTATGACGAGGGTTTTTCTTTGCTAGATGATCGAAACATTTACCAACCTAAAAAATGATAGATTGTACCATAGAAAAAATGACTAGCTCCAAAGCACATGCAAAAAAGATAAGGAGTTGATTGGTCACATAAGTGTTTGACATGGAGAGATATTTTGGGGAATGATGATCTTTATCTTGACAATCGGGATCGAATATTTCAAAGCGATGTGCAGTCATGCTCTAATCTCGAATTTGATACAAGATATTTGCACAAAGAATAATTTTCCAAACAATAATATTTAGCTCTATCTTGAGGATTAAAAAGAATAACTTGAAAATGATGGGAATCCTTTAGGAGTGAGCTTAGATCCAATAAAATAATGCTGAGATTATGTGAGAGAATTCTAATCTGAACTAGTTCATAAATATCATCAGGATTGCAAGATCCATACATAACCATCAACTAAAGTTTAAGTGCCTCGACTTATTGACAAGTACCTAAACTTTCAAATGTTGAATGATTGAATTTTGAAATCATATCCAGGTCACCATTTGTGTGAAGAAAATGATCATTAGTTATTTCAATAAGACTATTATGAGCCGATGACAACTATCAAAATCAAAAGTTCCAACGGATGTGTCAACATCACCAAATAGATTACCCAAATAGTAAGAAAGATGTTCAATGACTACGACATCATCTTATTCATCATGGGGAACCTTACTACCTTGTGTGGACTTCATATTTAAGTCATCATAATGAAAATTAGAAAAAATTGATATATCAATTGATTCATTACACACATATAAACATAAGGGTTGGTGAGATGAGGAATAAATTCCTATGAGAAAATCTTCTATGATTAAATCAAATTCCAGATCAAAGCTTCACAAATCAAAGTATTCTTGTGAAAACAAGAGATCGTTCAATGTATTTGTTCATTCATCACCATGTATACCAATGGAGACATTGTTGTTAGGGTGATGGTTTCCCAAGACTTCAATTTGTTTAAGGGTGATCCGTAAACTTCCATGGATATTCCACTAGACAATTCGTCACAACATATCTAATAATATTATATTAAAACTTTGAAAATTCTACACTATTATAGTTTATTAAACTTAAATATCTCTCGATTTAACTGTAACTAGTGCATCTATGTGAATGGAAATTACGAAGAAGCAAGGAACAACAAAATAAGCACGCGCGCGTGTGTACACAAACACACACACACACACAAGACACAAGATATTCTTTCTGGGAAACCCTTTCGGGAGAAAACCCAGCTGGAAGGTGAGGCTACTTCGCTCTCTTACTCTGTATGGAAATATGGATGCAGGTACAAAGAAATAATGCTTGTGGCCCATGGGCTGCTAATGTGCACATATCCTCTCTATGTTCTCTACCTCCTATCTATTCTGGCTATATTTTCTCAACTATGGAACACAATTCTCTCGAAATAATGGAATGCCTCTTCCTCCTAGTGGCTCGGTTATAACACAACCCGATAGCCTACTAGTGGTTAATTTTACTACATCAAATATTAACTAGAGTTAAAATATAAGACTATTCTAGAGTATTTTACATCACAAACATGTGGCCAACCCATTTTCCATGCATAATGGGGGCTGACACAACATCCTCCCAAAATATAGGTGTGAAAACATGAAGGTCAACTTCTGAGTGGCATAAATTTTGCATATGGACTGCGATTGATGCACTTCTTGTGCCATTGGAAGGGTATCTATGTGTAGAATAGAATGAAATGGTGCTACTTTATGTGACAAAATTTTACCCCCAAAAAACATCGTTTGATGCCTCAAAATTCTCCCGGAAGGTTTCAAATCTCGTCTCGCCAAACTGGGTCCCATCGGTAAAAACGGTCCCATGAGTTAATTCCTCCAATTTTTCCACTCCAAATGCATCAAGATGGATGAAAAAAATATAATTAACCAATCCATATCACACCTCCCCATTTTGGGAGGCTTTTGGTCCCCAAAATATTTTACTGAATGAGGTGAGGAAATTTTTCATCCATCTTCTCTCTGGCGTACCATTTAGCTTTGCTTGGAAGTTGTCCCTTTAATCCAATCTGCCAAAGGTCATGCTGCCCATGTTTTATAATTCTAGACCTCTTTCAAAAAACTGTATCTTTTGTCTACTCTTCTTGAGTGTCTGGTGCCAAATCCTCCACAGAAGGCAGGACATGTTTCTCTTCCTGATATAACATGGAAGGCTCATATAGTCTCAAATTATCTACATTCACAACTAAGTATATGTGCACATATGGTGGTAAATTGAGTTGATAGGAATTATCACCCAACTTTTACAATATCTCAAAGGGGCCATATCTGAGAGCCTTGATTTCCTTACCAGGCCCCTGCAAAATCTCCTTGTTCAATTGTAGCCATACTCTATCTCCCGCCTTGAATTATTTCTATGTTCTGTGTTGATCATGCCTGGCCCTATACTTCTCCTGTGACTTATGCAGTGTTTCATGTACCTGTAGATGTATTTAGTTGATCTTCTCTATAATTTTTTCAACCCTCAAATAATATCTCGTAAGATGTTCCCTAACTCCTCCTTGCCACCCATATGAAATATCTAAAGGCGAAGGTGGAAAATATCCGAAACAAGTCTCAAATGGGGACTTTTTTGTAGAAGTGTGGACTACTCTGTTATAAGAATGATGTATATATAGCATTTATTCATCCCAGTTATTCATATGCTTCTAGTTGTATCCCCTCATAAGATGCATCGAAGTCATGTTTATTACTTCTGTCTGCCCATATGTCTGTGGTTGGAATGCTGTATATCTCTTCAACTTTGTATCCATCTTCTCCCACAATTTAGTCCATAATTCACTGAGAAATATTGTATCCCTATCTGAAATTATTCTCCTTGAAATCCCAAATTGCACCCAGACCTGTCCATAGAAAAAATTTTGTTGCTTCTTGTCCAATGATTGTCTTTTAATAGGGCATCAAAACACACACCCTGTTGAACCTATCAACTACCATGAACAGGTAGTCACGTACATTCTTGATTGTTGGTAGACCTCCCACAAATTCCATGGAAATGATTCCCCAAGGACGAGTAGGTACAGGTAAGGGATGATATAGACCCTGTTTCCTATTGCTATGATTGTTGGTACAACAATGCATGCATCCTATTATGAACCTAGCTACTTGATCTTGCATCTTGGGCCAATACACATACCTCTGCAAGTTAGCCACAATATTCCATACACCAAAGTGCCCTGCAACCTTGGAGGTGTCAGCCTCTCTAATCAACCACAAACACTCAACTTTAGGAACACATAAATTATCTAGCCTGTAGTGTAACCCATCTTGGATATGGTAGTCAACTGTGCTATTTCCATCACGCACATGAATCTGACCCTGCAATTGTTGATACACCTCCTTGAAGTCCTCATCCTATGAATATGCATTTTTGTATGCATCATGGTTAATGGCTCCATGTGCATATGGGTCCCCAAATTTGTAATTTTTGATGTGGGTGGCATTGACAACATGTCAGCCAGCTTGTTTGTGCTTCCCTTCTTATACTTAGTCACCAAATGAAACTACTATAAAAATCCCATACACATGTAATGCATATTATTTTATAGCTTACTTTGGGCCTGTAAGTACTGTAACGACTGGTGATCTATGTGGATTACTGTATCCTTTCCCATGAGATAGTACTTCCACTTCTTCACAACTTGTACCAAGACATATAATTTCTTATCATAGGTAGGGTAGTTAACAAATTCCCCATGAAATAATTCATAATGGTAGCAAACAGGCCTTCCTCCTTACATCAAGACATCTCCCATAACATACCCACTCTAAAGGGTTGACTGATTTTCTTCTTTAGCTCCTTGAAAGCCTTATACTATCCTTTTACCCATTGGAAACTCTTGCCACTTGTTGTTATGGCATGTGTTAGCACTAAGTAAATTTATCCAGGATGAGGGGAGAAATCATAGAGGTAACCACAAACTAATTGTAGGCTAAGGTCCAACCCCCTAGCCTTGGAGAGGGCTCTCTCATGGTCTCATGCTATCAATCACCTAGGGCACTGTTAGATCTAGGTTTTAGGCTGCCTACGAATGATTAGAAATTGATTTTGGTTTAATTTTTTGAAATTGAGTGCAGAGGGTGAGAAATATTTTGGATCATAGTTACAATTCCAAATGAATAAGGGAAAAAAATGCAATACGTAACAGGGGAAAGGTAGGAATACTCACTGGCGATTAACCAAAGTTCATTGTAGTTGAAGGATTAATGGGGTAGGAGAAAAATGAAAAAATAAGAATCATAATATAGATGAATTTGGATTCGCCATAGAAGAAAAATAACACTTATGACAAAATGAAAACTAAACAGAGCAAATACATGAATTCTGAAATAGTTTCTTTCAGCTAGGCAGGAAGAGGTTATACAATATTAAACTAGATTTGAGAAAAACATCTAACAGAAAAATGTATGTGATTCAAAAAAGGAAAACAAACCCAATAAGCATGAATCCCCGTTCAAACAATATTTACCTTCTTCTATTCATTTGGAAAAATAATGAAAAATAAAAAATAGCCTTAAGCTCTTCCAGTTCAAACCCAGTCGAACCCTTTTGTCATGTCTTGTTCTTCTTAAATACAATTGGGAATAATTTATCAAGATGGAGGCCAAAATAATAGTATACGCCCTATCTAAGAAGATAGAGACAATATTGATCTTGGAAACATCATTTTAAAATCTTGACACAAACTTAAAAACATCCAAAATTGCAAAAAGTATCCATACTCCCTCCACATTTACCAACCAAATTCCCAAAACTTCAGAATTCTCCCACCAAAAACTACGAAAATAGGCCTCAAAGATACACTTGTAGCTCCTAAAATATAAATCCTATGTAAAATATGAAATAAATTTGTTCTTTGGACCATTATCTACAAAAACGTCTTTCAGTTTCTTCAAAATCTTCCCTAGCGTCTCAGTAACGACTCTACAAAACAATGGTTAAAACATGAAATTACACAGTCCGAAAAATATGCCTTGAAGACGCATTTGAAACTCCCGATATATGAAACTTGTAAAAAAACTGAAGGGGTTTATTGTGTTTTGGTCGATTCTTGAGAAAAACCTCTTTCAGTTTCCCAAAATTTTCTTCCATGTTATAAAAAAAAACGTTTCAAAACGATGTCTAAAAAATAGTATTTTGCGCAGCGACTAGGTTGGGTAGCACTTGGGAAGAAGTGGTTTAACAAAACTTAATTGGCCATGATGATGATGACAGACAATGACCTTTGAGGCTATGAAATTGGTAATGGTCATAGGCTTGACTTATTCAAAAATTGAAAATTGAAGGACATGGAAAATACATTTGATGATGAAAACTAATGACCCTAACATTGGCTCCAATGGGGATGAAAACCTCCTAGCGAGGTGCCAAGAACAAAAACCGCAGACTAGTAGCCTCTTCAGACCATTGGGAAATGGATTCCAAGATAAAAAAATGAAAATTAACTGATTGAATGACTTAACTTTGACCTTACATATGGCAACAAAATATTGGAATCTTAGGGCCTTCACTTTGGGCTTCAAATGCCAGTGACGACCACCCACACTTTCAAATTTGAACAATAATACCAAAATGTCGAAAGAAAATGCTGGAAGCTAACACATTGCTGAAAAATGTTCTCAAACCATTGAGCTTATTCATACTTCTATATACACTAACTGCTGAATAATCTGCTCACTCGATCGATACAAAATTTCCAATGAAGCCAAGAAAGGATATGTTCTTTCAGTGAAATTATGGTCACACTTTCCTTGAGTAGGAAAAAAAATGAGAGAATGGAAACTCAAAATTCAACTGATGTTGAGAACAAGAATCCATAAATAGTACAACTTTCCATAGATCCTGCAATAAACTGGCCATGGCAGACAAACCTCTTCTTTCAATGATTCCAAGAGGTCAGCGAAAGGATCTTCAGAAACATAATTGGTTACCTTCACTTGAGCACTATGTTAATCAATTTTTGTCTCTTAAACTGAGCCAACCACCTGATCCACAATGTTGATGTCTTCATATAGGACAAATTTTTCTCCTTCAGTAGACTCTTCATTTTCCGAGCTCTCTTCTTCATCAAAATTTTTCTTTTGATAACTTGGAGGCAGATCTTCCTGAAAAAAATATTCCCATGCAAGAGGATTTAGAAAAACCCTTTCATTTTCATTTCTCTCCTCTTCTTGATCTGGCTCGGTTTGTTGACTTTATTCATTAACCTCTTGCTGATCAGTTTCATCTGCAACTATAGAAATTGTTTCCTATTGGTACTCTACCTGAATATATGGGCAATTGAAATTTTTTTTTTCTTCCTGAGGAAAAGACAACTCAAGCAAGGATTCTTCAATTTCATCAGTCATTACATCTTGATCATAGATGTCAATTCTCATGAGCTGAAACAGATCATCTAATTTTCCACAAAATATTTCTATGAGCACTATCAAAGGATAAGTTTGTTTAAAATTTCTACAAAACGCTGAATTGAAATCCGTCAGAGAAAAAATAATTGCAGATGGAAACCCTTCATACAATGATTTGGATTTATCCTCTTAGGTTTCCATAAACATTTTCATCAATTAATCCTCATGAAAATTAACTTCAAGTCTATTTACATGCATGTTGAATTTAACTAAATGCAGAGTGTTAGACTCCTATACCAATAGGTGTCATATTTCATGATTGACTTGATGAGCTATGTAATATGTTCATACCTTTTCTTGTTGCAAAGGTTTTCCATATTTTAAAAAAATCAAAAAATTTAAAAAATGTAAAGAGGGTATACCCTAAAAGAAAAATCAAAGGGTGAAAAGAATAAAAATTGGCCAAAAAAGTGAAAGAAATGAACCCCACCAAAAGAAAGGCCAAGGAAAGTGTGCAGGTTTAAATGCCACTACTTTTTTCTCTGATGTAATAAACAAATTCTGTGCAACTTGTATTCTATGCCACAATTTATGAACAGTCAAACAATTTAAGCTTGGCTAGTTCATCTTTCAATTTCATGTTTTAGAGATAGAGAATACAATCTGACCAAACTGTTTAATCTTGGCAGATAAGTAGATAGGTAGAGTGAATAAAAGGAACTCAATAGTTTAATCTGAGCCCTTGGATGTAATAAGGTTAGAATTAGATAGGTTTCCACATGTAAAAGAAAAAAAGTGTGTGATAAGGGTTTGCCAGTCTAAGTGCACCCTAATAAAGAAGAAAAAACGGTAGGGTAAAGTAGATAGGGTAGGTAGATGATGTTGCAGAATTACATGTGATGAATGATGGCTTTATATGTGGTAAATATTTTACTTTCATCACAAGTGCATAGGCAGACAATACATTGAAGAATTTCAAGCAATGCAAAGTCAGATTATTAACTTCCCTTCTCATCTTTTCCCTAAAAATTTCACTAATTTCCCCTAAGTACTAGGCATTTAAAGATTAGAGGGGATCAAGGCATTTCCTTGAATTTTGGAGGGACTGGACCCTCGGCCCAATGATTGGAAAAACCTAAGTACTTAAAATCATTCATCATAACATTTATTCATCTCTAAAAAATAATTTCCTAAGTAAAATCCCATTTTACTTAGGAAAAATCATGTAATATTTCACATAAAAACCCTCCTCATAAAAGCATAAGTTAAAAACATTAACCTAATGTTTACACTTAGTGCTGCTTTCATTTTTTCATATTAACTTCTAATTTTATTATTTAAATCTTTGTAAATTCCCCTTTTCCTGTATTATTTTAATAATAAAATTCCCAAATAATAATATCCCGCCCCTTTGGTTGAAAAATAACCATATCAATGTATTAATCATGATTAATTAGTCAAATCTTTGATTAATCGTGAGCACATTTCTCCACCATATCAATAAAGGTTAATTAATCCTCATGATTAATTAATAACTTGAATCCACCAATCAAATCACCCTCGATGCGATTAATTCAAAATAAATTACATTGGGCCCGCTCATTATCTTTCCGTCATCTCATAACCCCGAACACTGTTTGATCAACAGATATCAGATCTATAGTTGATATCAATATCGCTATCCATCCTCGTATGAATGATAATGCGCGATGGTCAAGCGATTTTCTGAACAGTACCATGCCACATGTCGTTCATCGTATGGAATCGCTCACCCTCCGCCCAAAACCACCTTTCCCCAAAAGCGGTGCGATCGCGTACCACTTACCACCTCCCACTAACAACAAAACTTCACATTTTCAAGTCAGTGCTATTTGTCCACTATTCATTCAAAGCTTACCCGCCAATATCAACTGTTTACCCGTTTAAACAAAAACATCCTAGTGTTGCTAATTTTCGCCTGATTGTGCAGTAAAACCCTTTGTAACCCAGCTACGCCACCTGAAGCCTCTGTTAACCAATTCGAGCATGGTTTACCTCCCAAAAATCATTCTAGATTCACTCCACAGACCTCTCAACATCAAATGAAACCTTTTCGACCTCCCCTGCAAACCAATGTTTTCTTAACAATTTGTTTTGTTTTACAAGTAATCAGAAGATCACATCCTTAGATAAACAGTCTTAATACTAGTCATAAGACTTGTTTACTCCAAGAGTTTTATCAAATCTATTCAAACAGAGATGGAAGATAAAACATACAGTTGAAAGACAAGCAAAGGAATCAGGATATTAAACGATTTACTGTTGAAACGGACAGTAAAAACCTAAACTACACATTGAAGGTAAAAGGACATAGTAAAGAATAGTCAAAGAGAATCAGGATTAAAGCGTATCAGATTGAAGACCAAGTCAAGTAAATCAGCTAGCATGAAGATAAACAGTAGGGAAGACAGTTACAAAATAGAACATACAAGTTCATGACAAAGTGAAGACCGATAAAAAATAGAGCGGTAAAAAGTAAAAAGTAAACAGTAAACAGTGAAAGTAAACATGAAGATATTAAGGGTTAAACAAAGATGAAAACATTTTCACCAGCCACAATGAATTTTATCCAAAGTAAAAGTGAAAAACAGTCAAAAGAAGTTTAAGGTTAAAAGATGAAATTAGAGCAAAAATGGTACATTCTTCAAACATTTCCTGTTTAAGTCATAGTTTTACAGAAACTATTGTGATAAATCCAAGATTAATTTTGCAAAACTAAAGGAGGTTTATGTTCTTAAGAGGAAAATATATAAAAACCTCTCTCACTTTTCTAACAGCCATTATGGCTTTGGAAATATTAAACAATGTTGGAAATCACTTTTTGCAGAAAATACCAGTTAAGTCATCATTTTGTAGAGAATATTGTGGTAAATCCAAAATACATCATACAAAACTGAAGGAGTTTTTTGTTCCTAAGAGACCCATCTACAAAAACCTATCTCACTTTTTGCACAGTTATTTCAGAATGAGAGATACATGCACATCTTTACAGGCTATTTTTCATACTTTGTAAAACTTTGTTTTACCCATATTTTTACAGAGACTATTGTAAACCGCTGAAGAGGAAGTTTGGGAAACTGAAAGAGGTTTATCTCACCAACATATTAATTCACAATAACCTCTTTCACTTTTTATATATATATTATGGATTGAGAAATACAAAGATATCATTGTACCCCAAGTTTGCATAATTGTTGGAGCAGAATGCACAAAGAAAGGAAGCAATTAGTGACTTGGATGCATCATCATCAACTAAGAGTTGGATCAAATTCGAATTCTCCTCTTTGTCATCACCTATCCATAAGAAATAGTGCCAAATATATGCATTATTTTTAGTGTCCTTTACTTAAGTTCTATTTATGTAAAATAGTTGGAGAGATTTGTGAACTAATCTTGATATTTTTTCAAGATATTTTAGTTTAGAATTTGTATAAATACTTCACTCTTGGAAGTATTTTGGGTGGATTATTATACTTTGATGTAACATTGAATATTTTGGAATAAAGATATTTGGAGAAATTTTTTGTGGCTAAGTTGGATGATGAATTGAAGCGAAAGATGTTTTACAGGATTCATGTGTCAGACTACGGATCAATCAATCATCTTTCCGTTGTGTTTTAAAGTCTTTATATCTGTTTATTATATCATTGTGTTTAATTTCTGAATGAATAATGAAAAGGAGTAAATCAGAAGGTATTTAAGTGTAATCTAATTTCAATCATTGTTATTCTAAATGTTTTCTTCTAAACTGGTTTTAAACAGTGAATTCTTAATTGCTCCTGTTTTTCTAGTTTAAACATTTTGGTTATTTAATAAAGAATTCTTAATTTCTCTTTGTTAATAATCACTCAATTTTCCCTCTTATGAATGTGTTGAAAGATTCTTAATTTCATTTCATCCATTTTAAATCCATTCCATTCACTTTAAATCTAGTTCTTTGTTTGATTATCTTGCCTTGTAAAACCATCTTTTGTCTAAAAACTTAATCTAGTGAAGCCATCCTTTTGACTCCATAGCCCAATGGCCTGAACTATTCAATATTGCCCTCAGCTATTGAATTCCACCATCTAAATTCAAGCAAAACCCCTGGACTTTATAACTAGCCTAATATCCTCTAAAGCAAAGCTAAATTTTATAGAGAGAGCCCTCTCTGGGTACAAATTGGCTAGATTCTGTACCTAAAAGATTGGTTTGTGGTTACCTCTGACTCCTTTCCTCTTCCAAAAACTTCAAGGAAAATCTGAGTGATAACACAGAGTAACATCTTCTCCCTTTCCATCTATGAATATTGGGAGATAGGTTGACCAATTAACAGGAGGCATATCATTCATAAAACAAAGAATACAATATTTATCCATCGGAGCATATCTGGCATTCGTTCTTGCAGAACCCATTTTGAAAACAATTACCATTAATTCTAAAAACTACTGACCTTTAACCAATGAAGTCATCATGAACGTTTGATCTTCTGGATTATTTTAAAATTAGAGTCGCCATATGTCTATTTTCTGTCCACCATCAACAACCATACCTAGGTCATTGTCGTTCACACCACGGAAATATGTTAACACTCTGTAAATTTCTCCATGGATAAATCCCAAAGATAACCACAAACCACTCGTAGGCTAAGGTCCAACCCCCCTAGCCTTGGAGAGGGCTCTATCATGGTCTTGTGCTATCAATCACCTAGGGGACTAATAGATACATGTTTTAGGTTGGATATCAATGACTAGAAATTGATTTTGGTTTAATTGTTTGAAATTGGGTGTAGAGGGTGAGAACTATTTTGGATCAGAGTTACAGAACCAAATGAATAAGTGACAGAAATTCAATTATAACAGGGGAAAGATAGGAATACACTGACGTTTAATCAAAGTTGGTTTTAGTTGAAGGATTAATGGGGTAGGAGAAAAATGACAAACTGAGCATCAAACTATAGATGAATTCAGATTCGCCATAGAAGAATAATAACACTTATGACCAAATAAAAACTAAACAAAGACAATACATGAATTATAAAATAGGTTTCTTTCAGCTAAGCAGGAAGAGATTATACAATATTAAACTAGATTTGAGAGAAATATCTAATACAAAAATATATGTAATTCAGAAAAGGAAAACAAATCCAATAAGCATGACATGAGAATCCCTGTTCAAACAACATGCAACTTCTTCTATTCATTTGGAAAAATAGTGAAAAATACAAAATAACCTTAAGCTCTTCCAGCTCAAACCCAATCAAACCCTTTTGTCATGTCTTGTTCTTCTTAAATACAATTGGGAAAAATTACTTGCATGGAAAATAAAATACTAGATACAATGTATCTTCTATCTAAAAAAGAGACCGATACAATATTGATCTTGGAAACATCATTTTAAAATCTTGACACAAACTTAGCAACATCCAAAACTGCAAAAAGTATCCATATTGCCTCCACATTTACTAACTGAATTCCAAAAACTTCAGAATTATGCCACCAAAAACTGCAAAATAGGCCTCGAAGAGACACCTTTAGCTCCAAAAATATAACATTTATGTAAAATATGAAATTTTTTTTTTTTTCTTTGGCCCATTCTCTACAAAACCTCTTTCTGTTTCTTCAAACTCTGCCCCAGCTTCTCAAAAACGACTCTACAAAACAATGACTAAAACATGAAATTACATAGTCTGAAAAATAAGCCTTGAAGATGCATTTAAAATTACCGATATATGACAGCTGTGGAAAACCTGAAGGGGGTTACTGTGATTAGGTCTGTTCTTGAGAAATACCTCTTTTAGTTTCCAAAAATTTGCTTCCATGTGATCAGAAACAACATTTCAAAATGATGTCTAAAATAGAGTATTTTTCACAATGTCCAGGTTGGGTAGCACTTGGGTAGTAGTGGTTAGACACAACTTAATTGGCCATGATGACGATGAAGAATAATGAAATTTGAGGCTATGACAACGGTAATGGTCATAGGCTTGAATTATTCAAAAAATGAAAATTAAAGGACATGCAAAATACATTTGAAGATGAAAAATAATGACCCTAATAGTGTGGAGTGATGCTGCTATCGCTAAAAATGAGGTTATGAATTTCATCATGTATTGTGATACCCCAATGAAGATCCAGAACTCAGAAACATTAGTAGGCATTGGCCATTTCATGATGGCCTCCATATTTTAAGGATCTATCTTCAGTTCTCCTCCACCGATCACATACCCCAGATACACTAAAGACTGTTGCGAAAAATTTCACTTCTTGAGATTTGCTAGAAGTTGGTGCTTCTTCAATGTTTCTAGCACATGCGTCAAATGTGATACATTCTCCTCCTAAGTAGCGCCATATAATAGTATATCATACAAATAAACAATAAAAAATGAATCTATAAAATGACATAGTACATCGTTCATTAATATCATAAATGTAGTTAGTGCATTACATAAGCCAAATGGCATAACTAACACTCATACAAACCTTGCCTGGGTTTGAAGGCGGTATTCCATGTATTTTCTTCTTTGACTTGAACGTGGCGATATCCAGACTTCAAGTCCAACTTGGTGAAGTACTTTTCTTTCTGCAGCTTATCTAGAAAATCATCTATCCTAGGCAGGGGGTATCTGTTCTTGAGCGTGATTTTATTCAATGCCCTATAATCTATACACATTTGCCAAGTCCCATCCTTTTTTGGTGCAATGATAATGGGTGAACCAAATGGTGATGTACTCAGTCAAATGACAACCTGTTCCAACAACTATTTCTTCACCTCACTTTCTTCTATAACAGACTGTCTGTATAACCAAATATTTAGCAATGGGGAGTATGGAAATAGATGAATATCATGATCCACTTCTCTCTTAGGTGGTGACCCTTCAGGCTCTCGAAACACATACTTGTATGCCTATAACAACTCCTCCAATTGTTGTTTTTGTTTCTTAGTACACCCCTCTAGGGATTCCCTGCTTCTTATTGACTCCTCTTCAGACTGACTTTCTCTTAAAAAAAATAAAACATACTTCTTGTTGGAACTGATCAATTTATTGGTTTGGTTGCACTTACTAGTGAAATTTTCAACTTGCCTTTGTGCATGTTGACGATGGAATATTTTCCATCCTTGATGAGATGATACTTGTTAACTCTCTTCATGAATATTTCATCACGCATGTACATGTATGGACTCCCAAACATGACTCCACATACATCAAGGGGAAACACATCCATATCTACTTCATCAATAAAATCAACACTGATAGCAAATCTAATTTTGCATGTTTTGTTGCCTTAATATTTGCATCCTTATTTACCCATCCCAGTGGATATGGGTTAGTATGATCATGAAATTATAGCCCCAACTTCTTGAAAAACTCTGCTGCAATGAGATTCACCTGCGATCTAGAGTCAAATAGATCATCAAACTTTATCTTCTTGACTTGTATCTTTATATGGAAGAGTTTGGTCATTTATTTCTCTTCTTGTTGTTGAAGGCTACTGAGGTTCACCTCCTTTTGCACTGATGTACAAATGACCTTCTCATCCTCATCCGAGCTGATTTCAACTTGGTTGCTCGAATATGTGGCCATGAGATTCTTCTTCTTATTATATTTCTTCTTGTTCTTTGGGTTTATCTCTGGATGAAACTTCCATCACTTCTCCTCTATATGGCCATCAATGTTGTAGTGGTTGCTACGATATTTTCACTAGTTTGCTATGGATTCCATCTTCTTATATTTTCCCCCCTTTTTCTTCTTCTTCCCCTCCTTATAAGTGTCTAGTTTCTCCTTTTGCTTCGATCCACTTGATTTCACTCTCTTTAGGCCTATGTTTTCTAGGTATTGCACCTATACACAAGCCTCGTCCATCAATTTGGGCTTGAACAACATCAATTTCTCACACAGATGATGGTGTAGACCCCCCAAATACTTGAGGAATAATTCTTGGTTATTTGGAGAGATACCCAACATTATAGCCATCTTTCTGAATTGTGTGGTGTACTCTTGCATGCTTTGGCCTAACTTTTTCCTGAAGTAATGCCATCGGATCCATTGATCCTCCACATACCTAATGGGACAAAACTGTGAATTAATGAGGGTTTTGAAATCTTCCCACTTAGTCACTAGAGGTTCTCCCTCTAACCTCAGGTTTTCCATGTGGATCTCCCACCAAGTCACTGCATGGACCTATAAATTCAGCCACATGCATGAGATCTTTTGTCCTTCGTTGATCTGATGGACGCTGAAAAAAAATTTTAGTTGCTACAACCAGTATTTCAACTTCAAAGCGTCAATCTCACCATGGTAAAACTTGATATTGAATTTTGTTTCCATTTTGAACAAGGATTGATTCACACCACTCGATTTGGGTTGATCTTTTCCGGGTTATTTCTTCGGTTGGTTCTCTGTGTCTTTCCGATATCCCGATCCTCCTACCGAATTTTCCTATGCACTCAAACCCATATATTCTCTGAATATCCCCAACTTATTACTTAGGGCCTCCATGAGGAGTGTTGAGCCTCCAATTTGTTATAATTTTGTTGATGAAACCATCAGTTTTTGCATCATTCCATTCACCCATTGTCATCATTTTTAACCATATATCTTCATAAACGAACCAAATTCCCACATACATGTTTACATGGTTTATTATTATTATTTTTATTATTTTTAATGAATTAAATAGAATTATGCAAGGTTTTATTAATGATAGTTTGATAATTCAAGTTTCTATAGTTTCCGCAGCTGTCTCCATGGTTGAGGTAGTAGCGCCGCTCTAGAATGAAATCCAACACATGGAAATTGTTTCTAGAAGCTCCAATATGGATTTTTGTTGGTAAAATTCCACCTAGCTTGCACATGTGGACCTCCAAGCAAAGATCAAGGGAAAATCGCTGCAGTTTTGACTAGTCAACTTAAAACACATTTTCTGAGCAAAATAAAGCGAGTATCACAAACAAAAAACATGGGTTTTGTCAGAACATGCCCAATTAAGTTCTCCATGAGCAGTTTTCCTGAATTTGTTACCATTTGGGAGATTTTTAAGTTCATTGGAGCCATATTTTGCAGTTGTGTGAGCAAACATTGCGCCCATGTGTCAATAAATGCCCAGTCAAGCAAACATAGGTTGGAATGGAATGTGCTTCATCAAATTTGTGGCAAATAGGTGTCCATTTAGTTCTGATATTTAGCCATATGAATCTCCATGAAGTTACATTGCAACCCCTATATAAACACTCCATTGAAACAAATAGGGGAGGTTAATTTTCTGAAGCATATTGTGAAGTTTTAAAACTCTGTTTTTCATTCTTTTTTTAATGAAGAATTACCTTGAAGAATTGGTGCATAGCTAACTATTGGAGTAAAGCTTTGAGACCACCTATTTGTGGAGTGCCCTTGCAAACAATGAATTTTCTACATTTTATGTTTTTAATGTTGTCATTTTCATGTTTTCATTTTATCATTTGATGTAGTTATTTTCGAAATTCCAATTTTTCATTTTCCTTAGTTTTTTTTTAGAATTCGAATTTGTCATTTGTCGTAGTTACTTCCAGAATTTCACTTTGTTATTTTATGTAGATACTTTTATAAGTCTTATTTTATCATTTGATGTAGATTCATCCATATTTCCTTTCGAATTGTCAAATTGTAGAGGATTCATAGTGTTACTTCTAGAGTAGCAGTGCTTTATTTTAGAGTAGTTTTACAAGTTCATGAGTGGTTTATTTCAATAGCATGAGTGATTTATTTTTGAAACAATAGTGATTGAGTGATTTACTTTCAACATATGAGTGCGTTCTTTTCCTTTCATGAGTGATTTGTTTTCAAGAGATGTAGTGATTTCCTTACAAGTTTCATTGCCATAACATTTCATTTCAAAAACATTAAAAAGTATAAACTCCCTTTTATAGAATTTTATTTTATCTTAATGCACAAAGTTTTTAGGGAATAATAATTTTTAGAGACTAATTATTAAATTAGTTAAGATTTCTTCATAAGATACAAAAAGTTTGTTTCATTTTTTTGCGAAGAAGAAAGCATGTTGATTTTTAGAACTTAATTGTAATTTAAATTTATCAATTTCATTAGGAACATAAGAATAAAAACATCCTTAGAAGTAATCTCTACAAATCCAATCATCACACCAATAAACTAAATGAATAAAATAGGCTTCTAGCATATATTGTGCACTTGCACTTCACAAGTTTACCAACTCCGGTCGATAATTTATGTAATCAATTTAAGACAATTAAATTGACCAAACATTTTGGCGCCGTTTCTAGGGAAGTGTTTATAGGATTCCTTTTATTTTCATCCAAAAAAAAAAAAATTCAATCACCTACCACCCCTAGTATATCGCGTGGTGTAGTAAGAGGCACACATCCACATCATGAATTCTTCTTTTTGCAGGTAGAAGAAGAGGGACAAAGGAGGTTGAAGAAATGGATGGAGACGATGACAATGAGGAAGATCCTTTTGGATTTCCCATTCAAGAAACTAATACCAAAATTCAAATGAAGAAAATCCCTCCATCTGTACTTTCTAATTTCTAAGGTATGAGATCAGAAGACCCAGAAAATTTTCTTTTTGAATTTGAAATAATTTGTAGATCTTATGGCTACTCATTACACATTCAAAAATTGAATTTGTTTTTGGCAACATTGAAGAATAAAGCTCTTAGATTGTTCATGACTTTAGAAACAAACTCTATAAGGACATGGGATGATATGAAACTAATATTTTTGGAAAAATATAAATATTATTGCATACACCATGATCTTAGAAATTATGTCTTTAAGATGAGCTAAAAAGAGGATGAAACCTAGAAGATTTAGTGGAGAGATTTACATGTAATATCAAAAGATCTAAATTGCATAATTTAGGATCAGACACATTAAAAACTCTCCTACTAAATTCTATAAAGGATGAATGGATTGATCTTCTTAATCTGGTGGGAAAAGGAGATGTCTCTCAATTTTAATTTCAAGAGATTTGTGAACTATGCAAGAACATATCAAGAGGAAAAACAAAGTATGTAAAATCCAAGATCCATTTATGACAAGAGTAAGTAAGTCAACATTAGGATTCGTAAGTCAAACTGAACTTAACAATTTGTTAAATATTTTTGGTAATTTAAATGAACAAATTGACATGCTAAGAATGCAAAACAAACAAAAAGTTGATAATGGTACTTCATTTATATTTTTCCCTAAATGTAGAAAGAAACATGCTTTTCATGAATGTCCACTTGATAACATTAAAATTTGTGACATCTATGCAGGATCACATACTACTAAATATTGTCCATCATTACCAAGGTTAAAGGAAGTTTACTAGGAAGAAAATCAAATACTGGAACAATCTTGTTATGTAGCTCCAAGAAGACTAGGGTAGCCTCATCAACCTTGTATGATGCAAGATCTCAATTCTCAATTTCAAGGTTACACACAACAATATCAAAGTAATTGGCAAACAACCTTGCCTTAGCAACCTTGGACATCTCAATCCCAAACTCAAAACCAACCTTGGAAACCTTGGCCATCTCAATCCCAACCTCAAAAACAATCTTTGCAACAAAGTTGGCAAAGGCCCTACAAAGGAAATCCACCATATCCTTAACCTTTCCCTCTATATCCTCAATACCATCATCAATGTTATCCACACCATTCACCTCCACCACAACATCAATATCACCCTCATTTGACCTCAATTCAACCTTTCCCATTACCATCCACACAAGCACCCCAAAGATCCATTCCCACTCCACTACCTGCACAACCATTTCATATCCCCAACAATAAAAATCCTTATTAAACTTACAATTTTGAGGTATTTCAAAATGATTCACCGGCGATCACTGAAGAACAACAACAAGAAGAAGAATACTTAGGTAAGGTCCAAGAATCATGGATGCTTGTCGATAAAGAGAAGTTGTTGGATCCAGAGATTGAAAAGTTTCATGCTTGCCTATCACCATATACTATGAATGAAGATCACATATCTAAATACTTACATGACATGATAATAGGAAGCCAAGGAATATTGAATCTTGGTTCAGGAGAGTCATCGGATCCTAATTCTCAATTCTTCAGTATCTTCTGACATCATCTCAATCAAGGAAATTGGTCTCTCATATACTGGTACATATCAAAGATTATATTTCAAACCTGCATATGAGTTTATCTTTCATCTTGTTACAAACATGGTTCCATTGGAAGTATTCATATACTTGAACAAGATTTCTCTTTCAAGTAGAGTAGGACGTATAAAAAATAAAATAAAAAAAGTAAAGAAAAAAATAAGTCCTCTTGTGAAAACTAGTTTGCTGGTGCAATTGGACATGAGCTTTGCTTGAAAACCAGGCAACTGGTGAGAAAAGTTCACAATAAGTGCTGCAATTTCATGATGGTTTCAATCTTTTATTATGGTTCTTCAAATAATTTTTGGTTTTATGCTCGAGTTGGATGATGTGGAATTCCTTAAGGTCCACCTTCCAACAGATCTTGTCCTATCAACCTCAACACCTTATCTAGAATCAATATCAGGGATTATTTGGAGTGCCTTGGCACTTGCATTCATCAATGACAAGCCTCCTCGTTGATAACAATGTAAACACAAAAATGTCTCTTGATTGTCAAATCTTGTAGGCGACTCGACTTTGACACATTTGTTTGTCCCTGTCAAGATGCACTCAGGTACCTTAACACTCATTTAAATTACGGTGAGTTGTCCTGCATTGGTTAACATTTTTCATCATTGATCGGTAATCCAATGATTTCTTCCCATGCTCGACTTCGAAACACTCATTCACATGGGAAGAATTGTACCATGAATTTTGGCTTCGATGAAGCCTAATGGTTTTATGGAATCAACAACAAATTGTAGCAGTACATTTTATTGGTTTCTTGTAGCAACATGTTCATCTTTTTGTCATTCAACAACAACATGATGGCACCATTACAACATTTTTTTTCATTCATTTCATTTTCAAGAAAAACAATAAATTTGGGCCCATTTCAGTCAATATGCAGTATGTTTCATGGTTTTTACTTCAACATGCAGTATACAATTCAAATCAAAAGTTAAAAATCGAAGAAAACAATTTTCTGCAAAAATTGACATTTTTTGCAACAACTGCGGAAAGTTGCAGTTTCTGCAGCTATTGCTGTAGCAGCCTGTTTTTGCTGTAGCAGTTTTTTCCAGAGGCAGTTTTGGCACAAATATTGCAAGAGATTGGAGCAGAAATAAAAAGTTCCGAGCTTCTGGGTTTTCTCAGAATATGATAAATTGAGTAATACACGGACAAAATTCAAAAAAACTGCAATTTTCCAGGAACTTTTAGCGGGTTTTAAAGATGGATTTTCATTTTTCATCATTTTGGATAGATTTGGGCAGATTTTGGTACTTTTTCACAATGACGTCTTTTCTTCATCAAAATGGGATTATGAAGGTATGTGGTCATAGAAAAGGTAAAAATACATGGCTTTCCTTTTGAATCACTCAATTTGGCCTTAAAATGAGTTCGTGGCATACGTTTTTGTTGCAACATTGGGCAACGTGAAAGGTGAAACATGGCAAAAATTGATTTGATCATAAATTTCAAACCGTGCATCCGTTGGGCCTGAATTTTTATGGTAAATGCATTGAGGTAGGGTAAATTAACACAGACAATTTCAAAAAATTCCAGTGTGTATTTTTCAAGAAATTGGCCACTTTCACCTAAAGCCATTTCTCATTTTTCTCAAGATTCGTGCATCCATTGGATGAGATTTTTTGTGGGAATATGCATAATATTAATAGTAACAACCATAGAAAATTTCAGGAGAATCTGATTTACTATTTGAGAGAAATTGGAAAAACAAATCTACTACATGAAAAAGATATATTTTGTGGAGCAAGGTCAAAGTGGAGATCAACGCATCATGGAGTAGAGTACCTAAGCCAAATCAACACCAAATCAGCCATTAGATCGTGTTCTCTTCTCTAATTCCAAAAGGTAAACTTGAGGTAAAACTAGCCTTAAACTTTCTAATTTGTTAAAAATTCTAGAAATTTGATGAAAAATTATTGTAAACATGTAGTTCCAATCTTTCTCCCATTATGTTTTGTCATACATTTTAACAACCAATCCCACAAGTTATGATTGTTTCTTTATCAACATAGTCCTGCCACCCATGCAACCATCTCATTGTTTTCCATGGTAATAGTGATGTTCTTCTATGCTTTCACCACTCGTTTCAACTTTCTCTCTTGTTATTCCATGCTTTCCTTAATGGTCCATCAACATGATGTTCTTGAGAAAAAGAATTACTTTACAAATAGAAAAACTTGTCTTCATGATACATGTTTGTAGCACATGATGAAAAGGTACATGGATCACTTGAAATTATGTGTCTGATTGCTCATTTCATATTTTTAATGGAAGCCAAAAAATAATGAGTACAAAGCCACAAGAAGAAGAAGATTGCAACAAGCATTTGTTCGCACACTCTTGAAGTCACTTGGAAGCATATTGTAGGCTTTGATAAGTTGCATAACCCTTAACAACAAAAAATCTTATTTTGTGTTATGTGCAACTCATCTTGTAAAAATCTTCATATTGGGAAGTATTCTTCATTCATTAGTTTGTGAGTTCTTGAAGAAACTATTTGATAACATAGTTGAAATGTGATTGGTTGCTATGCATGGATGATAAGAAGACAAACATTATGGGCTGAAATATATCATCATTTCCATCCATACTAATGGGATGAACTTCACAATGATGGAAAGCACATCCTATAGATGGAGTAAAAGTCTTGATGTGTTCTTCACAATATGGTATTCTACTAAGTCTTGAACAATTTGAGCACAATTAAAATAGTGACAAGTACTTGGATATGCTACTATGTGGGCATCCTTTCTTTTCACCGAAGTTGCATATAATAAATAATGAAGGGTTGGAGAAAAGTGCATCTTATTGAGATAAAGGGTTAATATTGCTGTCTTGGAGCTTTGGTCAAGGATTTAGTTGAAATGACAGAATAAAGGAACAAAAGGAACTGGTTAGATTATGAAACTTTGCAATGCTTTGCTTGCATGAGGACATGCAAAATCTCCAGTGTGGGGGAATGTTGACTCTCCAATTTGTCATAATTTTGTTGATGAAACCATTCATTTTCGCATCATTCCATTCACCCATTGTCATCATTTTTAACCATATTTCTTCATACACGCACCAAATTCCCGCATACATGTTTACATGATTTATTATTATTATTTCTATTATTTTTAATGAATTAAAGAGAATTATGCATGGTTTTACTAATGATAGTTTGACAGTTCAAGTTTCTACAATTTTTGCAACTGTCTCCATGGTTGAGGTAGTAGAACCACTCTAGAATGAAATCCAACACATGGAAATTCTTTCTAGAAGCTCCAATATGGATTTTTCTTGGTCAAATTTCACCCATCTCACACATGTGGACCTCCAGGCAAAGATCAAGGGAAAATCACAGCAGTTTTGACCAGTCAACTTCAAACACTTTTTCTGCGCAAAATAAAGTGAATCTCGCAAAACAAAAAAATGGGTTTTGTTCAGAACAGGCCTAGTTAAGTTCTTCACGAGTATTTTTCCCGAGTTCGTTACCATTTGGGAGATATTTTAGGTTCTTTGGAGCCCTATTTTGCAGTTGCATGGCTAAAGATTGCACCCATGTGTCAATAAACGCCCAGTCAAGAAAACAAAGGTTGGAATGGAATGTGCTTCATCAAATTCATGGAAAATAAGTGTCCATTCAGTTCTGATCTTTAGCCATATGAATATCCATGAAGTTACATTGCAGCCCCTATATAAACACTCCATTGAAACAAAGAGGGGGGGTTAATTTTCTGAAGCATACTGTGAAGTTTTAAAATTATGTTTTTCATTATTTTTTTAATGAAGAAGTACCTTGAAGACTTGATGCACAACTAACTGTTGGAGTAAATCTTTGAGACCACCTGTTTGTGGAGGGCCCCTGCAAATAGTGAAGGTTCTGCATTTTATGTTTTTAATGTAGTTGTTTTCATGTTTTCATTTTATTGTTTGATGTAGTTATTTTCATATTTCCAATTTGTCATTTGTCGTAGTTGTTTCCAGAATTCAAATTTTTCATTTGCCATAGTTACTTCCAAAATTTCACTTTGTTATTTGATGTATATGCCTTCATAAGTCTTCTTTTATCATTTGATGTATATTCATCCATCTTTCCTTTCAAATTGTCAAATTGTAGAGGATTCATAGTTTTACTTCTAGAGCAGTAGTGATTTATTTTAGAGTAGTTTTACAAGTTCACGAGTGGTTTATTTCAAGAGCATGAGTGATTTATTTTTGGAACAATAGTGATTGAGTGATTTCCTTTCAACATATGAGTGCGTTCTTTTCCATTCATGAGTGATTTATTTTCAAGAGCTGTAGTGATTTCTTTACAAGTTTCATTGCCATAAAATTTCATTTCAAAAACATAAAAAAGTATAAATTCCATTTTCTAGAATCCTATTTTATCTCCATGCACAAAATTGTTAGACAAATAATATTTTTAGAGACTAACAAATAAATTAGTTGAGATTTCTTCATAAGATAGATAATTTTTTTTTCAGTTTTTACAGAGAAGAAAGCATGTTGATTTTTAAAACTTAGTTGTAATTTAAATTTATCAATTTCATTAGGAACATAAGAATAAAAACATCCTTAGAAGTAATCTCTACAAATACAACCATCACACCAATAAACTAAATGAATAAAAGAGGATTCTAACATATATTGTGCACTTGCACTTCACAAGTTTACCGACTCTAGTCGATAATTTATGTAATCAATTTAACACAACTAAATTGAAAAAATAAGTATGTTTACATTGTGGTTTATATCTACGATTTTTTGTTCGAGCCGTGAAAACCTCGCCTTTGTATGATCATGAGGTTCATTTACAAATTCGTCTGCCATGATTAGGGTTTTATGATTTTTGGCTCTGCTGATCTAGATGCCTGTAATCTCCAAAAATAACCCAAAGAAACTTGATCTGATACCAAATGATACATAAAATTCTGTGGATATTCCATTGGACAATTCGTCACAACATATCTAATAATATTATATTAAAATTATGAAAAATCTACACTATTATAGTTTATTAAAATTTAATATCTACGGATTTAACTGTAATTAGTGCATGCATGCGAATGGAAATAATGCAGGTAATTAGAGAATGAAAAAATAAGCACACACAAACTCAAGTCACAAGATATGCTCTCCGGGAAACCCTTTCGGGAGAAAACCCAACTGGAAGGTGAGGCTGCTTCACTCTCTTTCTCTGTCTGGAAATATGGATTTGGTACAGATATGTAATTCTTGTGGTCCATGGGTTACTACAGTGAACATATCCTCTGTGTGTGCTCTACCTACTATCTCTCCTTGCTATCTTTTCTAAACTATGGAACAAAATTCTCTCGAAAGAATGTAATGCCTCTTCCTCCTAGTGGTACGGTTATAACACAACCCAATAGCCTACTAGTCGTTAATTTTGACTGCATCAAATCTTAACTAGAGTTAAAATATAAACTCTTCTAGAGTATTTTACATAAAAAATGCGTGGGTAGCCCCTTTTCCATGAATAATGGGGGATGATGGGACATCCTCCTGAACTATATGTGTGAAAACATGAATTTCAAATTTTGAGTGGCATAAATTTTGAATACAGACTATGATTGACGTGCTTCTTTCCCTGTTGGAAAGGTATTCTTGCACATGAAAAGGTTTTTCAATAACCAACAAAGTTTTACCCCCAAAAAACGTCGTTTGATTCCTCAAAACGTTCCCAGAAGGTTTCATACCCTGTTTTGCCAAACTGGGTCTCGTCGGTAAAAATGGTCCTGTGAGATGATTCCTCCACTCTTTCCTCTCTAAATGCATCGTGATGGGGGAAAAACAATATAATTATCCAATAAAGATATGGGTTCGGTCTCAGTTAACTAATTACCAAGATGATGATATTCTTGGTCAGCGAAGAAGGTAGAAGCATCATTTTTACATAGAGGAATTTGAAAAATAAAAGAGAGATTAAAAGTGTCTTCATCATTTTTCTCCTATACATGTGAAATGTGACCGCCTTGTTTGTTAGGTCCTTATATTACTAGTATAGTCCCTTATTGTTGTTAGTGTAACCCCCTTATTGTTATTATTGTACCCCTGTAACCCCCATATTGTTATTATTGCACCCTTAAATTATTATTATTAGGTCGGCTAGGATTACATTGTGGCCCCACTAAGATTACATTATGGCCCCATGGACTCCTATATATAGAAAGGAGGTTTTGTAATTTGTATCATCCATGAATTATTCATTCATGTAATGTATTCGAGGTTTCCCCCTTGAAGTGGCTTATTTATAAGGCATTGATATCTCTTTTCTTCTATTTTTGGAGCTCATTTCCCAACATTTGGTATCAGAGCTTTGGATTCTAGGGTTTCACTACTCCAAACAGGTCATTGTGGAATTGTCGCTATAAATTTCTTTCTATGAAGGTTCAAAAGCTGAAATTTTTAGAGGGCGAAGCAGAAATACTAAGGAACATCTTCGCAAAATTTTAGAGCTTGGTTCGCAATATTTTTGGAGATATTATATGTGGACGTTAGGGCTTTTTGCAGGCTCCTCAATTTCACTTAAAAAAGTCATCGTGGAATTTTTGTTATAACGTTTTTTCTACGAAGGTTTAGAAGCTGAAATTTTTAGAGTGCGAAGCCACAATCTTGAGGAACATCGTCGCAAAATTTTAGAGCTTGGTTCACAATAGTTTCGGAGATATGATATGCGGAAGTTAGGTCTTTTTTAGGCTCTCGAATTTCATCTCAAAGAGGTGATCGTGGGAAAATCTTCATAACTCTCTCTCTGAGCATCAAATTGGAATTCTGTAAAAATTGATTGGAAGTACACAAACTGTAGCTTCTTTTCTATAAATTTTAGAGCCAAAGGAGAAAATAGTGACACGTGGAAAGTCGTACAAGTTTGCTCTACTAAACCAGTCCAAAATTAGGTCATTGTGGGAGATTGGACATAACTTTGTCTTGAAGAATCAAAATCAAGTTAGACCTATAGCATTTGAAAGAAGCTTCATAGTACTACTACAGGGCCAAATTTCAGATATTTAGGATCTACAAGTATATATATAAGTCAATTTCAATATCAAGCTACTCAAAATCAAGTAAAAGGTGTGTATTTTGTTTTCCGAATTGCATAAGTCTTGTTTGAAGAATCAAGTTGAATTGATTCCAAGGGCATATTGTAGAATATATATCAGTATTGGATTCTCAAATGGCCCCTAAAAAGAATTCAACACCCATTAAGTCTTTAGAAGGATCTACTTTGACTCATGAAGATGAATAATAGCAACATGACATGTCGAAATTACAAGAGAAAGTGCAACAAATTTCGCTCTCGCAAAGAGCTACAAAAAATGACATGGAAGTTTTGAAGAAAGGCGTGGAATCTAAGATGGATGGTTTGAAGAATGGCATGGAAGCTAAGATGGATGGCATGGAAGTTGGCATTGAATCTAAGATGGATGACATGGAAGCTAAGATGGAAAACATGAAGAATGATCTAAAAGCAGACATGGAAGGTTTGACAAAGTTGATACAAGAAATGTTTCCTAATGGTGAAAATATAGTAGAGGAAACTCATGATGAGAACAAAATAAACGTTAATCGTGATTTCATAAACTCTAATGTTGGCGGGAAGAACCACCATATTCCAAAAATGGATATGAGGAAGTTTGATGGAAAGGATCCTGTAACATGGATACTACAGATGGAGCAATATTTTGATCTCCATAATGTGCAAAACACACAAAAGGTATGCATTGCAAATTTACATTTAGAACAAAATACATTTTTATGGTATCGATGGCTTTGCTCTCGTAAAAAAATTGTCACTTGGTCAATTTTTACGGAGGAAATGATAGCACATTATGAGGATACAAAGAGCAACACCTTCTTTAGCCAATTGATAAATCTCAAACAAAAGGGTTTAGTGGGGGAGCACATTGAGGACTTCAAAAATTGAATATAAGGGTAACTGATATTCCAGAGGAACACAGGATTGATCTCTTCATAGGCACTTTAAAGGATAACATCCAACATGAAGTTCGCGTTTTGGAACCTGATTCATTGGAGAAGGCATTCGGGTTGGCAAGAAAAATTGAATGTAAAATTATGGCGACAAGGAAGCCTACCACTCACTTCTATAAAGAGGGAAGTGTTGCTACTCCTAGATTTCAACAACCTACAAGGTTGACACCACAACAATTGGAAGAAAAAAGAGCAAAAGGGCTTTGCTACGGTTGTGATAGCAAATACACTAAAGGTCATAAGTGTGCTGAGAAGAAATTATTTTACATAGATTGTGAAGAGGAAGAAGAAAATGAACAAGAAGAGGATATACACCAGGAACCAGCCCTAGAAGAGGAAGAAATGAATCCGACCATATCGTGTAATGCACTGGCAGGAATTACCACTCCTCAAACTCTCGAGATAGAAGGACAAATCAAGAAGAAAAAGGTAATAGTGTTGATTGATTCAGGTAGCACCCATAATTTTATTCATTGTAAGGTAGCCAAGGAATTAAATTGTTTCCTATACCCAGCACGAGAATGTCAAGTGATGGTTGCAAATGGAGGAACTATAAATTGCTCTGGAAAATGCCATAATATCAAGCTAACCATGGGGGAATATGTATTGACTATTCCAATGTTTTCCATTCCTATGGGAGGTGCTGATGTTGTACTAGGAGTACAATGGTTACAATCTTTGGGGACGATAGCTTTTAATTTTCAAGAACTTTTTTTGAAAGTTTTTTCAGAAGGAAAGGAAGTCGAATTACGGGGTATTGCAGGGAAGCTGGGAAAGATAATAAGATCTAATATCATGACAAATATTCTAAAGAAAGAACAACGAGGCGTAATTTCAAAATTATGCTCACTAGAAGTTCCAACGTCAAAATCATTTATTTCTGCAGATCTCTAAAAAGTCTTGGACAATCATTCCGAGGTGTTTGAAACTCCCAAAGGACCCCCACCTATTCGTGATCATGATCAAGCTATTCATTTGATTCCAGTAAGTGTTCCTCCAAACATCAGGCCTTATAGATATCCTTATGTCCAAAAGAGCGAAATTGAACGTATGATTGCAAAAATGTTAGAGGCGGGTATAATTCAACCTAGTCAAAGTTCTTTCTCTACTCTTGTACTATTGGTACATAAGAAGGATGGATCATGGCACATGTGTCCGGATTATAGGGAGCTCAATAAGCTCACCATTAAAGATAAATTTCCCATTCCTATGATTGATGAATTATTGGATGAATTACATGGAGCAATTTATTTTACCAAGTTGACTTTCAGCATACTGCCACCAGAACAGACTAGGATATCAAACAACATTTTTGAACTATGAGGTCATGAGAATTTTACGCAGCCTTTTTGAGCCTGTACCTAATGTACAACCACATTTGTATCAGATGGAATCCATTCTTGAACCTTCTTAGAAAATTAAGCAGTATTTAGGATGATACATTATCCATGTTCCTGAAAGGATCATGCCACCTTGGTTGACAGTTCTAACCATGACAAAGAGAAAATACTATGTTGCAAAACAGCAAATGCTCTTAGCATGGGAGTGTAGGTAAATCAGGTCAGTAATGACCCTATGAGGGTGTGCCAGGTAGACCCAAACAACTAAAACACAAGGAATGGAAAGTCCCCACAACCATAAAGCAGTTGCAAGGATTTCTCAGGTTAACAGGGTATTATCACAAGTTTGTTAAGAATTATGGGAGAATAGCAGCACCTCTAACAACATTATTGAAGAAAGATGTGTTTTCATGGACTCCTAAAGCAACTAAGGCCTTTGAACATCTTAAATAGGAAATGTGCCTAACACCGGTCTTAGCTACGCCAGACTTCACAAAAATCTTTATTGTGGAATGTGATATCTCAGGATATGGAATTGGTGCTGTTTTAATGCAAGAAGGAAGACCCATTGCTTTTGAAAGTCGTCCAATCAAAGGAAAGTATTTACATAAACCTATTTATGAGAAGGAAATGTTAGCAATACTGCAAGCTCTAAAGAAATGGCGAACTTACCTAATGGGAAGACACTTCACGGTAAAAACTGATCATGATAGTCTTAAACACTTTTTGGGACAAAGACTATGTTTAGAAGAGGAGAAAAAATGGGTCACAAAGATTTTGGGTTATGACTTTGAAATAATCTACAAAAAAGGGAAGCTAAATGTTGTTGCAGATGCACTCTCAAGAAAGAATGAAGAGGTGGAAGCATTGCTTTGTGTCATTTCTATTATCCAACCGGATTGGATAACCAAAGCAAGAGATGAATGGAAGAAGGATGACGAAGTGTGGACACTCATTCAAAAGTTGCAGCAAGATCCTAGTACATTTGATACATTTAGTTGGAAAAATGATTCCTTATGGTACAAAGATCGCTTATATCTTTGTAATAATTCCCAACTAAAACAAAAGATTCTTTTGGAATTGCACACTTCTCCTTTAGGAGGACACTCAGGATTTTTAAAAACTTACCACAGTATGAAGAAATATTTTTTTTGGGATGGCCTTAAATATGATATTCAAAATTTTGTGGCGGAATGTTTGGTTTTCCAGGAGAATAAAGTTGAGACAATTAAGACCTCGGGTCTTCTACAACCTTTATCCATTCCAAGTCAACGTTGGGAGGAAATTTCAATGGATTTTATCACAGGTTTACCTAAGTCTGAAGAAAAGAGTGTCATCATGATGGTAGTTGATAGACTTACCAAGTATGCACACTTTTGTGCATTATCGCATCCATTTAAAGAAATTATAGTTGCTACTACATTTATGGACACAATTCAGAAGCTACATGGAAACCCAAGGGTTATTGTGAGCGACAGAGATCCCATTTTTACTGGAAATTTTTGGATGGAGATATTTTCTTGTTTGGGTACTCAATTAGCTCATAGATCATCTTATCATCCTCAATCTGATGGTCAAACTAAGATAGTAAATAAATTTTTGGAAGGATATCTTCGTTGTTTTGTATCTGATAAACAAACATAATGGGTCAAGTGATTACCTATCGTTGAATGGTGGTATAACACTTCCTTCCATACTGCAGCAAAAATGACCCCATTTATGGAAATTTATGGGTATCATCCACCATCCATCACATCACCTTTAAGAGAAAATTCAAAGGTTCAAGCAGTGGAAGATCACATCAAGAATCAACAAGAAGTTCTCCAACTCTTAAAGGATAACCTGAATTTGGCACAAAATCGAATGAAACAACAGGCAGATCAACATCGCAGCGAGAGAAGTTTTGATGTAGGAGACTGGTTATTTTTACGGCTACAACCATACAAACAAATGTCCCTCAAGCAAGCTAAGAAGGATAATAAATTATCACCAAAGTACTATGGTCCTTACAAGGTGTTGCAAAAGATTGGTACTATGGCATACAAATTGGAGCTCCCTGCTTCTTCACGAGTGCATCCAATTTTCCATGTTTCATGCTTAAAGAAGGTTATAGGTGAAAATCTTCCAGTTCAAACAATATTGCCAGAACTTGATGAGGAAGGAAAATCATATTGGAACCTGAAGCGGTCATGGAAACAAGAACTCGACAGCTACGGAATCGATCAATTTCAGAGTATCTCATCAAGTGGAAGAACTTACCCACTGAAGATTCTACATGGGAGGATGAGAATTTTATACGTAAGCACCCGTAGCTACCTGCCATCAGGACAACACTTTTTGAAGGAGAGGGGCATGTTAGGTCCCTATATTACTAGTATAGTCCCTTATTGTTGTTAGTGTAACCCCCTTATTGTTATTATTATACCCCTGTAACCCCCATATTATTATTATTGTGCCCTTAAATTATTATTTTTAGGTCGTCTAGGATTACATTGTGGCCCCATGGACTCCTATATATAGAAAGGAGGTTTTTTAATTTGTATCATCCAAGAATTGTTCATTCATGTAATGTATTGGAGGTTTCCCCCTTGGAGTGGCTTATTTCTAAGGCGTTGATATCTCTTTTCTTCTATTTTTGGAGCTGGTTTCCCAACATTGTTCCTGATCACCATTTGAACTAGTAGATTGAGAATAAAGAGTATATGGAGAAATTACTGGTGGAAGGGGTTGATTTAGTGGATCAAGGCACAAAGGGTCATGAGGTGTAAATTATATAGGATGATAAGTATCGATTGTAGAAAAAATACTTCCAATCAGATCATATTTAATATTTGTGTTATGTAGATCAATATCATTTGGATAAATCAAGGGGTGAGTCTTCACCTTAGATTCGATGGAATCATGAGAACCATAAGATCCTTTTTGAATGAAAACTAGTTCATGGGAAGAAGATGAGTGTGAGAGAAATGGATCAACCACCTAATTTTCATATTTCATAACTCCAAACTTGACACGAGGAATCCATTTCTTCAGTAATGAGAAAGGAGGAGGACATGGGATAAAAGGGGTAACAAATTACTCCTTTGAGAATGGAGGTGCCTCATGATCAGGGAGAGTTGGAAGAAAAAAATCATTAGGGGGATATGATGCAAACTAATTTATGGAGATTAGAACCAAGCACTAAAACTCCACGCTCATGAAATTCCAATCAAAATATTCTTTGGTAAAATCATAGCAAAGGTGAAGACAACGATGAAGAAAATCCTCTAATGATTCATCGGGTTTCATTCTAAGTTTATTAATCCTTTTATATATGTGTTGATAATCATACCTGTCAAAGGCTTGATGGAACTCCTTGAAGGATTTTTTGAATGAATGGATAAAAGAAATTAGAAAAGAGTGACACCATTTCTTAACACAACCTTCAAGTGCGAGGGTGAATAATTTACAAGCAACATCTTCACAGTCCACTTCATGAAAATCACAAAAATTTAGAAATTTAAGTGTGTGTTCAACTATGGATATTGCACCCTCGCCATTGAACTTTAATTGAGACAAGTCATAAATTATCTCCATGGGTAATTTAAGATTCATTATATTAGAAAAACAACCCATGATTATGATTTGGGAAGAAGCCATTTAAGATGAGAGATTCAAAACAAACTTCATGGTATCAACTTGTAATCTGGCCCACCTTCTAGTGTCACTTGTTGATGGTGATGGAATTCTTCCAACATAACGGGTCTCCCTAGTATGAAGTCCCAATTAGACATAACACTGTTTTGGTGTAGGAGCCCCATCCGAAAAGTAGGCTCGACCACCATTATTTTTAGAGATTTTCCTTGGATGCAATTATCAACATACGAGATTATGCACAAAATTTGAGATGAGCAGGTAAGTTGACACTATGAATCACACAATTGCAATGTATATAAGGTTCTTTCACAAATGAAGTATAAAAGTGATCCTTTAAGAGAAAAGTAGTAGTACTATTCTAGCAAAGACACACGAGAGCATATAAACGATTGCTAATTGGCCTGTAAATAGTTCACAAGATAACAAGGACCATACAAGCAAGTAGAAACACACATTCAACAAGATATATGCCAAAGCCAATGAAGTAGTTCATTTTATTTAGCATGTATGAAAACAAATATATACCACAAACATTAAAATAATAGTCTTACAACATCCACACTACATGCATGAAAGTGCGCCAACTATGAGAGCTTCGAATATTAAGTGAAAATCCCAAGATACACAATTACAATGATGCGACACTGACCCCAATAATGGAACACTAAGTCACCACTTGCTCCTCCAAAGAATTATCTTCTCTCCTATGCCAAGCTAGAGAATTAGTCAAGGTGAAAAGTACAAAGTCCCTTTGCTTGAGTTATGAGGGTTCATTTATAACAAATGAGTTGGCCTTCCACCTCCCATGTGACTCTTGACCTTCCTCATGAACCTTGATTTTCTACCATGACTTTATGACATCTTAGTGACTTTTGAAATTTCATGTGTGACCCTTGGGCTTCCACACATTTTAAATTTTCTCATTTTGAAAAATACAATAACTACATTCCACTAATAATGTGCCAAAATACATGGGACCAAATAACACTCTTGTGTTGACACTTTGGATGACCATGATTTGGTGACTGTGACATGAGACTTCATTGTGATGTATCGATTCAAGTTTCCTCTCTTTGCTACTATATATTTAATTATTTATGATATATTTGACTTGTACTTCATCTTCACCCTCTAAAGGTTCTAGTTAAGGATTCCATCATGAATTTCCCTCTCTCTATCATGGTCCAAGGTTCCTTTACTCCTACATGATAACATATTTGTCACTTGTCTCCAAAAGTGTCCTTCTTGTAGCCTCTTTTGTTGACCTCCTTGATCATCATATTTCCATGATAGGATGTTAACACCTGAAAATTTAGTTCATTAAGGACAAGAGAATATCAATTCCAAAATCACTTATTCTATCTTTTTTTTCTCATGTGAGGATGAATGTGATGGGACAATGCACAAGAACTAAAGGAGAAGCTTGGGAACACACAATGAAGAGAGTCAAGAGTCAAGGAGTGAGGGTATGAACACTGTGATTTCACAATGCACATTGGTAAGAGAGAGGCAAGGAATGGATTGTGCATTATGCATGTCCATAGGGAAAGGAGTGAAATATTAGACACTGTGATTGTGAAATGCATAGTGCTTGAGAGGAAGGATTCATGTATTGCGTAGTTGAGCACTACAATGACTGGAGGAAGGCCTTGCTATCCACCGATATTTTGCAATGTGCAATAAGGGAAATAATAACCAAGGCATGATGCAGTGGAGGAAGTGAAAGAGGAAAGAGTGTCAAGATTTTTCATTGAGAATGCATAGTTCTCAAGGAAGGGAAGCTAGAGATTACACAGTTGAGTAATGCAGGGATTGAGGAATGACCCCACTATCCACTAGAAGTGCACAATGTGCAATGAAGGTAGGACTTCTCAAAGCATTGCGCATTGGGCACATTCAGAAGACAAGAGTGAAATGATTGGGCATTGCGATTGCGCATTGAACAGTTGATGAAGGAAAGGACCTAAGGATTGCACACTTGAGAATGGGAAGGGTCCCAGGATGACCTGCCTGTCCACTAGAAGTGCGTAGTGCACAACACTAATATTGGTTATTCAAATACTGCACATTGGGAAAGTATAATCATTATGATGGAGTGACATAGCTATGAGATAAATCAATGTGCAGTTGAAGGAGCCTATCCTCTATGATTGCACAATACATAGTTCCAAGAGGTAAAGCTTCATCACTGTGACCTGGAAATGTGCAATGCATAGTTGGAGGAGGTTGAAGGATCAAACATGAATTGCGCAAGTTGAGAGGACCAGGAGAACTCCAAAATTGACGAAGTGTGGGATCAATGAGATAATAAAGTGAGAGTAAGAGAATACGACAAGTCGTAAACATGATCACACACACTTATACAATCCAACACATGACCAAGAAACATTTAGTACCCAAAATCAGGATATATACGATGAAACGATAGTAAAACGACAATTATCTCCAAGTGTGACACTTAATATGTACCTTTATGACACACGTATTGATTATGATGAAAATGTGCCCTATGCTATAGGAATCTGTCCAAAAAATGTTCTGATGGTAGCTATCATCAACTAGTGCAAGAGAATGTGCTAGAGCTACTTCTACAAGGTGTGTTGTGGTGCTCTTAAGATATGTGAGAACAGATGAAATAAATACATGTAAGGGTGAAATAAAAACATACAAACTCAAAGAAAACACAAGTGACACATGCAAGAATGAAAGTAGGTAAAAACAACACTTGTGAAAGATAGAGTAAGCAAAATCGACACATGTAAGAGAAGAAAAAAGCAAAAGTGACACTTGCGAAAACAAAAGCGACAATTGAGAAACTCACCAAAAAGATGGGTTGTTTACAACCACGAGTGAGAGGATGCTCCTTATACCCAAAAAATACACAAAGATTAAAAACGAAAGATAAATATAAGGATGAGCTCTAGACTAGACTCTTTATACAAGGAGAACAGACATGCAATTAGGGTTAATATTAATAAGTGTGCTTAGTGCATGTTCATAAACTAGGAGGCAAGAGTGAATTGGATGACTTGAATAAATACATTCTAATTATAAAAAAAATGTGTGCAATCACTATTTACAGAGGATTTAATTACGTTGTCATTGTCCATTAGGATTGCACAGTCTCAGTCTCCAGGAACTGTACAATGTAGTATCACCAGAGACTATGCAAGCAATGTCAAGAATTGCATACTCATCATCCACAAGGAGCTACACAATCACTGTCGTTAGACACTACACAGTCATTTCCATCAGGGACTATGCAATGTATGTCACTAAGTATTGCACAGAGCTTTAATTTCAAGGATACACATTAATTTATAGGCTTGCTATGAAGGGTTGTGCTACAAGATAAGCATGCATTGTGAGATAAGCATGTAAAAGGGGGTAGCTTTGACACTTATAATTACTAAAGGAGACTTGAAAACTTAATTAAAATGACAGAGCAAAATATAAATGGCTTGAAATGAAGGATGTCATGGTCCTAAGGAGGCTCCAAAATTTTGATGTAGGCAAAATTTGGGGGGTGTTTGTGGCAGACAACATGTCCTAATACTAAATTGCTTTGAGTTAATAATAGAGCTATGTTTGTGAACTTGGTGTGTCTGAAGTTTATATTGGGTGTGAATTTCTTGAGATTGAGAGCTCACCTTCACACTACCAGCGTATCAATCCTTCCTACAACCCCATTGTAGCTTGGGAGTCTATGAGGAAGGAGAGTACCCAAGGAGCAAGCAACAAAGTTCATTGATGAGTCAAAAATTGTAGTTAAGTGGGTGAATATCAACAACTACAAGACACTGAAGCTTTCAATACTACATCAACAATCTTTTGGAGTGACTATAATCCATTGCTTCATATTTGAAGGATTGAATCCAAAATTATTAAATCTAATTATTTTTGTTTTATAATTTCACTAACATGGAAGAAATTCGTATTGATTTTTTTTTATAAAATATAAATGTTTAGTTCAATCTTATTTTTTATTTTCAATACCATCTAAATAACTAAGAAACATTTTATGGCAGAATTTGTATTGTGCTAGTTTATAATATCATAATATAAAGTAAAGCTTTAAGTTTTTTTATTTTTATTTTTATTTTTTTGGTTCTGAAAATGGTGTAACCCTATAAAATAATTGTATACTTACGAATATATAATTATATACAGTGGTGCACTCTAAGGAACTATACAAATAATTTATTTATCAATTAATCTGATTATGAACTGATAATCTTCAAGTAGTTGGGTATATATATATATATATATATATATATATATATATATACACGTCACGTCAAGTTATAAAGGAGTTGAATAATTCTACTTATTGTACTTTTGGTCAGAATATATACTTTGATTGCAAAACCTTCCATGGGAGTAAGTACATATAAAACACTTAAACACTTCTAAAAAATACATATAAAACACAATATTTGAATTAAGCTTGACAACAATACTAAGGAAACTCTAACACAATATTTGAATTAAGCTGGACAACAACACTAAGGAAACTCTAACACATTATTTGAATTAAGCTTGAAAACAAGGAAACTCTAATGATTAGAATGATGGATTAACACTTTGAATAACATATAAAACACAATATTAAGCTTGACAACAACACTTAGGAAACTATAATGAAGAGTGTTGGATATATTAATTTTACTATACTTTCTCCTTTCTCCTAAATGAGTAACTTGAGGATGTGTGGAAACTTATGCTATTCTATAAGAAATTTAACTCTCGTCATGGTGTGGACACTATTATGAAGAATAAGTCTGTCAGATTTTCTCTTGATAATAATGCCAGTAGAGTATGTAAGAGTTATACATTAGACTTTACCCAACTTCCCATCTAATATCACTACGTCATAAAAATGGTCTAATATCACTACGTCATAAAAATGGTCGATTGAATCAACTTGCTCAACATAACTAAACCAAACCAGTTACAACTCAATACAATGGATTTATAGAATTTTAATATCGTAGGTGTCATTGACTTTTATCACAGATTTATTTTAATTTTAATGATTTAATAAAAAGGGGAAATTCAATATGTCACAGTATTCTTGCAAGGAATTTACAATGTAAATAATTACCATAGATTCATGAAGCCAAATTTCAACCTTATTCAAATCTGTCATTGAGAGACAATACTCTTGGTTAAAACTAAGTATGTGTAGAATTATTACACTCATAGTTCCTTGTTAGCAATGCAATTGGAACGTTGTCCCAGTCTTAAGGAGGTCGATAGTATAATACACGCCTATTGTTTTAAAAGCTTCAACAGAAATGTGATAAGTGAGGAGTCGGGAATAAAAAATATAAGGAAAATGCATATTAAATAGAACCTTGGCCGAGGTCACTTGATCGGTATGTTTCTTTGATTTTTGACTATTGATTAATGTGAAAGTTCTATGGTTCTGAATAGACTACTTAAAATCATAGAGAATACCTGGTTGATAGTTGGTAGTGAATAAAAAATCAAAATGATTTTTGAGGCTCTTCTGGATAAGCACCACCAGATCCGTCTTTGATAAAATTTCCAATGGATTTGAGTTATCTCATTATGGCCAAATGTCTGGAACACTATTTATATGCATCCCATCTATAACCTATCATAGTGTACAATTATTGACCCAACCTGTATGTCCCTCGGTGTAATATTTTTTATTCAAGAAGAAAAAACGTTGTTATATTATAAACAATACATGAACTAGATACATATTCAACCATGCCAGAGCTTTTTATTGTCCAGATAATGGCATGATATGAAATCACCAGCAACTGCCTTCCATCCGAAAGAATAAAAAAGATAAAAACATAATCCTTATGTTTACATACAAACATGTGAGTCTCATAGTCTATACATGAAAATATTGTGCCAAAAAAAAGAGAAAACACTGGATCATTCCTTCATAAATACCGCTCTCTGTATCAAATAATCCAGCAGACAGATAGGGCTAGAGAGAAAAATTTGACGATCTCCCGTAGACAATAAACATCATATAGGATTCGGATGATTAATGACAAAAAAACATATATATGCTCCTAAAGATAAAAAAAGGAAGATGTGGAAGCAAAATATAAAAGGCAGAGTATGATGAATCCAGCTCGCTTGAAAGATTCAGGCTCGCTTGTCGCAGATCCTTATAAAAAAAAACTTTAAGGCAGAGGAAAAACAAATGAATCCACCAAACTCGAACCCCTATAGTGAGTGATCTGAATAGCTCTAAAAGGTGTCAGCAGGCCTTTTTTGACAGTGAATCAGCACGTGTGTTGTTCTCTCTGTATATATGTTGTAGTGAGAAGGAATAGAACTTTCTGAGAATATACTTTATCCGATGGATCCACCCAACCAGATTCTGACAAAGCATCCTGCAACTACCATTAATGTCGTCTATAGTGAATTTTGGGTTTCCATAAATATGAATAGAGGATAAGTTGAGATGATAAGCAATCAAGATCCCACTCCATGATGCCATAATCTCAGCCTTATTGTTTGAGCTTGCACCCCCATTCCAGCAAATATGATACCGCTCATTTTGCACGAGTTTAATCCAAGGTCCACAACCACATATCCCATCCTTCTACGCCCCATCAAAGTATATTGCAGGAAGGTCAATATGATGAGGATGATTTCAGATAGATAGATCCACGAAGCCCCAAGTAAGCAGAGAGCGATCATTTATCCATCGCATAATGTTTCCGTGAATCCCAAACTGACCTATAGGAAAATCATCAAAGATTGTACGATTCCAGGCACACCAGATTTCTTAGAAAACATAAAAGGGCAGAGATTTATAAGTAAAGTTTGAAGCCCCCCATACCATGATAGTATGAATGCAATCAATAGGCCTCCAAGATAGGTCCCCCAAAAAAACAGCAAGACGTTGCCAAATACCAAGAGAGAAGGTGCAATAAAAGAATAGGTGAATAGCAGTCTCCTCATATTGAAGGCAAAACAGACATCTACCGGGGCCTTGAAATCCCCGCTTCATAAGAGCATCCCATGTAAGAACTTTTTTTTTCCATAGAAGCCACACAAACAACAAAATCTTGGTGGGAATATTCAATTTCCATACTACATGAAAAGGAGACAGTGATACATCAGGTATCTACTCCTTAATTGAGTGCTCATAAATATCATTAACTAGTAAACTGTCTTCATGGCTCTTCCCACCCCATACCAATACATCTCCTTCTCCTCTTAAAAATAAACCCACGGACTATAAACATTCTTTTAGACTTTCCCACTTGCCTGCCTCCCTTCCCTACAAACCTAACATCTCTGTTGTTTTCCAAATCGGAGCCCCTAAATTCCAACATGATATGAAATGGGAAGGAAAAATATACCTCTGTGATTTAGTCGGTGCAATAGGCATGGATCAATACGAAGATAACCCTCCAAATCCAAGAATCTATCAATGCCAAGCATAATCTTTTGTCCATTTCCAAATTTCCATACCAACCTCTGTCCCAGCATGGTCATAACTTTTGTAAAACTGCGCCAAATTAGAGACACTTTTTTTTATAGTCCATGAGCTTCCCTGATATAGAACATGAATAGGATCCCCATCAACGTATTTGTGATATATAATTTTAGACCAGACCCCTTCACCCTTCAAAGCCCTCCACAAGAATTTTACCTGTAGCGCGTTTGTAAACACTCTCAGGTTCAATAGGCCCCAACTCCCAAATCTTTTCCGAATAGAGATGTGTACCAGATTACAAAGATGTATTTTCCTTTGATCCGTGGCTCCCGCCCATAGGAAATTTGCAATAATAGTATTAATTTTATCCACCGCACACACCAGAAGATAATACAAGTGAGTCCAATAGACCACAAATTGGGATAAAACTACTTGTACCATAATGTATCTGCCACCAAGTGAGAGTCACCTGTTTGTCCACTTCATGATTTTTTTTTTAAATTTGTCAATCAACCAGGTCCAGTCTCTAGTCTTGTATGCACATGGTTTAAGTCTAAATCTAAGATATGTAAATCCCATCATAATATGATTCTTGTGAGCCCCCATAAACTCAACTACGAAGTTAATTTCATCCATGTCTCCCATTTCATATATTAAGAAGGATTTATCTCTATTAATGCATAGTCTGGTAGCCACCCCAAACCGGATGAGAATAAAGTGCAAATAGAACCATTGATTTCTAATTAGTTTCCCAAAAACCAACAAATCATCCACAAACAGAGAGTGAGTAATGCACACCAATGTAGAGAAGGATAGGCCTTCGAAGAAACCAACATTTTTTTCCATTTTCAATAGATTACTAAAACCATCCATTATAAGAATAAAGATAAGCGGAGATAGCGCATAACCCTGTCGGAGCCCCCTTTCAGCCATGAAGAAGTCCGTCTGCAAACCATTAATCAGGACAACATATCTTACAAAAGATATATAGGCCATTATCCATCTGATAGATTGCATCGATAGTCCCACCTTCAGAAGAATAACTCTAATAAAAGACCAATCATCTGAATCAAATGCCTTGTGAATATCAATCTTCATGACAAGAGCCTCCTTTTTATATTCATGTATCGAATGCAACGCCTCCTGCGCGATAGCCATTGCATCGTGAATAGACCTACGTTTTAAGAATCCATATTGCTCCTTTGATATGCAGGAAGATAAAGTCCCCCAGATTCTATTAGCAATGATTTTGGAGGTAATCTTATACACCACATTTCATAAAGAAATTGGTCTAAAGTCTGTAAAATGAATAGGATCATAAATCTTAGGAATAACGGTCAGGAAGGTGGAATTCATATCCCCAGGTACAAACCCCAACACACGAAACTGCTCAACCACCGCAAGCAAATCATCCTCCAGCATTTCATAGAAGTGAAGATAAAATTCAGCCGACCAGCTGTTCGGACCAGGACTTTTATCATGAGAAAACGATTTTAGAACTGCTTCAATTTCCCCTTTTGTTATAGCCGCCTCCAAAATATTATTTGCATGTTGATCAAACATGTGAGGCATATGCTCAAGAACCCATATTTGGCATTTATGATCAATATCCATATCAGCTTTATAAAAGTTAGAAAAGTATTTGAACGCCTCTAGCTCTATATCCTTTGTTGTGTGTTTCATTGATCCATCTGCAACCTTTATCCCCCATATATGGAATTTTTATTCCTACATCCATTTTCACATTTATGAAAAAACTTTGTATTCAAGTCTCCTTCCTTCAACCATTGGATTCTACTTTTAAGCTTCCATGATGTCTCTTGAATTTTTAATATTTCTAGTTTTCGTGCTTCCAACTTATCAAGACTACAATAAATTTGTGAATATGGAGGAGCATCCATCATCTCCATGTAGATCTGTGATACTTTTCCGTCGATGTCTTGCAACTCCAGCCGTAAAGCCTCAATCTTCTCCTTTTGCCATTTCTTCACTATGGCCTTTAGACGTCTGAGCGTGCCCGCAAACTTATCCCATCCCATTAAACCGTCACCATAATCATCCTTCCTCTAGAAGTCAACCACCAAACTGTTAAAAGTAGAATCTTGTAGCCAAACACGGTTAAATTTGAAAGGCACCCCGACAACCTTAGGTTCATGGCACCATGAAAGAATGACAGTCATATGATCAGACAGGGTAGATGATATCACTCTAGACCGAATATTCCCTAGAATCCGGAAAAGTGATACCTTTATCATGGCATGATCAAGTCGTTTGCCGATGAAGTCATTTCCAAGGCGTCTATTTGTCCAGGTCAGGACCAAGGGAGAAGGCCTAACATCCTTCATCCCCGAGTCATAGAAGATTTGCCCAATTTTATCAGCAAGCGGATCCATCCGCGATCTTGTCCCCAATGATTCATTAGCAGCTAATGTCGAATTGAAATCACCCATCACCATAAGCAATGCTTAGAATCTTGGATTGATTCATCCTCTCCCAGAATGCAGCTCGATTATGACAAGGAGCATATAAATTTATAAGAGAAATCTGTTCTGAGAACCCTCTGAAGGATCCATGTAAAAAAATGCCTCCAAATAATTTATAAGCCTTAAGGTTGACCAGCGACAGGTTCCAAATAACTAGCATACCACCCGCCCGACCATTTGCATCCACTCCCATAGCATGCCATCGTGGACGAATGCTTAATAAAGAGCCAATAACAACATCACGAACACATATCTTTTCTTGGAGAAAGACCACAGAGGGTTGAAATTCGAAAAGCATCTCACGCAGGCACAAAAGCTTTGAGGGGTTGCCTATCCCCCTAATTTTAAGGGAGAGGAAAAACATCATTTGGGAACAACATTAGGGATGCGTGCTCCAAGGGCCCGAAAATCAGGAACATCCTGTAGGTCAAACAATTCCCCCCTGGAATAAATAATTGGACGGCCACGAAAATGTCTAAAGCCAGCCTTAGATGTCTTCCTAACAGTGATATTGGATGCAGATTCAGGGGATATGGAAGACTGTGGATCCAGAGGAACTTTGTCAAAGACAGTAAGAGCCACCATATCCAACAGCGGATTACCCAACAAGGAGTCAAGGTCATTCCCTACAGTATTCTTCGGTGAGTCAAGAATCTCAGCCCGCTCCAGTTCATGAGAGGATAATGGGGAAGCGCACTCCAGAGGGGGCATCGAGGGAGAAAAAACCAATGGCTCAGTGGGGCGCGAAGAGGGAGACTGATCAAGATTTCTATCAGAAAAAACAGTGCCGTGTGGGTCATCAATATGTCCATCCGGGTGTGAAGAAATGGTTTTATAGGAATGTGGGGAGACAGTTTCATTATTACGAGGTGTAACAACCGAAACAGGAACAAAATGACCTAGTGTAGGTGGATTTTTAGACACATCCATATCAGAAGAGATAGATTTATCACTATCAAATGATGGGGGGATCGACTTACTTGAATGGTCTGAGCCTGTAGAATGAGTTGACACCTTCCCATGATAACGTCCATAAGAATTATATCTGCGTCATCCCATCTGCATGTGCCTTATAGGACAAGACCTCTGCAAATGTCCCGTATGGTGGCATATGAGACAACGGAAAGGCACCCCCCAATAATCCACCCTCTGTCGATGAATGTGCTGCCCCCAAATCAAGTCGATGTCACTCGGCAACCCACCTTGGAAAGATACTTCAACAAGAATCCAAGCAATGCGTTTTTTCAGATGTACCAATGCTTCGAGGGTCAATGTGCTTTTTCGTACCATTGGAATTTCCAATGGCTCGAAGGGATTTTAAAGTCCAGAACTTGAGAGGAAATCCGGGCAACTTTACCCATACCAACTTACTCTTAGGTGCCTCAATAACATGATTAAATCCCAGAAACCATGGTAGAAGCTGCATGAAGCTTCTACCTCTAACCCAGGTACGACCCATAATTTTTTGCAGTCATCCTCATGTAGAAAGTGAACACTAAACCAATTCCCCATCATTTTGCTCACTTTCGAAATGTATCCAAGCATTGGACACCATAAAGTTTTAACCCACTCAATCATGTCAACATTCCCATCCTCAGGGAATAACCATCTCCTAATCAATGCCCGTTTTTGCAAACTGCCACCCTACCCAAGAGATCATTGTACTCCAAAATAACGTCTTTAACACATGCAGCCGGTTTGTAACACTGATCCTTTGAATGATTCTTCCATCTAGTCAATCCTTGTTTTGCACCAATGTGCATCTCATTCCCGCAAGAAGAAATTGCAAGCCTTCGCCATCTCAGATCATCCTTCTGAAACTGCGTCGAAGGCCGATCAGAAATGTGTCCTGATACCCCTCTCCCCAGACTACGTTGAATTTCTTCCACCTATTCCTTCTATGCCTGCAACGTGACATCTATGAGCGCCTCGTGTGTCGATGTATCTGATGAGAGGATATCAACGGCATCCACCATCGTGATGAAATTTGTGTCAGAACAATACAAACTGAGCTTTGAAGATAAGACAAGATAATACAGAACCCCTTTGGAAATCCAGCTCAAAAGCTGAGTCACTGAAAATACCCCCGCTCCGTAAGTTAGGATCGCCAACCAGTGAGAGTCAGATATGAGTTACCATACAAGAGCCAAGACATACAGAATGGTCCCCCTGACAGAAATTATCCATAACACGATCATCGAAGTCCATTAATGGAGCAATTCATTTAGATATTATAAACAACAAGTTCAATATAGAATGTCAGAAACCCTACTAAGTCTTAAAGAGAAATACCAACCCCACTGACCATGACATCGGGAGTCTTAATGGATCATGTACAAAAAGGACAAGAAGGACATATCCACAATCTCCGAAAAGGCACAATCCTAGATTATGACAGAAGGAGGAATTAAACCCCTAAATGGAAGTTACCAACCTAAGAGCAATAAACCCTAGATCATATACCACCTTGACATAAAATACCCAAGACAAATCTACCCCAAAATCCCATCATTTAAAGACTGCCATACAACCGTTCACATTAGATCGCAAAATGGAAAGAATATTAAGATCATCATCAATGCTCTTGAGACAAGTGCCAAAACATTCCAGCCGGAAAGTCTTTGAATAAAATACGGGCACCCAAAATGGCTGGATATCAACCGGAGCGACAACACAAGCCACCGGAAAAACCAAACCCCTGCGACTTCCCAAAACTTCACACTTCGCAGCAGCAAAAACAAACACAACCCTTATAGTGCCACCATCTGTGACAGAGCTAGAACCCAAAATCCTGGCATGGACGACAGATAATAAATGAGTCAATCCATTTAAGCCAGAGAGGCAACCACATAGGTTGATACCATGATAGAATGTTCTCCTCTGATTTTTGCATCTCCTGTGATGGGTTCCAAGTGCTGTTATTTTGCATTTGTCACCTTCATATACTGCTTCACATGGAAGGATATAATAGCATGTAGAATGATCACAGCAATTAAACCCAATAATATAATCTGACCAAGCACATAACTATCAGATGACATGGTTCATCCCCTATTCCTATGTCCTGCCACCCCCCAGACTTTGACACCAGATCACAAAGTGATAAGAGAGCAGAAGATACACCTAGTATCAACCATATACATAAAAACAATAATACTTCATATTCGAATCCTACCTCAATCTAGCAATATTAACTTCATTTTAACCGTTGTCGTGATTCTTCATATCTCTTATGCATCACTGTTAATATCATGGTCAACTTTGCATCATAGGGATTACCTTCTCATCGCAAATTTATGCAATTTCGTGCATCAACACAAAGATCAATCTACTTGCATTAAAATAGATAGGTCACTTCGCAGAGCTCATAGTTACTATAAAAATCAGGGTCTTCGTCATGTGAAAAAGATAGGATGTCTTCATGCCACAGAGGTTAGGTCTTTGTATCATAGAGATAGAAGCTACAACAATTCATCAACAACAACCATAGAAATTTATTCAATAAAAACCACAGTGAGAGATCTGAAGACCTTCGAGGATGCATCAATATTTGAATCTTTGGTAATGATCCAAACCCCAATAGAATGTGATCTTCAGGCCTCCTTCTTCAAACCTTAGCTCCAATACCATGTTGAAAAATCAATAGGCTTATGAATTAAGCTTTGATTTCTCGGACATGATAATTACTTGTGAAATTGTTGACTAGTTTATTAAATTTAAGTTTTATTCTTTCATCAAGAAGTTACCAAAAACACATAATATGAAGATCATAGAAGACAGAAGAATGCAAAGATGTAGGCTTTCCAAGCCAGGGCCAAAACTCCACAGGGGGGAAAACCTGGAACAATTCATCTTCTTATAAAATCACATCAAAGTGAGAAGTCGAAAACCCAAGACCATGACAAAATTCCAACCCTTCAAGAAGACAAGTCAAGCCCTCCAAATTCATCATCTTAGGAAACTTCAACTCATATGCCTCGAGTAACACGCTTTTATTACATATCATCTTCAAAGACTCACATAGATCTTCTGCCACAAGAAACTCATATATATATATATATATATATATATATATATATATATATATATTATAGATCCTTTTCCGTACAAAACTCACATATATAGCTCGGGAAACTCACACTTCATATTAAATGTATAGCCTTAAAGACTCACAAATATTCATAAAAATATTACTTTAGAACTCCGCATATCTCTTCCACATAACACATCACATGGAAGCACCGAAATTGCTTGCCAAAATAGTGGAGGACGTATGCCAATATATAGTTGTTTTCATATGTGAAAAGACACATCTTTTGAGTGAGTTGACTTGTCATCTAGGAGAGGAGAGTCGACTTGGCTTTTTGAGGTGAATTAACTCAAATTACATTTTTAAAATACTTTTTTTTTTCTTTACAAGAAGTCCAAATAGGACTTTGACTTTTTGACTTAATAAATCCTAAAAACATGAAGAACATGCTTAACTAATAATACAAAAAAATATTTTTCCTCTTTTTAATTTTTACATAAAATAAGTAATGATACAAGTACAATGATAATTATGAAGACATAACCTATTACACTTTTCAACAACTTTAATGTTTTCCTTGTGTCCTTAGTTGCTGAATTGACATTAACTGAGCTCTTGAATGATGACGTGGTTGATTCAGTGACTTTTGTCATAATTGTTGCCATTGAGGAAGCTAACTTTGAGAGGCTGAGGCATTTAAAAATAGTCCTTTATTCCCAATCCTAGCGATTGTTTTTCTCTTGGCTTCTTTTGGGATATTATACTTTGGCATTCCTCTTCTGAAATATCTAGCTCGGTGTGCATATTACAATTAATAGGTGGAAAATATTTTTGGATTTCAGTAATGAGAACTAATAATGAAATATTAGTGATCAATTTGTCATGAATTGAGTGCCCTCGGATTTGGCCTTCAAACTGTGCATGTTTGTTCTTGCATTTTTCAAGGTTTCTAAATAATTTTCATTAGTAAAAAAACCACTCTTTGTTATCCCATGCAAGGGAAGCCCAAGTTTCACTAGTTTGATTATTTACAAACTTTATCACTTTATCTGCTATTTCAACTTTATTGTTCTCAAATTTTCAATAGTTTGATTATTGACAAACTTTATCCCTTCATTTGTTATTTCAACTTTATTTTCTAATTGTTCGTAGGATTTCTTAACAATTGGACATAGGTTTTCTTCAATATCTTTAAGAATACTGAAGTGCCCTTTTATTTTATTCATGACCACTCTTGTCTAGTCCCAAATGGAATGGTTGGCTTCAATTAGGTACTTTCAACTCCCAAAATTTGACTAACATTATTTTTTAAGCTCCTTAGAAGCTACCATATTTCTAGTTGGTTTAGCTATTTCGTCATCTTTCTGAGCTATATCAACATGATTCTGATTCATGATTTCATTTCTTTTCTCAAACCATGTTTGAATATCCATTAGTTATGTGGTCTTTGATTGAATTTCTTTTTGAGCGAAGTACAATTTCTTTTTCAATTCTATATCTTGCTCTTTGATCATAACCCTGAAGAATTGATTCAACTTTATGAAATAATAGGTTGCTTTTCTAGCCTTACTGTTAAAACCATTGTTTTTCCTCTAGCGTCTTTATAATTTTCTCATTTTTCTCATTATTTTCCGTCAAGTTTGATATGTGATTTCAACCGAGTCTTTTCTTTTTTAAGATCTACTTATTCCTTTCTTTAACTATGTCTAGTTGTTGATAAGTGGATATGTTTTTTTCCTTTCATCTTAAAGGTGATGTTGGCTTGATCTTCAATGGATGTTCTTGGAGCTCTTGAATAGTTATTGCTTTGGCATTAATGGTAGCTTTCTTAGATTGTTGTTGGCCTTCCAAATTAATAATTAATGTGTTCATTTTCCTAACAATAATATAGATGCTTGATAAATTAATATATGAGTTAAACATACATACATTTTAAAAAACATATAACAAGATTCTTTCTTAACTATGGAGATTCACCCATTCACCTCACTCTACCTTGGACATTCTTAACCTGTAAATTGACTTTGCTACAATACCATGGGTCAATACTATGACTTATCAATACCACATGTCAAAAAAATCATAGTTCATTTCATATGAGGCTGGTTCATATAGCATTTTTGTTATATTTAATCAATTTAATTAAAAGGGAAGAAAAGGCATAATTACTTTGGAGATAAATCTCAACCTTTGATTTATGACAACTACTAAAAATATTCTAAATTATTTTGTGGAGGTTAAATCATTTCTATTCACTTAAAACTCATTGATAATTAAATTAAAATTGTAAAAACCCTATTCCAAAATAGACACACCTATAAATCTAACTAATAATCTCTAATAACCATGTTATCTATTATCTATATGCACATGTTATCTATTATCTATATGCTTATGCCAATCAATTATTTCTTGGGGTGGTAGCATTTCTAAATCAACTAAAAGTTGGGCAGTATCATATTCCTTAACATAGAGCTCTCGGGTTGACTTATCAATTTTTGGTTGTAAAATAGCCATTTTCAGCTCTTATTTTCCATAATCTAATGAAGACAATAATCTTAAAGAGGTTCAACCTTCCCGAGTCACGTAATAATGCATATTTTCATTTGCTTGTTTAGAAATATTCTTATTTAAGCTCATTTTAGTATATCCTCTTCTTTACTTGTAGCTATGATTTTCTATGATAGTGCTCTTCCCCAAAATACTTTACTTGGAAAAGCCAATACACTCATTGCTGGAATGTGTAATTGTTACCATTTCCTTATTTAACTGATCCATAGTTTGGTATTAGGTTTTATTTTCTTAGTGTGAGACACACGTGAATCTCTGTCCATGGGACCATTTGAGGCTTTCCTGTTTATCACGCTTTTGTGGAGTCACTAATTCCACATCCCCTCATTTCTTTTGATGGTTGGTGCTGTTCCCTCATCACTTGTAGGACTTCCACGCATGGGTCCTTGTTTGCTAGCTTTTCTGTGTTTGCCTCAGAATTTCTGTGTTTGCCTCAGAATAGTGAAGATGTGGCAAAAAAACTAATTGCACTTCTTAGAATAGAGATAACCTTATCTACTACAAAAATAAAAATTTAGGTTGTAATAGTAAAATGTAGATTTTTTGTTTTCAGCGACTAAGTGCAAAATTATTTGAATTGAAAAATTCTAAAAAAAAAAATTCTTTGTTTAACTATACAGGGAAATTATAAGGCTTGATTTTTGTTAGATAAATTCTGAGAACAATATAATAGTTTATAGCCATTAGGTTTGTCATCCTCTCACCACCTCAAGTCTAGTAAAAAACCGGGACAGTCACATTGTTGACCTTTTGCAATTTCAAATGTTCAAAGTACATTGACCTTCAAATTTCACCAACTTCTCATGAATTTCACTGGCAAGAAGATATGCAACATAATTGAAATTAGTAGAGTGAAATATTTTACGCACAAAACCTAATATAAGGCCATCAACCAACCATCATTATCATATCCAAGAACGATGCATATCATTGCTATAAGATTTTTAACAGAGCCTTGAACAAATTAGTATGAAGGAAGACTTTTACTTCAGGTATAGAAACCTTTGGTTCTCAGGTAATAGCTCAAAATGCTTTTCTAATTCATCCTTTTTTATTATTTCTAACCCTTCTGGTAAATCTAGGAGATTTGTGATATCTTCCTTCCTGACTGATAAAAATCACATTTCTACCTTGTTTATCCCTTACAACTCTTTTGAGAAAATCATACAATTCATAAAACATCCGAACAAATTCCGGGAAAGTCTTGGGAACAATAGGTTAAGGTAACCCACTTGTCCATGACAAAAGTTATTCTAGGTTAGCTTTAAAATGTGACTGCAACATTCTGTATAGCCTCAAGAAATTTACTTGTTGAGACAGGCTAAAAAATATCCCTATTTTTATCAACAAAAATTTTTAGCAAAGAGTTTTCTTTGCTGGGTTCTTCGATAGGCTTGGCTTTCTTCCGAGGGACCATATTCAGGCTTGCACTATTTACACTCTCCCACTCTGCTGCCTACTAAATAAGGGAAAACATTGATTTTCAAAATTTCTGGAGCACACCTTCTCATTTAATCGTGGAGTCATTTCAAGTTACAACATGTAAAAGCATGTACTCATGCCAAACTTAAATTCGAAATGAAAATTAAATTTGTAGATCAATTAGGTAAGGAAACTCATAAGAACTCATGATTAGACATTAAAATATTGACCTATGAAGTAAAAGTATATCTAAAAATCATGAGATTGAATAACTTATTATACCTGCCGAAAGGCATGGTATATAGCGATCGGTAGATTGTTGAATTTGATCTCTTATTGCAGGCTTTGCTCTATTTCGAGACATATCTTTCAAAATCTTCAGACTTATATCCAAAGTTTTATCTCTTCTAGATTTCCAAACTTTCATATTTCGTCCAAATCCAATGTTTTCTATCTCTTCAATATTTCCAAACACTTTTATCCAAAGTTTTTAGCATATATGTCTTTGTGAGGTTGATTAATGCTAGCCTTACTGCTAGCATTATTTCATAAAATTTTATGTGAGAAATACTTTGGATGTATAGCAGTTACGCTTTCAACATTAGTCTAGAAATGCTTTGGATGTATAGCAGTTATGCTTTCAACATTATGATAATGACCAAGTATTGCTGCCATCTGCCCCTTGTGGTTATGCTTTCAAAATTATGATAATAACTACGTATTGCTGCCATCTGCCCCTTGTGGTTATGCTTTCAAAATTATGATAATGACTACGTATTGCTGCCATCTGCCCCTTGTGGTTATGCTTTCAAAATTATGATAATAACTACGTATTACTGCCATGCCATCTGCCCCTTGTGACTATCTATGACTGTCAACATGTGCTTGTTGGCATACGACTCTACTGTCCATACTAGCCACAATAATGTCAGGAACTACTCTAATATCAGGGAACTCCTCCAACCCTGAGCAGTAGGTGGCCCTGTGGCCATTGACCTTGGTTTTCATGATATCTTCCATAGCCTATTTATTTTTTATCTAGCTTCAACGCCACTCTTCATACCTCTACTTTTAATCTGGGTCATCACTTCCTCTCTGCATATCGTCATCACTTCTCTGCATATGGAAGTTCACTTATGAACACCCAAACCTTACAAATTTGTTAATATTATTTATTTCAAATATCAACAACAGTGCCCAAGATCTATTTCAACATCAACAAATGATAATGACAGGTAAGTTCTGTCAAAAAAATTCAAAATTTTCAAATATAATAAAATTCATCAAAATTAATTTTCAAATATATGAATTACTGCATACAAAATCTACTCATAGATAGGAATTACTGCATATAGAATCTACACTTATTGATGCTCTGTGGACTTCTGAGATGGCGTGGAAGTCGCAGTTAGGATAGACACCGGTGGTCTTGTTTTGAGTAATTTATGCAGCTTTCACACTCTTGAAAATTGGTCTTGTTTTGAGGAATTTATGTAGGTTTCACATTCTTGAAAATTGTTTGTTAATCATAGCATACACACTCTGAATTGTCAAGAAAATTGCTTCTTATTGTTTCTATGTGATAGGGTTATCATTGGATTTTGATCCAAACCTAGCCGCTATGACTGGCTATGGCTTAGGTTGGCTGGTACATATCAACTAAACTCAGAAAACCTAAAGAAAAACCATTTAATTAATGACAAGCCTGTAAGGTTAGATAATAGATCAGGAGCAATCTGGTCATTGCTAATGAAGTTGTTGATGCAACAGAAGTGGAATCTGTTGTTTCTGTTGATTCAGGAACTTCTGTTTATATTGATGCACAGTAACAGTCTGCGTAAGGCACAAGCAGTCTGCCCAGAAAGGCACCCGCCCCGGAAATATGAGATACTTACTCCTACTGCATATCACATAGAGCGCCTCACATATCAGACTGACACAATAAGACAAGCACCTGACATAGATAGCCAATCAGAGACATAAGGTTACCTCTTTTGAGAGAGAGTTCGGGCACATATCCAACAATAAGATACACAAACGAAACTCTATCCCTTTTGTATCCGAACAATTTATTTTTATATGAAAAGGTAGAACACGCTTGTCTTTCTATTTTGGATGTGTTCTTAGCAAACCCACCCAAGTGCCTCCTGCACTTCTACACAACTTTCACACCAAACTAGGCACCCAAAAGTGCATTAGACTCTGCTGCTTATTTCGCGGCAGTGAGCCATCTTTAGGCCCTGTCTAGTGGAAGAGAGTAGGGAAGTAGTTAACAGTGTCGCGCATTTCGACCTGAATAGTTTAATTTTATGATGCCCATAATAAAAAATGAATAAGGTAGAATCATCCCCTTCTTGGGTTGGGTGCCTTCTCTTCTCTGCCTGCGGGCAAGTTGGCTTCTTTAGCCTGCTCGCTAGAGAGAGGGTTGCAACACTCATTTCTTTTTGTAATCGCCTGAACCATTGACTCTTAGAGTCCCCGGTATTGGGGTAGCATTAAGGCATCATTAGAGAAACAGGCACGACTGGCAAGAAAGACATTCCGTATTGGGGTTCAATGCCAAAGATAGGGCGGAGAATAACGAGGATAAATGCTGGCAATAAACACGGTAGGGATAAAGCACTGGCAAGCACTTGAACCTCAATGAAAGGCTCAGTTGGGGTTATTCTAAAGTTGTAAAGAAATACCCATTGAAATACCCATTCCAGTAGCGTGAAAGAGTAAGGTTATAACATACCAGAAAAGTCGATACAATATTGTCTTTAGATCAAATCCCCTGCCCGCCCCACCAATTCAAAACGAGGCGTAAATCTGAAGCCTGGACAGAAATGAAGGAGTATGATCACATCCGAATGACCACAGGGTCTTTCGTACCTTGCATCCGTTCCTTTCCCATTTCGCCTCCTATTGAATACCGTACCTTCCAAAGTTACCCAAATATAATGGTTGCACTCGGCTTCGACTTAATGCTTGAACGCATTCTATAACACTTTTCGGCATTTTTCTTCAAAATCGGTTGATTTTGAAACAATGGGAGGAATTCAATCACTACTAATTTGGTATATTCATTATGTATCAATGCATCTGCCATAGTCCTAGCATTGCGGCAAATCTGTGTCAAATATATAACAAATCAGTTGGTTGCATTGTTTTCAAATAAATCATGAGTCGATCTGCAGAATTCTAGCAGCTTTCGGTTGCTTGGACACCTCGTAAGCTATGCGTGTACGTGCGGGAGATCTCACAAAGTTATATCAAATGCACCTTTCAATTTTAGGTTTTTTAATTTATATGCATCACACCATCTAATTACGCCTTGTGAGGCGTTTTCCATTGCGGGCTTGGGGTGAGCAAACTATGCGCATGGAACGAATTAAATGTTGCCACGTGTAAGGCAGCCGAGCATTGTACGAAATGCATTGACGCCGCTCTGCTTCAGCTCAAGGAGAACTCCAACTCCAATGCGAATGATAAGAAAGAAGAAAGAAGAAAGAAAGAATTTTTTTTAATGTCCACGAGGCTAAAAATAGCCTATGGGACAGATTGCTTCTCTATCTGACTCTTGTATTCGGCCCTTTTCCTGTGAAGTTTTACAATGAGCACTCCTAGCTTATCGACAAACTCTTCGCTGAATAGATTATCCCAAGAATTAGCTACCAGAATACCTGCATAGTTTTCTCTGGTGTCCTTGAAGGCCTCACATTCTAGAATGAAATGTTTTTCTGTTTCCACTTTTCCGGAGGAGCAAAAAATACACACTCTTTCTTCCCACATTTCTTTTGGCCTTTTCCAGCGCCCTGTTTCACAACGAAGTTGATGAGAATTAGTCCTTAATTGAGCAATAAGAATTTTAGATCTCCAAGAAATATCAGCGCCTATGTATGCCTTTTGTTGATGGTTATGTGTGGGGTTAAACTCTTCTATGTAGTACTTCTTCTTTCTCTCTAGCTCTTTCTTCCCAGTATGTTTATGGAATTTATCCATAACAAAAGTTTTTATCTCTTTACTGTTTGTAGGACACATGCTCAAGCAAATACCCCATTTACTAAACCATTTGTTATTTCACCGCATCTAAGTCTTCTGTCTTTTACACAATCTGTCACTAAACACAACCTTAGGCCATCTATCCTCTTCCATTTGCTCAATTTTTTTCAGATACCTTATGACTCGCACCATAGCAATTGCTTCAATAGGAGCAGCCCCTGTTTCACTTAACAAGATAGCATAAGGAACCGCACTTTTAATTTTGAATTTGTTTGTAATCAAACGTTTCTGAATTTTCTCAATTTGTTTCCACTGCATCTTGGTTGTGCTGCTGGCCCATAGTTCACAACCGTAAAGAATCACCGTAATCACTAGAAGCCCAAAAAGAGTTAGGGTGGTTTTCCAGTCCCACAGCTCTGCCTCTCTACACCTGTTTTGAAGAGCATAAAATGCTTTCCAACCCCCTAAAGTTATTTTCTTTCTACAACCATCCCAACTTAAATTTTTGTTGAAGTCAATTCCGAGGCTTACTGCAACAGGGCGGAGACATGGTTGCAGATAAAAGACTTCAAGAGCGCATTGGAGGATTCCAACGAGGCCCTTCTGATCGATGCCGGCCATCTGAAAGTACTCTACAGGAAAGGCCGTGCTTTGCTCGGGCTGAGGCATTATAGGGCGACATGCGTATGTCTGAAGCAGGCGGACAAGACCAACGCTGGGCAAAGCGAAATAAGAGAGGCGCTAGGCCGAGCCAAGACCTTGTACGCTCAGAGCTTGAATGGCAAGTATGACATCTCGGACTGCTTACTGGGAGAATGAACATCTTCTCCACTGGAAGTCGCCGATTTCGTGAGCAGTGTGGAGATCAAAATGACCGAAGACGGACGCGGTCGGGGACTGTACGCTACGCGAAAAATAAGGAATGGGGAGCTTCTGTTGGTGAGCAACGCTGTCGCAGTTACTTATAGGATGAGAACGCTTCTCCTTTTCAATTTGAAGAGAGCATACAAGTCTTCAAGGGTTTTCGCAGATTTTGGTTTTGGTCCTGGATTAAGGGATTATTTCTTTTGGGTTAAAGGGGTTTTGACATCAGTAATGTCAAATCCCAGAACCAGGAGCGGGTCCTTCAAAATTCAAAAGAGCTGTTGAACCCGTGTTTTATAAATTTGATTTCTGTTACCAGTGTATTTAAATTAGGTCTAGATTGCAGTGTAGTTTTGTTTATAAGTTATTGGAAAAATGTTCCCATGTGCAGTGAGAAGTGTGGTTTCTCTGTTCCTGCTGGAGTTGCAGATGTGCATGATTGCAAGCTTGATGCTAGGATCAAATCTTCTTTGGGTATGTTCACATTGCTGTTCTTTCTCTGCTGTTGTTTTGGGAATCGAGTGGCTTTGAGATCAATGGGGATTGTTGCCTGTAAATGCAATCTCATTTCAATAGCTTTCTGGGTGCCCCTAATTATAATCTGGAAATTCATGAGTATTTCAGCTGGTCCTCCGTGTTTTAGCATTTTATGCCAATACTTCGATCTGGGTGCTAGTCTCTGTTCTAGGTATGAAGGAGCTCTGGTGTTTTATCGTATGAATTTAGTCCGCATTGCAAATTTATATAATTTGGTAACTAGGTTTTGACAGCTCTCTGTTTTTCATGAGAATTTCAATCTGGTACTAATGGGTTTTAGGTTTCTCTTTTGGACGGTAGTATTTCATGCTTTTATAGCAATAGTTTTATGGATGTTAGGGAGCTAATTTGGTTCTGGTGTGTTATTCATGCCGTGTTGATTTTAATGATTTTATTTATGCTGATATCGTGAATTGTTGTTGATGGGCCTTTAGGTTTTTCCTCTGGATGGTAACAGTTTATGTTAATGTTCAATGTGAGCACTGATGCTTTTTCTATCAATGTTTGCAGAGTGTCACCATACAATTGATTCTGCTGTGAGGGGGCATCCACAATTGTATATTCTATGATCCTTGACTATCTCTTATTTATTTTAGATTCCCTTAGACCTACAATGGGTACCATTATGATCTGGGTCAATAAACGTTTTCTGAGTTCAGTGCTGTTAACAACTTTGATACTTTTGCTCTTTTGCAGCAGAAGTAGGAAGCAGCAGAGAACAGAAGCGGTAGAGATTCAAAAGGCTCCAAAATGTGCCAAGAAGCCGAAGGATCCAAATCAGCCCAAAAAGCCACATACAGCTTTCTTTGTTTTTATGTAAGATACCTTGCTTGAAGGCTTTATGAACTGTCAAAATATTTACTAAAGTTTATACGTAGTTGCAGTGTTAGAGGTCCTTGATTCCGAACCCAGCGTACCTCTTTTGGCAAAATGTTCCTGCAACGTGAAGGCATTATGTGTGTGCATGCATAGAAGCATGGATACCTAGATGTATCAATGAGCTCTATTATTTTTTACTCTTTAGATAAAATGCATGTTTGCTTGCTTGCAAAGTATTATTTTTGACTCTTTAAATAAAAGCCATGTTTGCTTGCTTGCAAAATCTGTCATGACAGGGAGGAGTTCAGAAAAAAATACAGAGAGGATAATGCTGATGCCAAAGGGGTATGCTAGATTCCAAACCCATATTTATAAGTTATCTTATTTGTTGTGTGATATGTTATTTATATATTGAGGAGCTAATGTAAACCTGGTCTTGTTGGCCATTACATATGTTTTGCATGTGAAGTGAATCTGTAGGAACTGAATTATGAACTGTTTCGTGGAGGTCAATAGACAAGGAGCTGATAAGTGGAAGTCAATGACAGAAGAGGTAAGGGTACAGTTTGGAAGGAATGTTGCCTAATTTTATTTTTAATGGTTGGATTTTGGTTTGGTGTTGTTTAGTTCCCTTTTAGTGCTCTTTTAAAGTAGATTGTGAATACATATTTATATTACACAAAACCAATTTATGACATTCAACACCTGAATGATGTCCAAAATTTAAGGCCTTTGATGGAAAGGATTGGTTGCTTTTATTGGTGATCATAATATAGAAATGGACTAAAACACTGTCTTGGATAACTTTCACATATAAAGTCTTTATCATTGTGTGGATTTTGAATAATAATCTTCAACTGAATAAAGTCCTCACTTGGGTTCAAGCTTAGTTTATCTGTCTAGTTAGGTTTGTGGCCAGTCCCATTGACTTAATTCCAGGTTTTCTGGCCAGTTGGGCTAGGCTTAGGAGTATAGTGGCAGTCCCATTGACTTGATTCCAAGTCTTCTCTGTGAAAGACCGCAGTTCTACCAATTCTCCTGACTGAAAAAAATTCAAAATTTACTTTCAACTGAATGGAGATGGAGTTTTAGTTTTTTTTTTATGGCGTTTAAGGATTCATAGGTATCATTTTATTTCCTGTTTTTGATGTGGTTTGATCGGATTCTCTAATGCTTTCAATGGTTTCGATGATAGGATAAAAAACCTTACTTTAAGAAGGCTCATACATTAAAGATGGAATATGAGATTGCCATGGCTAAATACCTTGAACAAATCCGACAGGTTTGCTTATATTCTGTTTGAATGTGAAATTATATTCTGTTTGAAGTTTTCTTGTTGCATGCTCGGTATACAATTTCATGGACAGTGATTTCTTTCTTTTTGCTTGTTGATCTTTTAGAACCATAGACAATTCATTTGTATTCTATCTATTTTGCAGGCTAATGAAGAGGCTGACTCTGCATATGTTGGCATAATTGACACGGTTGGTTTAACATCTTTTAAAGTCTCTACATTCACCTTTAATGACTATCATATTCTTATGATAGCTTGTAACCTGATTGTGAATTGGGTGTACTTCAGGCTGCTGAATATTCGTATGAGGACTACCTGTATGAACTTGAAGATTCCAGTTATTATACATCTGATGATTATGCATCTGAGTACTAGTCGACAATATATTTTTTAACAAAATTCTCAATTCCACCATGCTTCTCAGTACAAATTTTGTTGGGTGCTTTTTCCTGATCATGGCTCCTCATCATTACACATGCTTAACTATAGTACAATGAACAGGCTAAACCATTAAGAGATCTCTATTTTAGATAGATAGGTGCTGCTCAAAATTTTGTCAGACTTTGTAAATACATTTTACATTTTTGGGAATGTTGGGCATGAGATGTCCTAACTGGATGGCAATGTGGTAGTCCCAGTGAAGCAATATCAATATTTATTTGTTGGAGACAGATAGACACAGCAGGTGCTGCTCAAAAGTTTGTCAGTCTACTAGTTACATTTTTGGAGATGTTAAGGGCATGAAATATCTTTACTGGATGGCAATTTGGTATTCTGAGTGAAGCAATATGACGGTGATAATGTTCAGAGCGTACATTATTAATGTTTTCTAATGATAAATTATATTTATATGCAGTGATCATATCAGAGTTTCACTTTGATGTGAAGTAGTGATATGTTCTGGAAAACATGGGGTTCTTTTGAACATATATATTTGTGTCAAGAAATTACAGAAACTCATTCTTTCAAGCTGTTTTTCTTCCTAGTCACAATTTCCAGTGTATAGAATAAATGTTGTGTTTATATCTAACGTATATTGTATTGTGAGTTCTGTGCTGTATAAGATAATGTTATGTCTCTACACTAATGTTTATTGCCAACATGATATAGTTGTCATGGCCAAAATAACATATTAATAATCTATTGTGGTCTTGTAATGTTAGTCTTTCGAATAGAATAGAAAGCCTAAAAAGTGCGATGAATTTGAAATGATTAAAAAAATTAACATAATAATAATTTGTGATGTTTATGCCTGAGGCGTTTTCTTTGCGGGCTTGGGGTGAGCAAACACTGTTCACCCCAGCCAATGAGAAACAGTTTTCCTATCGTGCATGGAACCAATTAGGTTTTGCCACGATGGTCCTGCTCCGCCAGTTTAGTTAAGCGTCTGTTCTGCTTAGAGCTTGGATGGTCCTGCTCCGCCAGTTTAGTTAAGCTTCTGTTCTGCTCAGAGCGCGGATGCTCCTTAATCAATCCTAGCGGATTAGAAGGCCTCTTACGCAGAGCAATCACGGTGATTTTCTGGGAATTAGGCGACCCGGACGTGTTCACATGAATGACATCAGAGCATTTGAAGAGGGCAACCACAGGGCTCAGAGAATGCATAAGGTTGGAGGGCTTTCCCATGTTCGGACGTCGCGGGGAGACCAACATCACTGCGACGCCGTTTGGCTTGAGCGTGTGCTCGATCTCGGAGGCAAGCAACGCTGGCACTGTGGCTCGATCAAACGACCCTGAGAAAACAAAGTCGAAGGAATTGTCTGAGAAGGGAAGGCGCCGATTGCCCGCCTTTATCGGCGCCAAAGAGGGCCTTTCGTCCACTGCAGTGGTGTCCAGCAGGCTGTCTTCGCGCAGTGCCTCTACGGAGACACCGAAGGAGGCCCCGACACAGAGGGCTTTGAACCCGGAGCGCAGGAGCCCCTGCGCGATTACGTCTTTGTGATTCATGTCTCCCCCTTGCACCCTGCACCGTTAGTTTTAGTTTTTTTTAATGTATAACCTCATTTTTCTACCATAATTTGCTGCCTTCACACGCGACATAGTCCTTCGTGGTCCTCTTCGCTAATTGGTGCTTCGCATGCTTCCATTGAGGATAAGCTTCGAAAGAAAGAAAGAAAGTATTTTTAATGTTCATGAGACTAAAAATAGCCTATGGGATAAACATTGCTTCTCTATCCGCTCTTGTATTTGGTCCTTTTCCCGTGAAGTTTTACAATAACCCATTCCTAACTTCTTAACAAACTCTTCGTCGAATAGATTATCCCAAGAACTCACGCGTAATCCCTAAATAATTTTCCCCGATGTTCGAAGGCCTCGCATTCTAAAATGAAATGTTTTTCTGTTTCCACTTTTCCGGAGGAGCAAAAAATACATATTCTTTCCTCCCACAATTTTATTGGCCTTTTCCAGCGTCCTGTTTCACAACGGAGTTGATGAAAATCAGTGCTTAATTGAGCAATAAGGATTTTAGATCTCCAAGAAATATTAGCCCCTATATACTCCTTTTGTTGATACAATTATGACCTACATTATGAAAATCATACAAGACCTCCATGTGATAAGTTGCCTCAAATGTTAGGCTAGTCAAGATGGTTCTGACAATCAAGCGAGTTCTGCAGCTTCAAAAATGTAGTAATGATTACTAATGATTGATTAACACTGTGAAATCTTCTTATGCTTTGATGTAACTTTGGATTTGTACTGTTAGAAGATGTCATATATATGATAAATAAATGAGAAGCTTTATGAGCAACTCGGTTACCCCTCTGATAATTTTTTGATTATTTGTTTTGACTAGCTAATGTTTAATATGCTACTTTATGATAAACATGGATTCTCACTCTATATATAAGGAATATCTACCTTATAGAAGTGGGCCAATCATTACAATTATCCCATTTTCTATGTACTTCAGGTGATGCTTTAATATTTCTCAATGCATTTGATACTATATTTAACTCGGTAGAAAACTATGTTACAGTCAGGTAAAAGGACATTTTTTTTCATAAAAGAGTACTAAATTCATAATGAAGTAAAGGAAACATATTTTATTTGGGAGCACTTTTATTAATAAATGGTTTTATTTATTTAGATACTTCGTTTTATTTATTTAGATATATTTATTTAAAATGTTGTTGTTGTTATTATTATTATTATTATTATTATTTCGCTACATTGCCTATAACAAATGGTTTTATTTATTTAGATATAAGAGATTTTTTTATCTTCTTAAATGCCCACAAGAAGCCATAGCCCAGTGGAGACATCCCAATACGATAAGCCTTGGTTTTATTTCTGAGTTTTTTTTTTTTTTTTTTTTTTAAATGTTTTTACATTTCCCACAAGAAGCCATAGCCCAGTGGAGACATCCCAATACGATAACCCTTGGTCCACTGCTAGCAAGTGTTTTTTTTTTTTTGGCCATAATAAATGGTTTTATTTATTTAAATACATTTAGTTAACAAATGATTTTATTTATTTAGATACATTTAGTTCAGAGGAGGAGTTTTTTTTTTTTCTACATTGCTTATAACAAATGGTTTTATTTATTTAGATACAAAAGGTTTTTTTTATGTTCTTACATTGCTCACAAGAAGCCATAGCCCTAGTGGAGACATCCCAATACCATAAGCCTTGGTCCACTGCTAGCAAGTGTCTATAGTCTCATTGGATGTGTTTTCATTTTCCAATTTATGCACAAATTATTGTCTTTCCCATTTATCAATGTTTTCCATTTTTTTTAATTATTACTAATCAGGAAATTCAACTATTCATAATAAATAAATAAATAAATAAATAAATAAAAGAGGAATGTTTTCCATTTTTTTTTAATTATTAATCATCACGGAATCCAACTATTCATTAAAAAAAAAATGGATGATACTTGTTAGTAAAGAAAACTTTGTATAAAGGAATAATAAAAATAACCATTCAGTCCCAAGGCTGATTTTCCATGCTTTTCAAGCAATGATATATAATTAAACTTCCAGATTGACAATGTTATTTGATATTTTGCAGAATAAAATAGTATATTTATTCCAAATGTTTCCCTTAAACAAGACCAAATTTGTAGATATTTTAAGTCAAATAATACCAGCATAGATCCGTCTTAAATAAGGATCTAAAATGAGCCTAGAGACATCAAATTTCTTCACAAAGTGTAAATTTTTTTAGAGTGAAAAATACATTGTGTTATTTTTCATTGTTTAAATTGTATTTTTGAATGCTAAATAGAGTATATATACTAGCATTTGCACCGAGGTGCAAATTAAACGTCCGAAGTGGGGAATGTGAAAAATAATAATAAAGTGAAATATATGGAAATTTTAGTTTCTATATATATATTTTAAAGAATATAATAGGAGATTAAATTGAAAAGGAAAGTTACACTAACACAATCAAGCCGAATTTATTTGAAAAAACATTTATTACAAAATCAAATTCTTCAAACTTTGTAATTTATCAAAAATATATTCACAATTTTGTATTAAGTTTTTCTAACAAAATTCCTCAATGCATATTGATTGAGTTTCTGCTTGTATGTGGGGTGATGTTTGTCCGGAATGCTTTAGAGTGCACCAAAATTGTAGCTACTTCCTATATTTTTATATTTTTTATTTTGAGTTTAATGAAAGAAATAAAATAATAATAACCAATTAGAAGAAGCAACAATTTGCTCCTTAAATTTTAGAACAAATGATCGACACTCTGCTGTGTATATCCATACATTTACAGAAAGGAATTAAAAGTGAAGAAATCCATAGAATTTGATATTGGAAGAGTTAGAGTTAACTTGACGCCAGTACCTACTATGGAGACATTGCTAAATATGGTCACAGATCCTTATAAATTGTCACTGGTATCTTGAATCTCTCATTGCTATCTACAAAGGCCTTCTGATCCATACAAATTATGACTGTTGTCTTGAATCTCTCATCGTGACCTACAAAGACTTTCAGAATCAGTTGGGAAATAATTAAGTTGGTTAATCAATGGATGTGAGATTTGGTGATTTAGGTATGCCATTCGCAACCGATGCCCCAAAAAAATCAGCGACAGAGAATACAGTGGACAAGACTTTTGCGAGCGCAGCTAATCTGGTCGAATTGTTACCCACTACCACCGTTCTTGCTTTCCAAATTTTGTCACCGATTTTAACCAATGGAGGCCACTGCTACAGCATCAAAAAATACTTGACCAGATTTCTTGTTGGGTGTCTGCGGGATTTCTTGCTTCCTTGATTCGTTCACCGACAGTTACAGGGTAGAGGATGGACTAATCTCCATTGTTGGATCAAGACACCAAAGATTGACAGGCAACAAATAACCATTTGTGAATCGAGCGACAAACACCTGCCTGCGAGCCAACCTTCGAGATGTTTCCAAACCTATTTCCAAAGTTGACTATGGTGTCCGGTTAAGGCCGGATCCCCGTGGCATAGGTACAGGCGAAGTTACATCGTTGGTTCACATTAATTATTCTATCAATGTAACATCACATAAAATGTACGCCAAGATATCTGATATAATGCATGACGGTTCATTAGTATTATCATAGGACGAAGCCAGCAGTTACACTTGTCAATTTTTTACTTGACAAAAGGGCAATGAGGAAGCGTTTTGATTAAGTGGGGTGAACAGTGTTTTCTCACCCCACTCCAACAAAGATAACGCCTCCATGAAAGAATCCATGTATTAAATATATAAAAGGAATGCAAAGTACCAATTCGAGGGTGTTAATCCAAAGTGCCAAGCGTCGTCAATTTAGTAATATTTTCAACTGTGTCAGTTGTAACATCTCCACACAACGGAGCGTGCTAGCCTTGGTGGCAGGGTCTACTACTGTATATGAAGAATGAGTGAGGGACTAAAATTTGAAAAGAAAAAAATCAAGATGAAAATAACCAAATATATTAAAATATATATGCCTATATATTAATAGTAAATAAATATATATTAAAAAAGAATGTATTAATAAATCTACTAGAAATGTAATTAAACATTTCTTTATTGTAATTTTACTCTTATAAAAATAAACAACATATTAAAAAAAAAATAGAAGAAAAATCATAATCCAAGAGGCAGCTAAATAAAAACTTAATGCACCTTGGCGAGGGAAACAATATCTTTTTATCAATAATCTAAGGCATCTGAGCCAACTTGGAAATAGAATTTTGGGAGAACAGGGCATTACTGTGGGTATTTATTATATAAAAATAATTATAGCAATAAAAGTAGGTGATTAAGATGAGCTACCTTTCCATTCCAAAATGAAGGAAATGTTCCCATGAGTATAACCTTGAACTCATTAACTGATTTCCATCATCATTAGCTGACGTTAATCCAAATTTTCATGACCTAGGCACTGAATATGTACCCAAAAATAATAATAACCTCCCTGGCACGCTATATTTGGCACTTGTAAATGTGTTAAGTCTATGCAGTAAGGGGGATTTAATTTAACTAATGACTCTGATATTTACTATACTTTTAACAAAAATCCTGTGAAACAATTTTCGATCAGATCGTATTTAAATTTTCAAGTAGAACGTAATATTTTTGAGTTTAAAATCCCAGCTTACTCCAACACAAATCTATACCCAACCAATCATATTGTTGTCCCATCGATGTTCATGTCACTGGAACATCATAACTTCAACTTTCTTGATGCTCCTGAATGGGGAACTTGGATCAATAGAATGAAAATATATTCATATATAACAAAACATCCAGTCATGCTTATTAATCTCAGTCCTCGAGATACAAAGATTATTTATAGGCACCTAAATAAGATCGTTTTCAAAAATCCGGTGCTAGAGTTCGATCTCACCTGGCTTATGTCCCAATGCCTTAATTTTTTCAATGACAAAAATTTATCATTGTTTCAAATGAATTTCCAAATGATGGGAAACTAATCGATATAAGTGTTGAAACTGCCAAAACACCATCTGGCTAAGTGACCCATAATATGAAGATACGAGCGTCAAGTTCTGACTAAGCAACCCATGATAGTCATTTTCTTTTTCACACCAACTCGCTACCTGCAACTCAATCCCTCCCTCGCCAACACTTGTATATTCGTAATCATTCCTACCTGAGCAATTTTTGTCAAAGAAAAATCCAAATTCAATGCCAAGTGGTGCTTACAAATCAATTATATACTCTTGTGATCTGATTAAATAAGTAGGTCAAGTTAGCCTTGCAGCGCTAAAACTATTAGTCTATATAGTGAACAACTTGCATGATTTTTTTGCTTTTCAGGGATTTTGAGAATTTGAGATGGCTGATAGTATTATGGATTGATGCAAAAAATTCAAGATCATACACCCAAATTCAATTCAAGTCAGATCTTGGGTTTCATCACCCTGTTCATTTCTGATGCAGTTTTGTTGCTTTTGACAGGTCTCACATTAACTGGAACGGTTGTAGGGTTGGTGTTTCTCACTCATGTTCTCATTTTCTTGAGTCCCATATTGATACCAGTAGCAATTGTGTTGTTTGTAGTAGTTGCAGGGTTCTTTCCTGTAGTAGTTGTCTGCTGGAGGCTTTGGATTGGAATCCTTATCTGCCATATCATGGATTTACAACTACAGGAAGGGAATTCATTCCCTGGTGGATACTAGATAGACTATGGCCGCATGTTGTAGATGCAGTTAGTCATGTTGAACATGCCCCGCCAAGGAGAGATAGACCAGTTGCACTTTCTATTGTCAGTTGGGAAGACTAAAGGGCAGGCGAGTGATCGCTGACAGAACAAGCCCCCACAGGTAGTTTGCTACAGGTGGAAGAACAACTCTTGAATACGCCTAAATGGGAGGTTCGGAAGCAAGGAGCCAAGGTCTTGATTCATTTCCTATATCTAGTCTTGATTTCGATGGTGACGGATACAAACTCTTATTGTCGGTCTCCACAGATGTGCTGCGGGCGAAACAAGAAATAGCGGTGCAGGATTCCACGGAAAATAAACGATGATGGATATGTTTTGATGACGAAGAAACGGTGGTGTAGGCTTCCACAGAAAAGAAACGTCGATGGATAGAAACTCTTCTTGTCGGTGTTCACTGATGTGCTGAAACTCTTCTTGTCGATGTCCAGTGACGTGTTTCATGTGAAACATTTCGACGACCAAGAAACGATGGCGAAGAAAGGACAGTGCATGCTTTCACGACAGCGAATTCCATGATGTAATTTTCTTGCTACGTGAAGGTTACACTTGTCAACATTTTACACGACAGAAGGGTGATGAGAAATAGTTTTGATTGGGTGGGGTGAATAGTGTTGCTCACACCACTCCAGCAAAGATAACGCCTCCAGCGTAATAACCCAATAAAAATTTTAACCATAAAAACTTTTTTTTTCCTATATATAGATATATATGAAGGTGATATGGACATAAATTAGTTAACATATATCTTCAAATGGTTTATTTAAATCTCTTGTTAAAATATTTTTGAAAAGTATAAGATTTAAACATCTTATTCACATATTTTTTTTACTTTTATGTACTTTACAACATATTCATTTTTATTTTTTTTAATTATAGTCGACATTATTTTTATATTTATAACATAATTTTTAATTTTTAATTTTATTTTGAAAGGGGCATGGCTGGAAGGACAAACTTACACATCCCCTTATACTTGGTTGTAGAATGAGTCAAACTTACACATCCCCTCATACTGGGTTGTAGAATGAGCCTCTCTACTCAAAGAAAATTTGAGAGATATAAAATTCCTTTACATAATATTCCCTTTGAATGCAATAACATGACATCAATTGGTTTTATATTTTGAAATAATAATTATATAGTCAAGCACTGATAACGTCCAATTTGATTAAAGTGATTGAAAATTTAACAAATAAGGAAATGCTTTAGTTTTTGAATTTTGTGGTTATGGTTGGTCTTCATAATTAATATTTTACCCCTTGATGTATATGTAATAATAAATATAAGATATTTTCTTCATGTCTATTTCAAAAAAGAAAAATTGGATTTTCAAATTTGAATTTTTGGCTCTAAATAAGGTCAAGTCGACCATCCTTCAAGTCAAGTCATCCCCAGGCAGAGAGACACTCATTCAGCCAACCATAATCACCACGTTTATGTCATTCGGCTTCCTCCTCTTGGGAAATTAGTATCACACAAGATACAAACATATTTTGGGCATCCAAACGAAGAAGGAGACAAGAAGGAGGAAGGAGGAAGATAACTCAAGAATTCTCTCTCTCTTGTTTTACCTTGCATGTGTGAATTTTTGAGAATTTTCTAGGTAGTAGTTTCTAGGTAAAGGTCTGAGTTTATGGGCAGCAAAAGGGTTGAGTTTATGGGAAAAATTTTGGGAGGCCAAATTTGAATTTAGGCAGATTAGACTAGCCGAGTTGATTGTGTACCTTTGTGACTTGACATAAGGGATTTCAGCTATAAGAATGAAGACCAAACTTGTGTACCTATGAAGACCTGGTCTGTGTAGGACATCTCCTTGAATACATACTTAAAGGTAAAGTCCATAATGATGTGTACTTTTTACAATAGTTATATTCTTACATTGCAATTCATTATATCTTTATTGACTCAGATATAGGTTAAATTTTGATTTAATCTCTAACAAATTTAATGATCAAAGGCTTAGTATTTTAGCTCAAAAAATGAAAGTGCTCGGGGGACTGATTGCAAACGAATGACCATGACCATCCCATCGCCAGGAATCCAACGCAATTTGTTTCGTTGAAAACTGAGTTCGGATGAGGAAGTTATGGTATGTTGATCGTCGTTCAGAACATGCAATTTTTTATAAAAAAATTACATAATAGGTACAGGTTGATGACATGGCAGCCTATTCAACATATAGGGAATATTCTTTAGTTTTTGTCCAATGGTACTGTGACAAGTATCACTGATAGATTCGCCAATTTGGTTTGTGAAGGTAAAAATTTCCCAATGTCCTCCAATGTCTTCCTAAGGTTGAATTCAATTTTTTTTTAATGGAAGGATTGTCCAACCAAGGACTGCCACGTGTCCCCTATTGGACCCCCTCTCCAAGGCTAGATTTGAATTTTCTGCTAAGGATGGTTTAACCTGAGGTTCAGACTAATTTTTATAATGGCATATTTTCATATCTCCTAAGGTTGAAACCTATGGTTCTAAACTACATGGTGGAGGCATCTATATTAAACCATAGTTCGAACTATCAAGGGTTGGAGGCGTATATATATTGGGCGCATATGTTATAACCCTAAGGTTTTGGGTTTAATACATTAATGGTGGCATATATGGTTTTAAACTTTGGGATTAATATTTATGCCAAAGTCCGCGTTGATTATGGGAGGTTCTAAACTATAGTCCGAAGACTATGCAAAGTTCGAAGGCACGTTATGCATATTGCAAAGTTGACATATGTGTTGGTTTTTTTTCATTTGCAAAAATAATGTAATGAGGGGCAAGGTCGGGGCTCGACCCCATGACCTCCTCAACTCCATTCTTTTACGTCTATCGTTACATACTCAATCTATGTGTTATAAGTCAGCTCTAAGGTCCATAGATTAGGGATATACACATTTATACAGAGCTCTAGCTTCTCTACTAATATTTATACGGAGTAAGCGGTCCATACAAACAAGCTTAACTAGAAACCAAGCACGAACAGACTTAAGTGTTATAGCTATATTATGGATTAGCTTAGACCCTATGTGTTTATGAAGCTATGATGGATAAGCATTACCTTATGACTAAGCATGATGTTCCAGAGTGTTAACTCTTATTCTACCATAGTAATCAATGGTAATAGATCATGTTCATCTATTGTGTAAGGCTGGTAAAGAGAGTAAAAGCTCGAACTCACATAGTTAACCAATGTTATGATTGATACTACGAGTAAGCTCTCTACTATTGCTCGTACTCATGATACTTAACCATGCTAACCCTTATTCGAACTCATTACATGGTATTCCAATATCTCGTTTTATATACGTAATAGTTATGAAAGCTCTTCTATCTCATATCTATACCTGTTACCTCTTGATTACCGGCATGTGAATCTTATGGAGATAAGGTACCATGTTTATAGAGATACTATCTATTATATAAGCTATTAGTTCTGAATCTAACTAAGCCACCTATTACTACCATTGCTTTACTAATCACGATATGGATGTAATAAGAGGCTAATCCAGTAATATTGATCTAACTAGTAATGACTAGAATACTAGTACCTATGAATGAGCTAGTGTGATTACGTAATCAAAAGCGATGAAAGCTTAGTAGTAATGTAAGAGTAATGAAACCCATATAGAATTATTCACTATGTACTCTTTGTAGAAAGTACGTGTATATTTGATATCGGTAATGGTGATGATACTAGTATCCATGTTACATAAGAGCTTACTCAAAACGGATCGGTGTAATCGATTGTATTACTAGTCTAAGGTTAATACGAGTCAATGGTTACCATTATCACTATCATTTCCCTTTGATTTCCATAGGTATTTATATTCCAAACATTACGGTAATGCTATATCACACATTAAGGTATATAAGCTTATCACATACGAGCTTACCCGTACTAACTAAGCTCAAGATTACTACCCTTTTTTTACTGTATACCCATACGGAAGAAAACCACATTACCTTGAGATCATAGGGCATAAGTATCACCGAAAGTCGGTTATAAGGGTTAAGCTTTACTCGGCTTAATATGTAACACTAGTAGTAATACCATGATTAAGCTCTATGTAATATGATGCTATCTTTATAAGTAATGCCGAGTGTAACCAATACAGAGTAATGAATATGATGGATCTATTACTCTTATTACGTATTACTAACACCTCTTGTTACACGTTACGGAGCTATAACTAGTATATTATGTTTATACAAGTAAGCTATGTTTCACTATGAAGACCATTGGTCTCTATTCCAATACGATCATGTTTCCATTAACTTGATATGATGTAATTACAGGGAATAGTCATGTAATATTGATACAAGCTAACTATATTTGCATAATTAGAGTGACTGCGGATTTAATCATGCTTTATTCATTACAAAGAGAAGTCTGGTTACATATTATACATTACTAAGCGAGTACTAATCCCATTAATGAGGATGTGTAACTACTGGTTATAGCTTAAGAGTGATAAGCCATGTTGTATACATGATCCTTGGATACTAGTAAGCTTACCTTATATTCATAACGACTTAAACACATGAACTCAGTAGTTCCAGTGATAGGAAAGACTTTAATTTATCAAATTTATCTTTGTTGAGATACAATTAAAGAAGAATCTATCACCCTTGTTCATCGCTTCTTCCATCCCGGTACCGTCAATTTTGATGATTACCGCTTCTACCCTCCACAACGACCATCCACGAGAGGGTTTTCCTATCTACAACATTCCAAAGAGATCAAATATTTAAGGGTGTGCGCCCGCATAGAATCACTAGATAGCTAGCCCCCATATAGTTAGTAACAAATAGTTATAAAACACGATAGCATGCATCTCGGACTAAATAGCATGCATCTTGTTGAAAACGAGCATCGGAAATATTAGAATAGTTAGAATAACGGCCGAGGGAGTATAGTATTATATAAGATGTTCAATCTATAGATTTTACTTATATAAGGTGAAGTCACTCGCATTTATCATAAGTGACTAATAGGCCCTACTATAAATGAAAGGCAAGCACACGATTCGTCAATAGGCAGCGGCCTTGCTCTCTTACTTGATAAGGTATGGGGCGTGGAAACATTGGTCAACTTCGTTACTGGTACGCCCTCTTTATTATATAAGCGTGGTATTATTATTTGGGCTCTCCCCCACGCTACTATACTATATAAAAAAGATGCTCTCTTACTCTTTTCATAATCGGGTCCAAACTAACTGCCGATCCACTCTCATTTAAACATAGCCCGCATCTTTCTTTATTCCTTCATTGGGATTTTCGACGTTCCCCCTCTTTATTATATAAGCATGGTGAAGTTCCGGTTCATCCTCGTTTGGCCTTTAGGAAGAACGGGCCTTTCTATTCGTTCACATTCTATTATTCACGTAATAAAGTGGTGGGTAGAAGGGCGTATCCATACGATATATTGAAAACACTATCTATATAAAATAGATTTCTTTCTTTTTGTTTTTTATTATATTCTTAGATTCGCTTAGATAATAATACCGCGAGGGTGGGTGGGATAGAAGATGGAAACTCGGCTTCCGAAGATGGCTCGCCTAAGAATGAATGGGTTGCATGTGGGCCCTATTATTATGAAAGCCACCCTACTCTTATTATTGAAGGTGGGAATTAGTTTGTAGGATTGGGTCGAAGGGTGGTGGGATCATATTTACTATCAACGTAGTGGGCAGCAAGCATTATAGAAGTAAGAGTTCGTGCGCCCATACCACCTTAGATCATAATAGGGGTGGGAAAGAAAGAATGCGAGTTATGTTATTCCCTGCTGCTAGTACGAATCTAGTTATAAGCCCCCTATTTATTCTTATTTGCGAGAATGCAATCGAAGCGGGAGAGACTCGCTTTTCCGGTTCCAAGAGTCATATAGCTTTTTTCCGGTTCCGGGAGCGCACGCTAGCTTCTCTTTTCACTCGATAGTCTGCCTTGATAGGGAGTCATTTCACCATTGATAGCGGAACTTCTCTCGCTCGCCCTTGCAGACTACTTATTCCAAATAAGCACGAGCTGGGCCCATTTGGAAGTATGCTACGCCATAGGCGGTGTTGTTGGGATAGTCCGGAAGAAGGTTTGTGAGTTCCCCTCCTATTAAAAGGTCATGAATGCGGTTGAGGGGCTATTTCATTATTAATGTGAAACCCTCTTGATTATGAAAAAAAGCTATTTCATTATTATTCACGGCCTCGCTTATTTCGAGGGGCTCGCTAGCAACGTTAAAGGTTGGTCCTTGGAGCTAGCACCCATGCTCTCCGATGTATCCGGTCTGCCTATGTACTGACAATGGGTACTATTCGAATGGGGCCACTAATAACTAAGCCTACCCGATAGAAGAGCCGATGAAAAAGGCACGCGATGGTTCATGGAGTGCCGAAAGTCGCCGATGGAGGTAGGTTTTATATGGGTTCCAGAGCTCGCTTTGTATATTATAATGCGAGGCTTAAATAAGAATGAGCTGGGCAATATGAAAAGAGCACCGGTTCATGAATCGGCTAGAATAAGGAGGTGCTAGGTATGGGTAGGACCATAAATCTTAATCTTATCTTGACTAGTTTATTAAGGGTTAGCATTTTCGACAAAAGAGACTCTCCCCCATCCCCATATTTAGACTCACCCCTTATCATAAAACACTTCTCATCACAACATTCCCCAATTGATATTCCACCCTTACTAGGAGAAAAGATCACTCTGCTCAATTCTTTATTATTGAGGCAACAAAATCCTAGATAATAACCGCGAAGTACTTTATATTCTAACGAGCCACCAATCTTCGGTATTCATGCTTTTCACCCCTGAAATAATAATATTTACCTCCCCCTACTATTCTTATTTCGGATCGTCGAATTGCATTAAGAAGGGCCCCCTACTATTATAATAAGGGTGGTTCTTTCATTGGAATAGTAGGGGGAACGCATTCATCCTCTGATTGAAGTAACCTAGGTTAGACGTGCTTTGCTTCCAACCTTTCCCATTTTTGCATTGATACTTCTCATCGATCTCCCGGCATCCGGCTTTCAACCCACGTTCATTAAGATGTATATAATGAATATGCCGCTTCCATTCCGAAGGAACGATGCAGCATTGAAAGCTCAATCCCATAGGTGGGACCCGAAATAGTCGCTTTACGAACTCGACCTTTCATCACTTCGTCTTGATCTCGCTTCGAAACCTTTTATTACGAAGGCACTCACTAACCCTTTAGTCCGGAATTCTTGGCTATTCGTTCGGGTCTCGCTGCTCATCGCCGCTTTAACAAAGCTCGCTTCTCGATCGGAGCTAGGGATGACCTCGACTTGCTTATGAAAAAAGGATGTTTCCCACTTGTTCGCTTCGGATCTTATGTAAAGACGTCATATGTTCCGAACATCGATAAATTAAAGAGCCACCTTGCTGCCTCTGCGAAAGGCCGAGCTCCCTATCAGCTTGGGAGAAAAGGATCCACTCAATGTGAAGGAACCGGGTCGGTTGTTTGTTTGTTTTTTTCATAATGGGAGCCATATCCATATATAGATAGGGGCCGCACCTTCCTTTGATACCTTAACTCATTTCCTTCCTCTTTCGGGTCACTCGACCTCCTCCCACCGAGGTACGCCCACCCTCATTAATACTACTATGAGATGTTGCGGGAAATCCTCCAAGCTGGAAGTGATTCTCCACACTCTCTTGTCTACGGAATATGATGTCACTCTTGTCTCCCCAACTTGCTTGCTTGGCACTCGATCGACGGCTAATCCTACTATAATACATTGGTGGGCATCCCCTCGGGGCGGGGGCATACATACGAGCATATGACGAGATTCAAACATCTCCCTATCTCCCGGATCCACTCGACTTAAAGCAAGCAAGCGGGACTTAGAGGCCTCGATCCACCCATGGACCGGCGGATTGATTGATTGAAGAAAGCCCCCAATCTTTGGAACGAACAAATGTCTACTCGATCTGCTCGTTATGTTAAGGAGAGGTCTTCGCAGTTGGATTCCCCTTCCTTTCACGGCACCAACTCTTCTTGTAAGCTCATCACCGAGATGCTCCAAGATCCATGGAAGGTACTAATGGAAAATGGTGCTAAGAAGTGGATAAGCCAAGCAATTGATGGGTGTAAGGTTTACTCGGGAGGATGGGCCGGTAGTATATGTTTCCATGAGCTAGCTTTGGGGGCCTATGATGGAATCATTGGTCGGGATGGGGTGTAACTCCACAAGGCCAAAGTATACCGCTATCAATTTGACTATCTTTGTTAGCACCTCTACAAGCAAGGAAAGAAAGCGGATCTATGTTCCTCACTCTATAGAGAATACCACACAAAAAGAGCCTGCTAGGACTAGATCCCCGGCGGCTTTTCACTAGTGTGATTGGGTAAATACCGGATTAGGCAAATATTGGTAATCTGCGCTTGAAAATAAAGGTTTTAAACTTCACTCCTGCTCGTGTATTGGGGGTAATTTATCTATAGGAAAGAGGTAGGTAGGGATATAACTGCAACTCCTCGCTATTGGGGTGGGACAGTAATAGAGCCGCGGAGGAGGTTGTATTCCCTGGCTCTCGATCGAGCACCACTACGAGGGAGCGAGACCGCTTTTAGGACTTAGAGTCAAGTCGAATGAGAGGTAACGGATTGGCTTTTCTTCGGATTGGGTTCACCCTCAATAGACGACAAGGTTCGTAGGGGAGAGACTAGATGCCCCTAAGGCTCGAAAGCACATCCCGAGGGGCATAATATTTAGGGCTGAACTTCGAGTCTATGACAACCCGTTTTAGCCTTGCATCGCCGATGTTGATACGAATGAAAAAAGGTGGAAATAGGTAAAAATGAAACAACATATAATAGGGATATACTAAGCCTATATGTCGATGTAAAGAATATACTTGATCGTAGTGATGAAGGTCATAAGAATAACCTAAAGGTACCGTGAAAACCCAATCCACAGGTCTTGTATCCATAAAACAACAAGCCGGCAAGTCTTTGAAAATATTTTATGAGCGATTCAATTTGTGGATGTGTGTGCAACCTTAAGACTTTGTACAACAACTGCCATGGGAAAGGGAGGCTAGGGAATGAAGATGCGTTACATACGACTGATGTGCAATTCGAGGAACGAGAGAACGGAGAATGCGGGGCCGGCCAACCACTACTAATGTGAAGGCGTTTCATCCGATTAATGAAGTTACGGTTGCCAAATCTAGTTCCATTTTTTTTCATTAGAATCGCCAACAGTGGATAAAAAGCCAAGATTAGTTTCATCTCCTCTTTATTAAGAACCATAAGCGCTTGACCGGGTTCCGGGCGAATATCCATATCCAGTTTATGACGCCGGTGACCCAATAGTTTGATTAGTCCTACCCGCGAGTTTAAGTGCCGGTGTCCCTCGCGGCCGGCTTGAATAGTCGCTTTCAAACCCGAGCCGGCTCCCTTTAATATAAATACCCTCCACAAAGGAGGCAAGGCCATAGGGAGCAACGGTTTCAACGCCATCTTGCCCGACATCCATTTCTAATCCATATGTCTTTCCCTATTTGTTTCAAACTCATAAGTGTCCCACTTTCTTAATAATCGTTCAAGACTGCACTCGTAACGTCAAGAACGCAATAGGAGGGAATAATTATAGCTCGCCCGAACTACGGCATCCTTAACAGCTGCGGGCAAGCCCTAGCAAGCGTGAAAAAAGAAGCAGTCATAGGAAAGGAATCCCTAGCCACCCAACCAACAAGTGTTGGTAAGCCCCAAGTTACGCTAATAACGGTTTCGCGGGCTCAACGCTATTACCCATATCTGCACGGGAAATTCCCATCAATGAATCTTACATAAGCACCTAAAAAACCCTCCCTGGCTAAGTGTAGCATTTTATAGTGACCCCTAAACGTGAATATATAGGAAATTTATTCGGCTCAAGGTTGCCAATCGATGTGAAATGGGGAGCGAGCGTTTAGGCAAGTGATCCTTGGTCATTTTCGATTCGTGGAGGACCGAAGGCCAATGAATATTGGTCGGGATATTTATTACAAAGTGGGATCTAAGGAAAAAGATGTGGCCGACGTACCATAAACTAGTTTACCATTCGCTTCACAAACCCTCCATTCGATCGCTCGATGTGTATGTGTTAGCTGCGGTTTAAGGTGCTCTTGCACATCTGCATCTTGCTTTTATTCGGTCACTCGTGTGAACAAATGGATTCTATTTTCTATTCTATTCCCGAGATGGATCTTAATGGGCACCCCCTAACTACATAGCCCTATGCGAGGAAAAGCCGTCACCATCCGTCAATCAAAGCATCTCACTGCCTCTCACCCATCCCCATTACTGAGCATCTAAAAAAAAGAAACCCTTCCATCGGGCTCCCCCACCCATTACGATCGGTCGGAATGCTTCTTACTCCACATACCAGGTGGAAATCATCATCTTACTACCCACATCCCCCACCAATGGCGAGGGCTTACACAAACATACACGGGCCTATGCTTCTTTCTACAAAATGGGAGGAGTAGCCCATATCCCCGGGAAGCAGAGCTTCTTACTCCCAACATGAACCCGGTACTTAGCTCCTATAGGGTATGGTACATTAAGCATGTGCACTTCACCCCTTCAATGGAAGCATTTCCTTAGTGCAAAAAGAAAAACACCGGTTTGTAGAGTTGGATGTATAGACGCCAAGGATCTATAAGTTCGGAAGAATGAAGATTATTTGGTGCACGAAATTCGGTACTAGGTATAAGTGCCCATATTAGTCTTAAAGGCCATAAATCATAAATGCCCGTTTGTCGAATTAGATGTTGGTGAACTTCCATACCTTTATTCTCAAGCACAACGAAATAAGCTTTATATATAGTAGGATTTTCGTTGACCATGGTGAATAAAACACTTTTTTGTGCCTAGGACACGCTCTTTCTCCGGCGGCCGGCGAGTCGAGTGGGCGAGATATAGAAATAGTAAGTGCCCGCATGCAATCATATTGAGGGGTAGGCTAGCGGAAATAGAGTAATTTATTGCTCAACCAACGTCCGGTTAGGGGCTCACTATTCATATGGTGAGGATGCGCTTTAAGGCTCGACCACTATTTAACCACCCACCCCAATCCCCGAGGGGAGAGGAAGGTCCGAATCTCGCTCTTTACAATCTTAATCTCGATCTCAATCTGCGGGGGTATGGCTACGAGCAGGGGAAGAGATGCTGCGAGATCTCTATATGGGTATGCGGCGAGGGATATGTACCGGCCGGAGGATATAAAAAGAAATCGGGTCAGAAGCTTTCGAGTCGGCTTTGCTCTTGGTGCTACTTCTCGCTTCTTTCTTTGCTATTGGTCTTGGTCGTCGGTTCTTTATCTCGCTCACGATCCGAATCTTCGGTTCGAGAATAAGACTCTTCACCCCGCTAACTAAAACCCTCATCTCGCTCAACGTACTTTCCATTTGGCCAAACATCCCTTCCATATTAAACACCCAATAGCAAAGAAAAGGTGTGGGAGGAAGCCGACCTTTATGGGGTATATATATATATACTACTTTTGGTTTGGATCAACGAAAACAACGGGTGCTTTTCCAACCCCGGCTACGGCTGCGCTAGCCATGCTATAGGTGGTGGCCATATGCCTTGATACTAATAGACCGAGTCCAATGATGGAATGTAGTTATTCTCCAAGTTATTACCCAAGGTCTTATTCTAGGTAGTGTTCTTCGTAGTGTTCTTTCCTAGGTTGTCTAGGTCTAGGCTCTTCTCTAGTAGGTCCTTCCCCTGGTAGGTTCTACCCTAATAGGTTATCCCAAGGAATTCTCCAAGTTTCACAAACCTTGGTGGAATAAATGAAATACCAAACCCGGTCTGCTGGTGCTAGAGCTCCGGTGGTGCGGTGATGTCGGTGCTCGGTCAACTCTACACACTCACTGATGTACCAAAAGTAGGAACAGGGTAGATATGTGCAAAATATCGGAACAAGTGGTAGGGATGCTAAGATAGGAAAGAAGACGTCTACTCGTGCGCTTCAATAGGTTAAACCGGTGCTCCAACTCGGTGCTTTCACTAGTGTCGGTGGATGCGGAACTATATATCCTACCGGAACTCCAAGCTCGGGTAAGGATATGACACTTCTACTTGGTGCCAACTAAAGAAACTCGTTGCATCATCGAGCGGATCTATTGCTTAAACAACTAGCTAAGATCTTGTTGTCCTTGCTCTAGCCTCTCTGCTTACTCTGCTTTGCTAGTACTTGGTAGTAGTGGTGGATAAGCTAGATCTCTTGCTTCCGGAACTGAACCGCGGCTACGGCTGCTGTGCTAGATATGCTAGCGGAACGGAAGGGATGTTGCTGGTGTTCAAAATGGAATGGATGGTGGGAAGGATGTTGAGGGTGCCGAAACCATCGCCTGCGGATCTGCATACGCTGTCTTTGCTCTTGGTCGGAACTAGACTTCTTGGATCACTTGCGAATATTGGAACACCACCTATAGTAGCCGAAATTTACTCGGATGCTTGATGGATCGACTGTACGCTTATGATGCTTGTCTGCGATGCTACCGGAGCTACCGGATATCGATCTCGTTCATCGGGCATGAGAATCTCATCGGAACAACGCTCTCTGCATCTTGAGCTCGCTCGTGTATCTCCTACTCCTACCTTTGTCTTTGATGCCGGTTCTACCTATACGGGTGAAACTCAATCAATTGGATCCGTCGCGGTAGGGTCCGCTCGAGACGGAATCAACGCGAAAGCGCTCGCCTGGATCCGCTCCCCGCCTTTGCTCTCTTCGTTATTTCTTTTGTTGGCTTTGCCCTCGCTTGCTCGGATGCTTCCTCCTTATCCTGTAACCTTTGTCGATGCTCGCTCGGATGCCCAATAATCTACTATTTGGTCACCTAGCACGGGTACGGTTAGATTTTGATCTTCATATGGAAAAGGAATAGGCTCTGTCATTTTCTCTCGCTTCAATGCGTTTGCCTTTGTTTATTACCAAGGCGAGGGTGGGTAAACCCTGGGTATATACGGATTTGTGCCTAGGAGCCAAAGCATCACCATTTATCACGTATTCCGGCTTCCCGGTTCAAAGCCAAGCTATTAAGCTACGTGCTAACATATGTAAAGGTAGCGACATCCCCACCAATTTAAGAGTTAGATGTTATTCAATGCATTATGCAAAACGAGCATAGCGCAAAACGAGGCTACAGTGACCCGCGAGAACCTGGACCCACGATGGTCAATCCTAGATCGTGTGGATCACAGGGAGAAGCCCATAGCAATAGCAATAAAAGCATAAAGCCCATAGCTTACTTCCAAGCGAGGGCCTCTCTTGCCTCGTTTATATTAAGATCCAAATACGAATTAGAGAGCCATAACCAATTACGCAGTGGAAACAGCACCCCGGTATCGGTATTTTAACAAATCGCAAAGGCATTGGATAGGGCGAAAAGCAGAGTGGACCTCATTGACTCAGTGGCCGGTCCTACCCACTATAAAAATAGCATAGATAGTAGCGAGGAGCATAGGGAGTAGCGAAAGAAATGGAGGCATCGATAGCAACGGAGATAACCAAGAGAGGTATATATTTAAGGTTATTTATTGGTAGGAACGTGCGATAGAACGCATTTATTCTTCAAAAAAGTTGGGTTCTTTGATCGATTCCCGAGAAAAAACAATAAACCAAATGAGTAATATCTCGGGGGTATCCCCGAAAATGCAATAGAACGCATTTATCACGGTCAAAAAGTGGGCTTATTTTTGAAAATGCCCAGACGCAAAAATTGATCCATTCGAGTAGTGACCCATCATTTAAAGCGGCACACCACCGAAACCCATGCGGAAGGGAAGGAAGTGACGAGTCGGAAGGATTGTATCTATTAAGAAGTGGTTCGGAAATTGAACCAGAGATATTGACCTTGTAGAATGCCCTCTCACTTTTTTTATCGGCGAATACGACCAAAGTGTTATTCCCAAGCTTTCCAGGATGAGAGCATGTAGGATTCTCAGAGACTTCGATTCATAATATTATAAACTTTATAGCAAATTATATATCTTGTATCAACTAGCTAGGTAGGATTAGTATATATTAAGCTATTATTCATTATATATGAAGTTATTAGAGAGGGATAAGTAAAGAGGAAACTTATAATCTTTATTTCCATCACTTCAAGGAGCGGCTTGCCATTTAAGTGGGAGCAGGGAAGGAACTACTTGTCCGCATCGGACAAGGCCGGTAGGAGTGAGGTAACGAACTCTCGACACAAGGAGAGAGGACTCACTATTCATATGGTGAGGAATTCAATTCATTAGTCGTTATTAATACACATTGTCATCTTAGTAGAAGCTCTCATACATTAAGAGACAACAAGCAATCTCATTAAGTATAAGGAATTACTTCTTCTCTTCATTGGACTTATCTTTCTCCTACGGCACCGCACCTAAGGACACGCTTTCCTTACGGCTAAGCACCCGGCTAAGCTACTTGTATCCGTCCCGCCGACGTCCCACGAGAGAATATGTTTGCGATGCCAGGCCCAAAGATAAGTATATAAAGGTTTAGGTCTCGCTAAGGCTTAAGACTAGGCTCCTATTGTCTAGTAAGGCCCGGGTGTTGCTTATCTATACGAATACGAAGTCTTGTTTTCCTATAAGGTAGTAAAAGGGGGATGAACCTATAATAGGAATACGATTACGTGTTTGTGTACTATGAGAAAGGAAGAAAGGCTATTAGCTAAGACAAAGGGAGGCTATTGGTTTGTCATTCCTACGACATTCGAGACCTATAGAATTAGACCTACTCGCATTGCCGCTATTACCGTGGCAACCCTACGAGACATAATTACATATATAATATCTCTCATGAATGACGTGGAAGAAATGCCGAGTTAAGAGCGAAATTGATCTCTCTTCATTTGCGTCATGTCGTGCAGCATCTAATCATGAAGCGTAATTACATAAAGATAGTTAGTTATTGTTCGATCCACTTATTAGAACTAAATCTTGTTTCATTCACTGAAATTGAGTAAGATTCCGATTTACCGAAATCTTTTTCAATCCATCATATCGGGGCCCTAAGCCCCCATTCTTTGGCTCGGAAAGGCTCGGCTCCCGAATCGTGAATACAGAGAAAGCAAATAATCGACCCATCATATCATCCGGATAAAAGAGAAATACAAATAAGTTAGAATTGACGGCTAGTAACATTAATTCAGCTGCATGAAAATCTAATTTAGGGGAGTATTTTCTCGCCCTTCAGGAGGATCTTGTTATCCGCAGTGTAAGGTCTTGATGCATTTCTATTCCAAGCGCATGTGTTGGTCTTTGCCTTCGGTAGGCATTCTAAATCTCAAGAGTGTATAGTCGGTATAGCAGAGCAAAAAAGTAGTGAGCCCAACCACTCCTAAAAGGCTATCCGAAAAACCAATCCAAGTAGTTAGTAAACTACTCCCAACACATAGTGATATTTGTGCACATGTTTAGAAACCTTACTCGGATCGTCGACACGTCTCTCTTTGGATCAGCCATAAAGATCTCTCTGGCATGGCCTATGTCACATCTCCCCCAGAAACTCTCATAGCTATTCTGCCGCATAGTACCCCCATAGAAATGTCGTCCAACATCCCCCTCTACCTCTGCAGAGTAGCTCCACCGATATCACCTAGAGGCACCTCTGCTCCGGCCTCGGGGAGGTCCCTAGACTCTCCTACCACCATGCTGACCACATCATCCCATCACGGAATCTACATACTCTCGTAGCCACCTCAAGCGAACCTCCATATCCTCTCCATAGTCTCTCTCTACTCGTACCGAGAAACCTAGAATCTCACGGCTCTTGTGCGGGAGTCGTAGGAGTCTCTCCCCACTATAACTGAACCCCATAAGCTACATGGTACATCCTCATGTATCTATGCCTTCCATACACTATATCTATTCCATGAGCTAGACTACCCTCTCGTACACTGACCTCCATACAAGCCTAGGTCCTCTCCAAGTAATCTAACCCCCTCCTCTCGGGCTCCATATCCGAGACCATCCGTTCCTTAAGGTGCCCGACCCCCTACATATCTCCGAATGGTAGGATGATCTAGCTCAATAGCGAATCTTCCTCTCTAGTCTCCCTAGTATAATATGGTCCCAAAAAAAACACCGTAGAAATCGGGGAGTAGCCGTGCCTCCCTAAATAATATCATCTAAATCATAGTAAGTCCGAGCTAGATACAACCCCCGTATGATAGTATAACTCCATCCTCTACTCTTTGAATCGTGCTAATCATATCACCCCGAATGAGGTCTCTCTCTCTCCTCTCCTTCAAATTATCATAAAAAAATTCTACCTCTAAAGAAATCAAAACAAGTATTCCCTTCTTCGCAACATACACTTAAATAACAAAATCTTTTCCTTAACAACTACTTCTCTTTACAACAACTTCTTTCTCTCGGCATGGTATAAAGCGTGTATGCATGTGGGACTGGTAGAATGCGAGTCGAATGTGTATTGAATGCGGGAATGAGGAGCTAACTTGAATGGGTAATGGTGGAATGTGGATTGGATAATGTGTAAATGGGTAATGCGTACGGCGTGGGGGACAGGAGAGGTAATGGGATAGGTAACATAAAGCATACATAACGGAATGGAATTGGTAAGAGCGTAAAGGGTATAGAGTATTGGGTACGGCATAATGAGTGAATGTGGGAATGTTCATTGAATGGGTAAAGCGATATGTGCTATAATGCGCGCGAGAAGGCGAGGATGCGGGCTAATTGGTGGATGCGGGCTAATTAGTGAATGCGGGCGTATTGGGGAATCTACGGTGAATGCATGCTGTTCCTTCCGGGTGATGTGTACAAGGCGAGGCATGGGCGATGATTCGTTTGTCGGTTAACCAAAACCATCTCCGAGGATTAGTCTGTTTCCTTTCCGTCGGGTTGTAGCGCCCAGCTCAAACTATGTTTTCACAATCAATCAAATCGATCATTCACTATAAATCCAAGCGTTGCTATCGTCCTCCCGAATATTTGGCGGTGCGGGTGAGAGCGAATGCGGTGCTTCGATGCGGGGCTTTATGCTGGGCGGGAGAGAATGCGAGTACGACTGGGGCGTGAACTACTTAACGACCATTGTAAATTGTAAGGAGGAATAAGTAAGAATAATAACGTAGATAATAGAATTCGCTATGTTCATGTGGACTATTGGGAATCAAATATGTGTATCGTAGAAGCATAAAGTGTACCTACCGTGTCTCGTCGCAATGTCAATCGGTGTGATCGCGGGTGTCGTTTCTAATGCGGGGCGTATGGAGAGCAGGGGTGTATGGAGAAAGCGGTAGGGCTCCTTCAAACTAATGGGGCAAGTCGTAGCGATCAATCAACATGGGCAAGCGGTAGGGATCAATTTATTCTCCCCGAGTATACGTCTAGTGGCGGCTATCCCGTGTGCTCCCGGTATCGAGCGGTGGCATTAATCCCAAGCATCGAGTCAAATCATCCATCCATCATCGACATAATCGTATAAAGCTAATTTGTGTAACCAAGCTCTACTGACGGATGTTCTTATGTCGGTTCGGGTCTCGCTGGTATAATGTTTGTCCTCCTGGTACTTCTTATTCTTTTTCAATGCGGGAGAATAGTTTGAATTGGGCGGTAATGCTATAATGCGGTCGAAACTGACTTTGAATGGGGGAATGCGGAAATGGGTGAACAGAAAAGACAAGAAATAACAAAGCAAGAATAGCATGGGTGAACGTAAAGCGGGAATGGGTGATGCGTCCAGAAGGGTAAGGTTTTCATTCCATCTAATCCCATTCCATCCAATTCATCCAGACCCATGTCTAAGAAGTTCCGGCGTGGCTATTTATAATCATATTATACGGGGCGATGAAAGAGGATATCAGCTAAAGTTCAACCACCCCGCCCTAAGGGCTACTCACCCATCCATCCCATCCAACCCATCCATCCAGCCGCTAGACCATGTATTCTATTAAGTTCCAAAATCGTTGAGAAGAAAGCGGGGGAATCTATCTCCGCTAAAGTTACGGCAAAGTAGAACTACCAAGTGAGCATATTAAAGGCAAGAGTGTGAGAAAACCGGACATATCACTCTCAATGTCCGAAGCCCGTCCCCACCCTATCATCTAATGAGGTTGCTCCGATGGACCATAATTCGGGTTATCCGTTCAATGATCTCTCGCTTAAAGGGAAAGCCTCTCGGAACCATCATCCCCGCGGGGAGCATGCTACTATACTTGGACTTTACTAATGGACTACCATCCATCCAGTCGTGTATAATCTAAGAATTTACGTCCGTTGAGAATCTATCAGCGATTAACTCGATCTCTCATATAAAGTTTCGTCAAAGGTCTAACACTGCTACGGTGTACGCCAAGTGAGCAAGCAAGTGTGAGAAAAGCTGATACATATCCTAGCAATGCGTCATCTGAAGCCCATCCAACATAAGGCTCTCTTATTTCCAATCATCCATATAGCAATGTCTCATCGGTTCCGATTGTTTAGAATCCAATCTATCCAGGGCAATGGAAATGATCTAAGCTAAAGTTTGTGGTAGTCTCGAAGTTTGTGATTTGTAGAGAAGAAAGGCGGTGAAAATGATCCCATCTAACCACAACAACGGAGAGCATGCCAAACCAACCGCATAAAAGGGAATTCTAACCCATCCGCGCCATGCCATCCATCCATAATTGGGGGAAAAGGGGATAAAAAACCAAATCCTAGGCTAATCAACTCTCCATCCCCCATCCAGCTTATGTCTACGTTTACAGATTGTGTGTTGTACGTAGGCGGTTCACAATATAAGGCTGAAAGTGTCTGGTAGTATAGAAAATTGGCGGTTTCCACGATCTCTCGGTAGTATAAGGGTGGTTAGTAGTTCGTCTCTAAAAAGGTAAAGGCTTTGAGTCCGAAACGATAAGGCGAATCGTATCTCGAAGGCTCGGCCAGGATCAACAGGCCCATACGTGGTATCCGGATTCATAGGGCAAGGACAGTGAGTAAAGGATATCAGGTGGATGCTCATAAGTCAAGTGTTATACCCCTACCTATTCATAATCATAGAAAGTCAAGTGTTTGTTTGTTATAAAAGGCATCTCCTTTTTGATAGTCCGAAGCCCGATCCGACTCTATTCTCTGATGTACCATAATAAAAGCAAGCCATCCGTTCAACAATATTGGCTAAAGGTAAACCCTCCCTTCTTTGGGACCATCCCCGCGAAGCATGCAAATCAAATTCCTCGCTAATCAACCCCATCCATCCGATGCTTGCTTACTTATAATCGAAGAGTAAATAGCCAGTCCCCTCTTCTCCCTATCCTAAGGGATTCATAAAGTAAAGTGGTCCAGGGCTAAAGGTGGTAGGTTGGAAACAAGGTAAGGTATTCTCATAGATGTCGTCCCTACTTCTATTCCTTCTTGGCTTCGTGAATGGGTTGGATAGCCCTCCATGCTCCTAGGGTGAAGGTAGTAGGCAAAGTATTCGGGGGTAAGTTGTGCGATCCCATCCCGATACCGGCTTCTAAGAGGTTCATAGCGGTACTCGACTCTGATAAACTTAACTCAAGCGCTTCATTAATCCAAGTGATATGGAGAGAAGGCGGGGTGCTAGGTCTTCGGGTGATAAGTATGAGGTTCGGGCATGAAAAGAAAGGTAAGTCTATTCTTAGCGTAGTGGGTTCAATCTGGATGAATCATATAATAAAGGCTCGGCTAAACCGGAATATAATACGTGGTACTCGAGAAGTTCATACGTGCATGGGACCAAGAATAATGAATAAGGCAAGGCGATGAAAGTAAAGGGATCGAGTCACTCACTATTCATATGGTGAGGGTGAGGGTGAGCACTGCCGAACTCTCGACAATAGGCCCGAAAGGGTGCGTTAGCACACTCGACTAAAAAGCTCCCGACTCGGCGGAGGTTACGAGGTCGAGGAGAGGCCGGTAGGGACTCACTATTCCGATGGTGAGGGTAACGTGTGAGGATAGGGACCCGTAGGACCCCGTAGGGGGGCTCGACTAAAAGGCCGCCATCGGGCTCGACCAAAAGGCCCGTAGGGTGAGGGTGAGCTTGCCAAACTCTCGACAACGAGAGGTAACGTGTGAGGGTGAGCTTTCCGAACTCTCGACAACGCCGCCATCGGATGACCCGGTAGGCCCGGTGAGGGGCTCACTATTCATATGGTGAGGGGAGGGCTCGAGGCCAACGTAGCCCGTAGGGACTCGGCCGAGGTTACAAGGTCGAGGAGAGGAGTGTTAACGCTAACCATTCATATGGTTAGGGCCCAGTGGGGACTCGACTAAAGGCCGGTAGGGACTCACTATTCATATGGTGAGGGTGAGCTCTCGCCGAACTCTCGAGCAATGGCCGCCATCGATTTATGTCTCTCTATTTTCTTCAAATAGAGGGCCGCCATCAAAAACTCTCTTTTGGGGGGAGGGGGTGAGGGTGAGCTTGCCGAACTCTGACAACGACCGCCATCGATTTATCTCTCTATTTCAAAAATAGAGGTTACGAACGATGGCGGCTCCCGACCAAATAAGGGACTGAGTCACTCACTATTCATATGGTGAGGGATTTATCGCTCACCTCCCCAAAGAGGTGAGGGACGGAGTCACTCACTATTCATATGGTGAGGGCGAGGGGCCCCAAAAGATAGGAACTTGAAGAACAGATGAGCCGCCATCGACTCACTATTCATATGGTGAGGAGCACCATCAACAACTCTCTTTTTGGGTGAGGGGCCCCGCCATCAACTGAAGAACTAGAGGCCGCCATCGAAAATGGCCAATCTCGGAGGGTGAGCGAGCGAACTCTCGAGTTGATAAATTAGCTTGACCGAGTATAAGAAGCATCACTTGTAGAGACATAGCTCGTGACACGAAGAGAGAAATATGAGATCTAAGAGCTAGTCTAGACGATCGATCGAAAAAGAAATAAAGATATATGCCTATATGCAAAGATGTATAAGAACGATCTATGATCGACGATAAGCTATCTATCCAATATATTTCCATATGTCTATGTCTATTCTTACAAGATAAAAGCCCTATCTATCCGCACGCCGACAGGCATTCTTCTATCTATATAAATAAAACATTCTCGCCGATCTCCAATCGGTGCTCGACAAGAAGAGACAAGTATATAAGAACCTTCCAGGGTACTCCCGAAAATGAAAGCCGATACACTCATCCATAGCCTCTCTGTTTACTTCGACAAGCAATAAAAAGGCCATAGCACATATCTATCCACCGATCCAGCCCATCAAAGTTCCCTCTATACCTATGCCAGCCGAATACACCTAATCTATTCTATCGACGAACTCCATCGCTGATTTCAATAACCCACCGAGGAGTTACCGAGGCACGAGTGCGGTTTTGGCAAAACAAAATTGCCTATTTTGTTTCTTGTAAGAAACTATTTTTGCCTTGACTTACCGAACTAAAAAGAAATTGAATCTTCTCTGTGATGATTGGTCATCAATAATGGTCCCTTTATTTTATAGCAAGAGTGCGGTCTCAAAGCGGCAAGAGTCTAAAAGCAAGAGGTAGTCATTCATAGGTGGTCGATCTTTCGGCTCATAGGCCCATCAATGAAAGAATATTAATGGTAAGTCCATGAATCCTATAGTTTCTTTGTAAGTTCTTCTCGTGCGATGAAGAATTCCCATGCCATGCGATGTTCGTTCCATGCGATGGTTAGTCATGTGCACGTGATGAAATAGGTAATTGTTAGTCCGCACGCACAAGTCATTCAATAGGTAATGGGTGGAGTCTCGTAATTAGTCTTTCCATGTGTCAATCTCCATGCTTCAATTTGGTCTATGACCTCGCGTAATGACGAGTAGGAAATAGTCTACTACATGAATGCGTCCATGGTTGTGTAGCTAGTGGTCGTAGCTAGTCATCTAAGTGTTCATGGGTCGTAGCTAGTTATCATAGTATCATAGAGTCATCATAGTATCGAGTGAGATGACGATAGTCTCATAGTGATCTACGGAATTGACAGCTGGTGGCTCATGAGGTTCAAATCCTATTCATCACATGTAGGTCACATCTTCAAAGTTGCGACTTCTTGCCAATCCAATCAATATAAAACTCTTAGACTTCACTTTACTCCTAGACTTAGACTTTCCTAATTATCAATCTATTTATTAGGGACTCTATCGAAAAAACAAGTTGGACCGAGTAGAAGATGCACACCGACTCGTTATTCGGCTTGGTCGAAACACGTATTCGGACCGAGTCGGATAGATTATTAGCTTAGACATTGAGAACCGTACCTAGTACACGAGTAGTTTCAACCGCTGACTAACCAGGACATTATGATCCCGTTTACCAAGTGAAAGATACATATCCGCCCACGGCGGGAGAACACTAGTGACGAGTGACGGATCCCAATCCATAGAACATAGCATATCCGGGGAGCAGAAACGATACAGCGTACGATCCCACTACGGATGTGGTTGCATCATGGGTTTTGCTATTTGACTTACCTTATATGTCAATAGGAACAAGCGTTGTTTTCGATCCGAAAAGTAAAGTAGGAATTAGAATCTATAGCTCGATCCCTAACTCTAGGAAGAACCCGCTAACTATAGGAATAACTACCGTAGGAATCTATAACTATATAACGAACCTAAACACCGATGAAGGCTCTGTAGGCTCTAATCGAGAACTACAAGCTCGCCACTAACTACTATTACCCGACTAGAAAGTGATAATTGATAACTATAGCTAGCTCATTAGGTATTGTTTAATAACTCTAGTTCCTTAATAAGCTTTCGCCTAAGGAATCGCTTCCATATGGAGGGGAAGAGTCGTTTAAATACGCCCCCCTCCAAAAATAGATCATTTCGCCCCTCATGGCGTGCGCAAGCGTGTACTTAATATATATAAATATATGCTATACTTCATCTATAAGCAATCTATTAACAAATAGTAAATGAGTAGGCTCTCGTTAGTAAATGAAATATAGGCTATCAAATCCCTAATAGTCAATATCTATGCTATCTCTTTATCATCTATACGCTCTGCAAAAGTATCCTCCTTCATATCTATCTAGTGAAAATAGAACAACTCTATCTAGTACATAAGAAATATGCTATCTAGTAACTACCGCATAAGAAATAGGCTATCTCTTCTCGTCTATCTAGGCTATCAAGTAGATAATCCTTTCACTAAGCCAATACCATCCTTTCACTAAGCTAATCTCTTTGATTCATCACTAAATCAATGCATAAAAAAGCGATTTCTTGTAATAGCATTAGCCAAGCTGATCTCGCGAAAGCTTCGCCGTCATCTCTTCTCTCTGTGTCGTGTAATTAAGAGTCTGTCTTATATCCGTGAAGATTAAGTCGTGTATTGTCTATCTCTAGATAGGTAGTGTCAAGGCGGCCCTCTCGTTGAGCGTAGCGAGCCGCGCGATTCATATTTATTGCTACGGATGAGAAATGAACATTCAACTAAAGCTTGTACGACTGTAAGGTAGTTGAAAGGCTCTCCCACTGGACATCTAGGCTTTTAGGCTTCAATTGGGCTAATCGTTGCACCGCTTCAATTGGTATAATCCTTGGGGCTTGAAAGAAAAGGTTCATGAGTAATAGGGGTTCATGAGGCAAGGGAAAACATTGAAATGATATCCCATCGATTCATAACGATAAATGAATCCTTTCCGGGCTTATACTGTGCTTGGTTGAGTCGGGTAATCTAGTGTAAAGGTATGCACATCGTATTTGTGGTTATAAAGTGTAAAGCTAGGTAGGCTTATGCTCGTGTAAATTCAAGGTCAAGTTCAGCTCTAGGAACAATAGGTAATGTTGAAACAAAGCTTCTAGTAACATCTCTAATGACGGAACACTAGCAAGTAGGATGCCATATAGTGGGGCGCCACTGGGGCACTAGCATATGCTGGAACATACATCGATAGGGAGGTAATTTATATAACTTATTATCGTAAGAACAAGGTGTTGAAACCCCATATAGTCGTAGTATAGGAACAACATGGAATGAGTTACATTGAAAAGGAATAAATATGCAATAAATTCTAGAACCTAGCGGGATAGATATTAGAACACTACGTCTTGGAACTAAGGATAGGGATGCTATGCTCTTCCGACATCGTACTCGATCAACAAAGCGCCGTGGTCACGTCTCGGGGTAATAAATAGATTAGGGAGCCTCCCTCTTTTGTTGCTCATTGGGCATAATCACCGTCGACTACATAGAGATGCACGGGAGGTTATTCCTTTCCCGGTCATTGCGAATGAATGATGGGACCTTCTAATTGAATCTTGTTCTATGCTTGTTGTATAATCCGACCTTGAACGAACCTTTTCCGATAGATGGTTCCATCCAAATGGCATGTTAGCCAATGATTCGATCAAAACTATCGCTTTCCTCCTCTTCAATAAGTAAGGAGCCGGACAATCGCGGACGCTAACGTCATAACCTCGAGATGCATCGTATAACCCTCCTTATAGGAAAGAGAAGACGCACATAATTAATGATAATAATCCGATATAGAGTGCTCATACTTGCTTTTGTCTATGGTTTCTCTAAATTCCTCCCATAGGAAAGGAGAAACCCAATGGGTTCCGGGTCAAAAATGTCAACTCGAATCTTTATTTCGATTGGTTCGGATGTCGAAATAATGCAAGTACTGCACGGCTTATAATTAAGGCAACCCCTATCACTGTCATTCCCGCCTAATAAGTTTCAATCCTCGTTAGAGTCTACTGCCGTCATTCACCGAATGAAGTCACTCTACTTTGGTCACAATCTTTGAGGATTACTTCGAGTTCATGATCCCTTTGTGGTTATTCGCTCTTGAGAACCTCTCGAGTGGATATCCGTCTTATCACCGAGGCCACCCTGGCATCGCTGACGTGTCACCTTTAGCTCGATCTTCCGTATCGGGACCCCATACATTATTGATTCATTCGAATGAGGGGGCCCACCCTTTTACTAGATAATAGATCCGTTTGTTCACGGGGTGTTTCGGTAGCAATAAGGTTTGGGTGGGACCTCTATGAAGCTTTCAAATGGAGATGTGCCCCTACCGAACAAATTCGCCCTCTACCGACTACGTAACCATATATAGTACTTGAATGTCACCATATCTCGACCCAATAGAAAGAATGAGAGTCAAGGTTGGTAGGTGGGCGGGAATAGAGCCGGTGCACTACTACGGTCGATTTGATCGAAGCCGCTACTACGGTAACTATACTATAAAAAGAACTAGAAGCAACTCAACCTTATTATATAGAAAAAGTTCAACTATTAGAAGCGACTTATTGACCCGAAGCTACATCCGTAGAGTATTTTATACGTAATAGCTATGGACTGCCGAATATGACCACTTAATTCGATACGGTAGTGGGGAAGCACGAAACATGTTCAAGAAGTAGCTCGGTCCGTTTGTCTACTATGGACCCCGTAACTAATGTGTTTTTTCTTTAGTCGCCATCTACCCCCGCCCACTCCAAACAAACTCGTTGGTAAGTCTAGCTACATAGAGTTTGATATACCCCTAATGCCCAATTCGGTGAAATCGCCTTATTAGATATGATGGTGTAGCACCCGAGATCCCACCTTCCTTCTATGATAACCCTTACATGTTGGAAAATTGATCAGATTGGATCAAGTAAGTGTTTCAATCGGATCGGCTTACTACCGCGGTTCCCACCCCCGAGCCGATACGTCCTCTCGCCTTTCTCAATAACCCCTCGTCCTCGACCAACCAATCAAAATAGGCCGTATTATATACCTACATAGCTTAATGCTAGGTTTTGCTTGCGCTCGATCCGCTATATGCAACCTTAGAAACGAAGCGTGTCATAATGGCTATATTGATCGGGGAAATAGGGCTGACCATTAATTGAAATCCGCCCCTTTCTCCTTCTCCCGGGACTTCTTTCCAGGGAGCTTGAACTTGAGCTTGGGACTTGAAGGTGTTAGGGTATAAAGGGATAAGAGAACTATATACTAAAACCTCCCCCGCCCACACCGCCACCCTCGAATCAGAAAAGTAGGGCGAAGTTAATGGTTGAATTGGTCGGCACAGGCCCCTTCTTTTGTTATAACGTTCTTACTCGACAAAACCCAGTAGAGACTTGATGAACCGACCTTCGCTCTAAGGCCAGCCTTCCTCTGTAGTGATTTCGTTCCTTCCATAGATGTGTATCGTTCCTACTCTTTTCGAGACTCATATCAAGGGTCGGGTGGGAGAAGGAAGGATTTTATCTCGCCTCTTACGCCCGCCTACCCACGGGATATCGAACGGATAGATTCATTAATATGAAATAAGTTTACTTCCTTCCCACTCGAGTAACTTATTTATCTCTCTAGTTCTTCAATTCAATCCCGAAGTTCTAAGGATCTCTCGCTAAGTTACGTACGATCTCCGCCTAAAGGTTCCCGGCTTTAGTTCCTCAATCCGAGGCAGTTGAAATGATCTAAGCTAAAGTTTGTAACCGTAGATAATAAGGCAGTTCAAACGATCCCATATAACCACAACAGAGTTGTCCAACCTGCAGTATGGGGGAATAAGAATCCATGCCGTGCCATCCAAACGATTCTAATTGTTAGGAAAGGAAACCCTCTCGGCAAATCGACCATCCCGAGTGTGCCATGCCATGCCCTAAAGCAAGATATCAAAGCCATGCCGGTGTCTCGTCCGTCAATATTAAAAAAAGCTTATGAAATGCGATTTTAGATATAAGAAACCCCTCGGTTGTGGGGGGGGTCGGAGATTGCTCCATCGGGTTCGATAACTCGATTTTTCTTGAGCCAAATAGACTCAGTGTCTGCATTTAAGGTAGAACCTTCGGCTCAAAGGGTTGAAAGGCACAACCTTTCTCTTTATTGGGTCCAATTGTCTCTTGCTCCTTCCTATAGAGGTTTAGGGGGATATCATCTTCAATGATAGCATGCCGTTGCTCCTCACTTTTACTATGTTACTTCGTTCATTAATATATAGGAACATACTTAGTACCTCGGCGAACTCATTGAATCAAGGGGTCATCGACGAGGGACGAGTTGACACATGTTAAGAGCGTTCATATTGCTAGTCGAGGAAGGAGTAGAGGAAGGTGGGGCGGGGAGCCCGATAGAGTCTCCCGACCCCAGCTATGGCCCTGGACAATGACCGGTATGAAAGGCAATGATCGGTTAATGATTGACTATCAAACCCCCCTAGAATGACCCTTTGATAATGATCGCTATGATCTATGGCCGCGCTATGAAACTGCACCGACTATAGCTTCTGTCGCTATGACTATAATTTATATCAATTACTTTATAGCTCTAATGAGCAAGCACTCCCGCTATCGACGAATGAGAACAAAGCATGAGTGGAATCGACCTTTAAGCGATGACTAGTGGCAATGACTATTGGCTATGTGCGTCTATCGCCTATGATCGACTATGCCAAGTGCTTATTGTGTCATCGCTTTGTGAGGTGTTGTATGTGAGGTGCTAAAGTAACCATTGTTTCGTCCGTAGAACCCCCGTAGGGTCCATCTCTGTTGGGTAAGTATAGAAATCCAGCACCATATCTTCTCTTGTTCGTTGGTTTATTAAGCCAGCGAGCGTAAAAGGAAGATGCAGAGAAGGCAAGTAGGCATGACCGTGTCCATTTGGTTTTATCATCCCTAGTTATATGTATAATAAGTAAGCAAGAGACTCTCTTCCTTCAGCAGGTGAAAGTTCGATATATGGGCAGTAGGTGTTGTGATTCGTCACGTTGTTGATCGTCCCGTCTCGTACCGTCCCCGTGTTGTTTCGATGTGCCCCGTATGGTGCTTGGCTCTCTCTCGTCCGGCGGTAAGTGCTTATATCATCGTATGGTTCCACCCCCGGCTAAATCAATATGCTTGTATGACAACAAAATGGCTCTCTCTATTCTGGTGGGAACATGGGGTAACATCATTTCTCGTGTATGGTGGACGAATGAGTGGGTATAGCTAGTTGTGACTCACTCAAGTGTCGATATTCGGCCCCGCCCGCACCGTGCATGTCGTTTTGATGTGGCATGGTTTTATAGTGACTCGTGCATGTCGTTTTTTAGGTCCTTATCTCGTCGTCTCGCGGCAACTTGGAATGGGTGAATAGAAGGTGTAACTATTGGACCGGACTAGCTTCAGCCCTATACCACGCATCGTTGTAGCCGTAGTCGTCCGTAGCCGTATAAGCAAGCCGTATCCGTCGTATTAAGCTCTCAAGACTTCCTTCCATATCTCTACGCGTACACGGTGCTCTAGAGATCGCTGGTCACTAAGCCCTAGAGAGGAGGCCTCTTTACACTTGGACAGAGGATAGATATAGCCCGTTTCACAGATACACGAAATCTCTACCCACTACACACACAAGCACACCACAGAGAGCCCATTATGCCTTAACCAAACAGCTTCTATTATCTACGTAATATTAACTACAGAGCATTGATTTAGTTGGTCTTAGTAATTGATCTTACTGTGCCCGCCCCTACCACCGAATGATTACTTATACCTTTTGTCTCATACGAAATGATCTAATTTGATAGAATGAGCCTAAGATTGAATATATCACGTATACCGCAGGGCCGGCCAGTATATGTCGCCGCGAGGTGTGGTATGCCGAGGTGGACCAATAGAGCGAGGTTTACACTTGTTTATTTACGATGAAATGGGTGGGTTAGGTGGATTCACTTATTCACCCGAGACATGCCAAATCACCTAGGCAAACCTCGGTGAAATGTACATGTTCATAGAAAAGAAAAGACACTTTACGATCCCCCGATGATGTGAACCATCTCCTCAAACCCATCAAAATGAGGAGGTTGTGAAAAAGGTGCGGGAGCCGCTTGTCCTTTCGAGGGCAAGGCCCGGAGGAGGGTGAGCCTCGCTGAACTCTCGACTAAAAAAGAGAGGGACTCGATTGAGGTTACGAAATTTAGGAAAAATGTAATCAAATTAGGGGAGGGATATATGCCCCACCAAACAAACAGAGGTAGGTCTTGGGAATGATTTGGGTGCTAAGAAGATAACCCACTCTCTTGAACAGACTCATGCGTCGGATGTGTAACGCCCAACAACGGATTTGTCACTACTCTCATAAGGAAGGTTACTATGCATATACCACTTCAGGCTCATCCGTTGAATCCGAGAATGAACCTACAACAAAGACAAAGTAGTATTCTACTCGCAGAACTAACCTTTATTTTCACTAAGGAAGGGGTAAACCTAACATGGGTTATTTTATTCTATCGCCTAAGGTTAGAGCGACATCCACGCTCAACCTCACCAACCAAGAGTCAACAATATGAGAAAGGGTATAGTTCACTACAAAACAATCTATTTTGTTCAATTGCCCAGATGATGGGAGGAGAAAGCATACCTCATTGGACCACTTCATTATATTTTATTATTAATGAACTATACACTTTGACAATGTTTCTATATATAGCCAATCATTGCCAGTCCTGTCACCGCGCTTGGCTCCTCCGGCTTGGATACTCTAGGCTACTCGGCTTAAATACTTGGTTTTATACTTTGCTTGGTACGCATCCTTAGCAAACCCCACACATGTAGCTCATACCTCACTCGCCTTCGTACGCATCCTTGGGAAATCACTCCTTGGAAACTTACTTCAACTCTAGGACAATAAAAACCTATCTACTTTACTTAAGCCTTACCCTCGTAACTATACCCTCCAGCCTACCTATACCTTCAAAGCCTTGGGATGGGAACTTTCACTCCTTTCGAATAGCCCTTTTTTCACCTATGCCCTAGACCCTCCCTTATGTCGCTGTAAAGACCGATAGAAAAGAGATAAAAAGAGGATGTACGCTACCGGTTCTTATGCCGCGGGTATATGGAGACGGAGCGCCCGCATTCTCAAAGTGGGTAGATTAGCGGCGTTAGGTGGTGCTACAATGAAAAGAAAAGGTATCTGCAGCTTTCTCAAGCCTGCAGTCTGAAGTGAACAGAGGCGGTTCCGCAAAGGTAGAGAACATAAGAGCTAAGTTTACAACACCTTGGCTCAATCCATTTCTATCCGGTGAACCAATGGGTGAATTAAGATGATATCGCTTACATAGTCGTGGCACATAATCGTTCGTAGCACCTCTTCTTCGTTCACCGCACATAAACACCGTAGCACCTCTTGGCAGCACCACCTCATCGTAGCGCATAGTCATCGTTCGACCGCACACAGCCCCTCTCCTCGCGCTCTAGCCCCTCCCCGAATACCGCTCTAGCCTCTAGCCCTTCTCGGTACGTATCTATCTAGCCCCTCTCGCACGTATCTATCTAGCCCCTCTCGAATGTATCTATCTAGCCCCTCCCCCGAGGTCTCGTTCTAGTGTTGTAGGTGCCGGTGTACCTCCTCGTGGGCGATTAGTTCGTAGGCTTATGTTGAACGGTTCGTATAGCCACCGCTTTCGTGTGTATGAACTTGTTACAATCCTATGGCGTATGATCCTCAAACCGTGAATCGACATATATAACTGCGCTACGTAGTAAATTGATATGGGTGTGATGGTATGGCTAGTGGTGACTCACTCACAGCTGTTTCATGATTCGGCTTTGTACCTTACCGTGTTGGGTCGATGTGTGTATGGTGTGATGGGGGCACCCCCTCTACGCCGGTGGTAAAGAGAGAGGAACTAGTTAAGGCAAACTAAGTAGCGAGACAAAGCGCTTATTAACCAATACTTTCATTTACCCAATACCTTAGGGGATAGGCTTTATTTGGTTGGCTGCCTACTCGCATTCATTTTAGTGTCACCTACAGTGAGCTTTTCTCTTTATAAAAGGAAGACCGGGGCGGGGATTACCTTTCACTTATACATCACGACACTTTGTTATTGAACCGAACCGACTGCTTAGGTACTTGGACCGCTCATATTTACTTTTTGGCCTACTTGCTTTATTTACGTGCATGTTAATCTAGCGTGTGTCTTTACCACTCACCTCATCGCTTCACCCAACTTAGTGCATGGAGTGGCCTTTATGCCCTTATAAACCACTCGCTTTACTGAATGCCTAGGGGGTTGCACTCTTTCTCTTTTGGGGGACGGGACAAGCTTCCAGATACGTGTAGGAATTCAGACAGCAGGAACACCAGTTATGCTTATTTGCCTGAACTTAAGTGTTTACCTATACTCTATCAAACCACCTTTCTATACTCACTAACTTACCCTGCCTGTTATGTCCTAACCCATTGCTGAACTAGCCAGGAAGACTAAAGTAGGCATGGCATGCAATCCCTTAACCCCCTACCCTTATGTTTCTATTCACCTGAAGACCTAGATATGTTCCCCTATACCACTTGAGGAATTCATCGCCTTAGTGCGTTGGATGGGTACTGCTATTTACCTTTACCTTGCTCCCCCGATTCTGGATGGTACGGCACCGGATTCTCATTCCCCCATGCTAAGTTGGGCAGCTCTGTGAGTGTGGTAGGATCGTCAGAACTGCCCTCCTCTTTTAGGAACTACTGCCAGACTATCTTGGAAGGGCGGACGGCTTGCTTGCCTTAGGCTTAGGCACTTAAAACCTTACATGCATGAAAGAAATCATCGAATTGGCTTAAGACAAATGCGAGTTCGAGCCAGATGGATCATACCTGTAATAACCCTTAAACACCCATCTTTTCTTATTCCAATACGCCTTTGGCCAAGGCTTTTCAAATTGACCGGACCAACTCCACTATAAGGTGGGCATGGCTTTTCTTTCTTGTTTGAGGGGAGGTAAGCCTGCTGAAACCTCCGCCAAGGGAGATAAGTTCTGGAAGGCTGATTGTGATTCATAAGCCATAGAGTCTGTTATCCGAGAGGGTGATAAGCCAAAAGCAGTAATAAACCTTCAAGAGCTGCCGTGAGTAACAATAAACTCAACAAACTTCAACTAACTTCACTAACATCCGCCAAGGTAAGATGCAAAAAGAGTAGGGAAAGCTGGTCAAAGTGCCGCCAAGTCAAGATGATATCAAATAGTAAGTCAAAGCTCAAGAAGTGCCGCCCATAGAAACGGATCTACCCGAATAAAGCAGGCAAGCTATAAACCCGAATACCACCTCACTCCACCTACCTACACTGAGCAACTGATCAATCCACATGTTCGGGCCTATCTACAGCCCCTTGGTGCCACAACCTTACCCATTTTGTGCGTTGAGGGAGGCATCTTCTTGGCTCACCTTATTACCTTTATATTAGTTATTCAGAACCTTTTATGGAAGTAACAAGCATTTAGTTCCGGGCTTCGGGATACTCACGAAAGATGGAAGCTCATGGATAGGATTTAGAAACCCCTTTTCTTTTTGATGGAGAAACCTCACTGCCTTTTTATTAGTATTTATAACCCAACCTTTGGGCTCTTATTTATATATGTTATATCTTATTTATACAAGTTAGATATTTAGATAAGTTATACCTTTATATCAGTTAGATGGGGATATTATTTATAAAAATGACTATTTGCAGAACATGTTCAGAAAAGGTTTAGACAGACATACAGAGAGTTTAGGACAGAAAGACCCGTAACCATCCCGTTAGAATCCATACTTTACATCAAATGACAGTTCGAACAAGGTTTAGGGAATCCAGACCCGTAGACTTACTGTTTGAACCTAGCCAGCAAATGTGAGGAGAGGGAAGACATACCCACCCTCATTTCTTGAGAGGAAGACAGAACCGTACCCTGAAAGTTTGATACGAGCTATCCCATGTTCGGAGAGGAATGAAATACATACCCTTCCTGTGGGACAAGGGTTTATCCATCCAGATCCTTACCTTGGTTACATACCCTCAGCCAAACCTTACCTTGGCGGCATACCCTTATACATTTAGTGCGTTTAGGCTTCTTATTTACGAACCTTCTTACCTGCGGTAATGGTCCTCAACCTACCACCCGTTTACCTTATCCGAAAAAGCTGTATCCTGAAGCTGCCTTATCCCGAGGCTGTCTTATCACGACGAACAACCCCTTCCAATCAAAATATATATGTACAGTAACAATACTCATCTGACAATTTCTTCTTATAGCTCTTATAGCAGCGACTGACCAGTTAATAACCAACAGCCCATTGAGGGTACAGCGAGCGGGTCCTTATCTTACGTACGCTTATAAAGAAAGCAGGGCAGGGTAAGCAAATGGATCTTTACCTTACCTCATGAAGGAAGGAAGGTAGGTTTTACAAAGAGTAGGTGCAATTGGTCTTTACCTTCTTACACACGTATGGCTACTCACCTTGAACGAAAGCTGTTAGGTCATCAGTCAGTATACCCAGCTACTCACTTTGACGAAAGCAGTTAGGCCAATACTACAATACTAGCACAAGTCATGAAAATAGATTATGTTCCGGTATCCCCACTCGAGTATGTCTCTCGCCTAAGCTTACCTTACCTGAACCTACCCTGATCAGAGCCTGCCTTACCTAAGTCTGTCTTAAAAGGTACTACCCTCCCTCACCTAAGTGTCTGCCTTAGAGTCTTCCTTACCAGAGTAGTCCGCCCTACTTGGTCTCGCCCTAAGGTCTCCTCTGCCTTACGGGTTCTTCCAACCTAATCTACTTGGTATATATTATCACAAAGTAAGTCAATTAGTAACTAATTAGAAGCCATGAGTTTATTCCCCTCTCAACTATGCCTTCTCACCTCAACTATGAAACATGTTTTGGTGACAGAAAGTCAACGTCATCCCTTCAAAGGAAGATCGGTTACTTAAGATTGGTAAGAACGATCACTTTACAAAGAAAGGATTTGTGTAAATGCGTGATCCAATAAAAGTCTATGAGGCGAGTCAAAGTCTATGAAGTGAGTCCATCGAGAAATCAATTAAGCTTTGTCGAGACAAATATGCGCATCAAGCTTTGTAAAGTCTCTATCTCTATCTGTTTTTCGAGTCTCTATCTCCATCTGTCTGTTAGTCTCCATAGGAAAAGTAAAAACACTTCTTATTGCTCACGAATGCTCGCCAAGAACTTAAGTGAAGGCTGAGCAAAGAAGCTTAGGTGAATGCCGAAAACAATCCCAATGCCTTTTCTAGCGCGTTCTATCATCACTTATAGTCCACCCTTGACTCGTTGCCCTAAGACTCACGCTCTAGCTTATTTTAAATCAAGAAAATATTCATTCTTTAGGTCCCGGCCTAACCTAACCCTACTTTTGGTCTTCGAGCTTCCTCGACCTCGTAACCTCGGCCGAGTCGATGGCGGCCTTATAGTCGAGAGTTCGGCAAGCTCACCCTCACTATATGAATAGTGAGCCCCCTAACGGGTCCTACCGGGCCTCACGCTAAAGTACTTTGTTTCCTTTCATAAGCAGATCAATCAAACCGCTCTTGATACATGTTTCAAAAGCAAACTATAAAATAAGATATCTGTCTGTCCTCACCTCCGGTCTCGGCTCTCCTTCCTAACCTCGACCTCGTCCTGCTCAGACGGGTGTTTCAGGCGTTCTCACGTTGAAGCACTTAGCAGAAAAAAGGTTTCTTAGGAGTCGACCAATAAGAAAGAAAGTATGCCTGTCTCACGCCCTCTTTCCTGGTCTCGTCCCACTTCCAATCTCGCCCGCCTGACCTGATCTCGCGTTCTTACTTACACTTACTTACCTCGTTCCTTACACACACTTACCTCGTTCTACTTGAGTGGATGTAAAGCGTTTTCACATTGAAGCGCCTACCGGAGCAGAGGAACATGTTGTTTTCGGGGCCAACCAATAAGGAAAATATGTCTGTTACGCGCCCAACCTATGATCTGACACTGACTGACTTCATTCTACTTAGGCGGGTTTTCAGGCGTTCTAACATTGAAATGCTTACCAGAATAACATGGTTTATTGGAGGTCGGACCAATAAGTAGTAAGATAACCTATAAAAGAATATGGCTGTTGATGATCTTCATCCCGATCCGATCAACTTACCTGAATCGAAGCTGTCTGACCAAGAGCTGCCTTTTCACACCCGACTAATTTTGAATAACTAAAGAATAGATATGCAATAATAATAAAGAATAAATGTTTTACAGTAAAGAGTAGGTGCGAGTTATCCTTACCATTCGCTACTTATGACTGCTTACCTTGAAGGACAGTGATTAGGTCCAGTACCAGCCATCTTAATATACCTCAACCTCACCAGAGCCCGCCTTACCTGAATCTACCTTATCTGAGTCTACCTTATCTGAGTCTGCCTAGGGTCCTTGCCTCACCTGTCTCACTTTCATTTACCTCACCTAAGTCTGCCTTAGGCTCCTCCTTACCTGAGGCTGCCTAGAGTCTCCTGACTTACCGAAGTCTGCCTGAAAAGATACTGCCTTACGGCCCTCAGCTTTTTCACCCAAGTATGCGCCCTAGGGTCTTTGCCTCACCTGTCCCACCGGAATTTACCTCACCTGAGCCCATCTGAGAGCCTACCGCCTTACCTGAGTTTACCTCACCTGAGCCTGCCTAACCTTAGTCTGCTTTAAGATCCTTACTTATTACTAGAGCCTGCCTACTTGGGCCTGCCTGATTCTGTGCCTTACTTTAAGAATTTCACTTACCAGAGTCTGTCTACTTAAGATCCTGACTTACCCAAGTATATGTCTTACAGACCAGTTTATAGAGGTGTATCAATACGATAAAAAGGACAAGTCAACAAGTCAATATCAATTAGTAAATAAGGAAGAGCCATTACTCTACTCCTCTCGACTATGAAGACTAATAAACATATTGGTGAAGGTAAACGTCGTTAACTCAAATGAAAATTGGTAACAACTTAAGGTTGCTGGTCAAAACGATCACTTCACTTGAAGCTTTGTCTCGAGGCGAATATGCATCAAGCTTGATCGAATATCTATATTGGTTAGTCCTCATAGATGTGGGTGCAACCAGGTATCTTACCTGACACCTTACGCCCATGAATTCTCACCAGAAACTGAGTTGAAGAGGTTTGAAGGGGCTTAAGCAAATGCCGAAAACCGTCTAAATGGCATGGCTCTTATAACGCATTCTATCGCCATTTAGAATCCACCCTCGACTATCATATCAGCGGTGTGGCCCTGTAACTCACACTTTTACTTTTAAAGAAAAAGAAAGAAAGAAAAGAGTTATGTAAGTCTTATAATCCTACCGTGAAGTACCGATCAGAAGTACTAATAAAGAAAATCCCATATACTAATGAGCCTAGCCCAATGAAGAAAGGAATGAAGGTTGGTTTCTTTTGCTTTCTCACCGTAAGAGTAAACGGGTAGGTAGAACCAACTTAGCAGATCAAGTTCAAGATCAAGTTAGAGAGAGAGAAGTAAAGTACTCATCATCTAAAGAAATAACCTTATTCTTTTATTCTATTTGTTGGTGAATCTCTGGTCAATTCAAAAGTGATAATTCGGAACTCAGGAATTGATCATCTGAGCAGTACCCCTCACCCCTCCCCTCCTCATTGGCCTTTTCCAAGGCGCTTACAGCCACTTTTGACCTCCAAAGCCGCCAAGCGCCGCTTGTTACCCTCTGACCTCAAATCCATCCTCAATGGCCATTTCCCTTGCCCTTGTAGGCTCACCCTCACCATATGAATAGTGAGCCCGATGGCGGCCTTTTAGCGATTTGAACATCTTTTGATGGCGGCCTTTTAGTCGAGAGTTCGGCTGGCTCACCCTCTAAGTGATCGAAGAACCGAAATTGATCATTCATTGGTCCCAGCTCGGTTGGGAAATGCGTTTGCTCTTATTATACGATGCATATATCACACTTCGATAATAGGGGCATAGAAAGCAGTGGGAGCACGGGCATATATTGGTGAAATGGTCACTGGTGCTGGTAGATAAACCCTTTGTTTCGACAGTTTAGCCCATGAGCTAGCCTGTGTGTGTCAACCTTGCCTGTGTAGCCAGTCAAGTAAGCCTTGCCTCGATGGTCTGTGTCTTTAGTCCTAGCTCCAACTTTGTGTCGATAGCCCTAATCCATATTCCGTAGTTAGCATCCATTACAGTGTTGACATCCGTGTATCTTGCTTGTTTAGTGTGTATTGATCAGTATCAGTGTTGATAGCGTGCTTAGCCAACCACTTCCTTAGCCCTCCCCTGCCTGCCACCTAGATAGCTGGGTTGTTGCTAGTTTATTGGTTATCCCTATGTATCTTGCTTTATTAGCGCATCGATCAGAGATCATTACATGGATTCTCTCGTGTAAAGTCCGCCACTACTAGAAGTTTACCTCGTAGTTTTGTCTTGACTTCGATTTCTGCCGGTGGAACTGGAGTTCGAGAAGCAGTTCCATATCCCGGTGCAAAAGGAAGGAGCAGGAGCAACAGAGGCTAAAGCAGTAGCCCTTTCACCCGTTGATCTCATAGGAGCAGAACCATTTCGAGATCAAGTTTGAATTGGTTACCCAGATAAAGTATACCCCGTTCCTGGTTCATTTCCGGGCATAGATCCAATTCCTCTGTTTTTGTTGCCCCGGCTTTTGAACCTCTGCTACTGGCTCTTGAACAGGCTATAGCTCTATAACTCGGTTTCAAACTGTTACTGGGTCTCGATATTTATTATATGATGCATCCGTCCCTGTCTCTACTCCAGCTACCCTTACTTCTGCTGCTACCTTAGCTACCGGTAGTGCCTCTGTCCTTGTCTTTGCGATTGGTGCCTATTATAGAGAAACTCGAACACGAAGGTCATAAGCACGATGACAAAGGTAATAATCTCTACCAGCTGAGGACTCTCTACCAGTATTAGACTATGACTCACGAGCATAAGAATATTCATCTCGATTACGAACTGTTCCAGCTACCTCTGTCTATGCTACTGCATGCTCCTATGCCTTAGCTTCTTCCACGGCTACTGGCTCTAGAACAACTGCATCCTCAACCGGTGCCATTGGTGCTACTACTGAATTGGTTAGTGCTGCTTCAACGGCTGCTTCTTCAACGGCTCAATCTGCAACCCTTGCTTCTCCTGCAACTGTCTCTGTTCCCTCTGCTACTGTTGGACAAACTGATGCTGCTGATGCTGCTGATAGTGGTGGATCTGCTTATGCTTTCTCGTCTCTGCTGCTTATGTATATGGAACTAGGCGAAGGGAAGCTGCGACAGGTACATTTATTAGTTCAAGGTCAAAAACTTAACCTGCTACCTTATATATAGCCTCTGTCCCAACCTTAGCCTCTGCAGAAGAGAGAGCGCTTAACCCCTTTATCTCATTCCGATTCATGTTCTTCCAACCTGTTTAGAAAGGTGCGAAGCCGCTTGTCCACATCGGGCAAGGTGCGAAGCTGCTTGCTCGACCAAAGAGAGAGCAAGGAAATATATATAACTGCATGATCGGCTTCGCTTTCCTTACCTGCATGTCTGCATGATCAGTAAGGCCAATGGTGGGGCTTCGCCTTCCTATACCAACAACTACCTCAGGTGTGAGTGCGAGGTATAATTACCGTTGTCCTCTCCTTATTGTATCCTTACCGCGCGTAGTGCGTTAGGTGAGGAACAAAGTGGCCAAAGGGAGAGGAGGTTACCTAATATAGACGGATATATCCAGGCAAGTCCAGGGAGGTCCTTTCATAGCCCATACTATACGAATGAAGACCTTCACTAACTCATACGCCTATAACGAAAGTAGGAAATGAAATGAGTGGGCTACAGTAGGAACATAAGGAGCTATCTGTATTAATACCACGCTAACTCAGCTTTAACGTCTCGTATCGTATCATTTCGGTAACTAGAGAAGGCTCTTGTCTTAAGGCTCAAGTTCTGGTGAATGGTTCCTTTAGCCCTTCTCTGAATACAACTATCATTGTGTCTGACCCTCAAATGGTGAATCATTGTATGTAACGGTTCGTCATTGCATCCAGTCGAAGTAGGAACGTGTGTTCTGTATCGGTAAGTTTCATGGCAAGGGTATGGGGGAACTCTTTTCTCGGGTATGGATTGAATAGGTCATTCTCTCATATGGTGGAAACTAGAATTCAATTTATATATCATTATTGTAGCAACTTGGATAACATAAAGAATATCTTCCATTTGGTGGATCAACGCCATGGTATGGGTTCCATTCTTGGGTTGTGAGCAAGGTGAGTTAAGAAAACAGGTTGTTGGTATAGCTCCGAACATAAACAAAGTTTTACCGCAGTAGGGAAAAGGTCAATATAAAAGTCTAAGTGCCTAGGGACTAAGCATTCATGAAGCAAGTGTGGTTGGGTAAATAAAGGCGGCACTCCGTTGGGTGAAGGCAATAGTAAGTAAAGGGTATGACAGGTGTAGCATGCACGTAAGTAAGGCTAAGTGTAGGCAGCATAGTCAAAGTTCATAGTCAAGTAAGTGCTATACCAACATTCCTGCTGAAGCAATGGGGGATAAGTAAGTAGGGTGTCTCTAGGTGGGTGGGTAAGGTGGGTAGCAGGCATTGAACCTGCTTCACACTGGGGATTGGGGTGGGTGGGTAAATAGTAGGCGATGGCGGCCTTTTGGTCGAGTGTGCTAACGCACCCATCAATCGATCAATCACTCAGGACTGAAACTTGTCCGTGATTTCAGTTATGAATGAGATATGTCATTATGCATTCATTCATTATATACGTAATTACGCTTTAGCAGATAATGCATATATTATATATGTAATTATGCAATTTTGAGAGATCGATTTCGCTCACTTCTTCCATTCGTTTCTTCCAGTCATGAATGAAATAGATTATATATGTCATTATGCATTCATGATGCGCTTTAAGGCTCGACCATAAGGGTGAGGTAGCATTAAGCGGGCTCGACAACAGGCCCGAAGGGTGAGCTTGCCGAACTCTCGACATAAGGCCGCCATCGATTTCTCGCTCACCTTCCCTAAAAAGGTGAGGCCCGGTAGGGTGAGGGTGAGCTTGCCGAACTCTCGACAACGGAGAGGTAACGTGGGAGGAGACGAGCAACTCTCTTTTGGGGGAGGGGCCCCAAAAGCCGCCATCAACTTGAAGAACTAAAAGACCGCCATCGACTCGACTGAGGTTACGAGGTCGAGGCTTTGATGCCGAGGTTACGGGGAGGTCAAAAAATGTACAACCTGCTCTCCCGACCAAAGAAGGGACGGAGTCACTCACTATTCATATGGTGAGGGGGAGGGGCCCCAAAAGAGAGGAACTCGAAGAACCACCGGGCCGCCATCGCTTTCTTTCTCTTCTTTATTATAGGAGTAGAACCAGATGCTTGGAATGAGCTTACAGTATTATTGCTTGCTTTCTTTCATTTAAGTGATAGTGTCTTTCTTGCTTCTCTCTCCTTTCTTAACCAGAGAGATTGTGCTTGTCTTTATTATAAGATAGATCAGGTGAGTGCAATAAGCTGCCCTCTTGCTTGGTTGCGGGAATTAAGGAGCTTACTGTGTTTTTGCTTTCGAGCATGAATGAGCTATTAGACTCTATTTCTTCCCTTCCTTGCCTACCGGATCCGAACTCCCTTGCTTAGAGTAATCAAGTAGGTTGCCTCCCTGAAGACTATCTTTATAATAATGCATACTATAGAATCACTCCCGCAGCTCATGGCGGCTATAGTTGTAAGTCATAAGCTTCACAGGCTTTAAGTTCGAGTGGAGCCTGACGGAGCTCGCCCCCATAGGCTTCTTTCTGGATTGAATAAAGCGATATGCTTTTTTTCCTTTGCTTATGGATCGGGAGGGAGGATCAGAACTATAACTCTCACTCTATGGCTTCTGGATCGATCGCTAACGCTTCCTTCCCTACTTCCTTCTGCCTGCTGGTATCCCTTATAAAAGTAGTATCCCTCGTTTGCAGTCGTATTCCCTCGCTTGGCAGCCTGACTAGACGCATGACAGAGCTTTCAGTCATCCATTGGAAGGGGGCAAGATGGTTATCCATTGCGATTGGTCCACACCTTCGACCAGCGGCTTCTTGCGACCTGCCCAACTCCCCTTGCTTCTTTTCTGGATTTCATTAAGATAAGAAGCTAGCTTACAGTATTCTCGCTTTATTCCTGTTCTTCCTTTCCAATATCCCTCCGTGCTAGATTCATCCTTATCTGTGGTTGTCTAATTGGAGTGGCATTATCTTTAATGTAGATGCGGTGCTGGAAAATCTAAGAGTGAATGTCCTTCATATCTACATAGTCCCATGCAAAAGCTGTGTTGTGCTTTGAAAGCACTTCAGCTATTGCTCTTGGTCAATGGGAAAGTTAGCATTTCTTTTTAGTGTTTTACCAAGGGAGATCTCTACTACCTTGAATGGAGACTTACTCTCTTCTATTAGACATAACCTTCGCCATACAGGTTCCTCTATGAGGACTCCAGTTATTTCCCAATCTTGCATTATCAAAATATCCCGAAGTCAAAAAGGACAGGAGTACAGGTTTTGCAGAAAGTTCGATATCATTGTGTCTTCCTCAGGAGGTTTTAAGGCAAGAGACATGTCAATGGTAAGGACAGGGTGAATTATTTTATCCATATTCTCCTCTGCCTTTAGCAATCTTCCAAGTATGGCTGAACCATTTCAAGGGGCATAAACAACCGAATCTACTGGTGTCAGGAATGTTGCTAGGTAAACTACCTATGCCTCTACGGTATCAACGGGGTAAACTGCTCCAGGTGGTGCTGGTTATGCTTCTGGTTCAAATGCTACTGATGTTGCTGGTGCTTTCTTCGCTGGCTATGGGTCTGGATCTCGCTCATGAAGGTAAGAATCTGGACCACGAGTATATGAATCATAATCTCGCTTATGAGGGTATAACTCTATAAAGTAATAATCCCTATCACGATCAAGAACATCAGAATCTTACTCTCTAGCAATGGATGCTGCTGGATCTACCACATATGGATTTGCTTCTGCGACCTTTTCCTCTGCCCTTGTCTTTGCTTCCTTTCCCCCTACTAGCCGTATGCGGGACCTATGATGTTCACTATAAAGCACATATCAACTCGCTCGGCATCCCTCCCCCGTAATCTTACCAAGGACCACTGACGTCCCGACCACCCATGGGTTTTTCACCCCGGATATTTGATACTAACCAATAGACACCACAATTTAGACAACTTTGCGATATTAGAAAGTTTCACAACTCCTTCGTATCTATGTGATCTCCCGGTCCTATACATATAATATGATAATTCACTTTTGTCAAATACAAAGTGAAAGGTCCTTTGTTTAGTCTTAGTAGCCCACCAATATAATAAGTATATCCTGTAGTTTCTTCAGCCCTAGCTTATGGAACCAGGAACCCCTAACCTTCAAACCTCATCATAGGGGCTTGGCTCATTGGACAGCAACGTGAGATCAGCTACCCTGCTACCCAAAGCAGGATCGGAACCATCATTCATAGACTGGAATCCATGCTCCTACTCCTACCTTTGTATACACCCCATGCTCTCGGGCTGGATCATTCCCTGGTGAATCAACCCATTTAACTGGTGCTCAGTCAACTCCCCCTTATACTCCTTGCTTTACAAATTAGATAGGCTATGCATTTAGAGCTAGGTAAACGGGATACTTTAAAGACCTATGCTGGCTCCTAAATAGGCTCTAGAACAACTAGAAGGGATCCTACGTACCCTCTGCTCGATCAACTGCATCAAGATACTGAGGGTATTATTGGTGCTTCAATCCCTACTGGTACTAGATAATAATCTACGCGCCTTGCCTTAGCAGCCTCTATAAGTTTTCATCTCCTTTCTATTATTCCTTGGTTTCCTTTCCTTAATGCATTTCGATCTGCTGCTAATGAAACTACTATTGAACCATACTGAATTAAGAAGAGTTACTACTCTTTTTAAATAATACATAAAGCCAGACCAATAATTAAAGTATCTATCTTTCAAGTCAAAATAGAAATAGAATCAATAGGACTAGCTAATCCAATATTGAGAAGTCATTGCAAGTACAAGTATCAAATCATAATATCTAGTTGTTGTTGGTCAAAGTCATAGCCTGCTGTTTCGTATAAGTAATACAAGCAAGACCAGAAGACCAAGCAACGAGATAATATGAATCTCTTTTATTACCTAAACCAAGCCAATCCCGACACACGCACCACTTATCCCATCGTCATCAATAAGAACAGTACATAATGAGGTTTCCATGCAACATCGCTACACATCCCAAACTTTGATAGATCCGAAATAGCAATATTATAATATGATGCATGCTTCACCAAGATGAGTATCTGCTGGAATGTTGATGATGATAGGATCTGATCTTGAATGTTTCTTATTTGAAGAGTGCATGTTGGATTCTTTCTTTTCACAGTGAACGAACAAGCTCAACTAGAATGATTGGTCTTCTTGCTTCTCCTCAATGCTATAGTAACTATGTTGATTACTTGTCCTCTTCCATGCTAGCTATGCGGATGAATATGAATTTTGGTCTCTTTTTGTGGCTGAGCTATGTAACTCGTCTTCGTCCCGCTGCTTAGCAATTGAATCTAAATAATATATTTGGTTTGGTGGTGATTCGTAGCAATGTAATAAATAATATATTCATGGGTGGTGTTGATTTGTATCCCGTCTCAAAGTGTATCTAGGTGGCATAGTTTTTCATCTAAGTATCTAGGTCTCAGAGTCTGATGAAAGTGATAGGTAAGCGCATTCAACCCGAAGGGCCTCCATAGCCATTAGAAGCGACGGAGGGACAAACCACTGAAACCAACGCACCAAGAGAGAACACCAACCGAGCCTACCCTAGATTGAGGGTGGAAGTGCTTACTTTTCTGATGTACCCGCTTCTTATCCAATCCAGTAGCTAATAAATGAAATCAATGTAAGGTAATGTAGGTCATAGTCTTCTCACAGTGATTTATGATCTTACTAGTGATTGAAATATAAAGAATATTATATGCGAGTTTCTTTCCCAGTGATTGATCTTGCCCAGTGATTGAAATATAAAGAATATTATATGGTCCTAGTGATTTATATCTAAATAATCTGATATGGTCCTTCCTAGTGATGATATCTAAAATGGTAACCTGTAAATAGGTTCTTCTGGTTCTTCCCTGGTTGCTGCTCCCTGCTGATGATGAGGATTATGTAGTTGGTCCAAAGCCTAACCGAGCTATAGTGATCAAACAACCAACACCTGCTGCTGAGTCAAAGCTCTAAAGGTTACATAAATATGAATATTAGCTCCTGTTGTAAATGCAGTATCAAAGAGATATTCTTATCGTCCTCTTGCTGCTAGTAGTCAAAGTTTATAAGTAAGAAATCCCCTGCTGTCTTTCATCAAGGAATGGTAATGAATATCTTTCCCTCCTCATGGCGTTTCCGGGCGGCTACTGCTCTTATCCAATCAATAAGAAATATGAGAATAAGGCAAAGGATCTAGAGACCAGTAGTTGTTGTGATTATCCAAGAGAGTGGCCCTTCATCTCAGAAAGGTAGAGGAAGGAGAATAACCCACTCATACATTCATCTAATAAAGGTAATGATACCAATGTAGCTGTTCTAGAGAGGTTTCACTGATATACTACCTACTATTCTATTCAGCTAATCATTAAAAAGCTTAGATAAGAAGGTAAGGTAGGGGACTCAAGCCTTATACCCTATCATAGAAAGGCTGAACTGATATACCTTATATAGAAAGGAAGAATAGAAGAGAAGGAAAGAAAGGATAATAACTCAATCACTAAGGAATGAAAGAAAGAAGACCCAGAGAAAGAAGACCGTAGGGAGTATCCCCGTAGTAGTAAGGAATAAAGACTAAAGAAGGACCCAATCAATAGACAAAAAGGTAGGGAGGGCAAGACTAAAGAAAGGAGAAGGCCGAATAAACAAGAAGAGGAAGGACAGGATAAGGAGGGAAGGAAGGGATAAGGGGCATGAGAGGAGAGAACGCCAGCCGAGATCAATGAGGACTAGTAATGGGACGAAAGGAGTATGGAAGTAAGGGTAGGTGCCATCTGGGAGCAGAATAGAGATAAGTGCCTGCTGAGATGAAAGGGGTAAGATAAGAGGGGATGTGAGGAGTATAAAGGTGCAAGCTAGAATTAGAAGAGAGAGAAGAGAGATAAAGGTGCAACAAGCTATGAGCAGTGGGGAGACCCGACGAATTGAGGGAGGGCCGTGTATGAATTGGATTCTCTTTGCTACTAGGGGATGGATGGATATGGTGAATGAATACCTACCTGGAAGCTTCTGTGGCCGTCCGGGAGTGATACTTCGATATCCAGATCCTCAGAGAGCGCTTTCTTCTAGGGTTTGAGTTTACAGCGCCTTTGATTCGCTGTTGTACAGTGCTTTAGTAACGTAGATGGGACGGACTAAGTTGGGTACGGGTGGATAAGTCGACTAGTGGGAGGTTTTTCATGATGATAGATGAATCCGTTAATTCGAGGGACGTTAAGTGGCTCGCCCGACCAACCTGAAAAGAAATAGCTTCCAATATGAGAGTAAAGTCATGGCTTGCAAGAAGGAAAAGCGAGTATGGAAGATGGGAAGGAAGGGCGAGGAGATCTTCACACTATTATTCCTACGATTTATTACCTTAGCTAGCCCGTTATTATATACGTAATTATGCAGTTACTGAGAGGAAAGCCAATTCAAGGATGCTCTGATGGGGTAGTTAGTGAGTTGCTTTCTATATACATTCTTATTGAAAAGAAAGACCTAGCTATAGAGCCACTACCTTAAGTCCAAGCTATAGAGCCACTAATTGAAGAAGGAAATGTGAGTAGGGAAGATGGAGAGGAAAGGTAATTGGCTATGGAGCCTCTACTTTTCTAATTGAGGAAAGGTTAGTTACTTTCTATATACGTTATAATGGAAAAGAAAGTATAAGCTATAGAGCCATTACTTTATTGATTGAGTGCTTGCTTTAATATATAGTTAGAGGAATTAAGCGGTTGGAGAGATAGTTTCCTTACTGTGCTGGGACAGGTTGGAGAGAGAAAGTAAAGATGCGGTCTTTCCGGCCCACCCACGAACTCCTCAGTGGGACATGAACTCTTAAGTTTCCTTCCCCCGTTTCTAAATATCCTATCTATTGGGTAACTACTCTTTCTATAACAACGGAGTATGAGTGAGTCCGCCTAGACTACTACCTTGACTCTTACCCCTGTACTTGGAACGGGAGGATATGATGGAACCGGAGCATACTATCCTCCAACAACAGATTGACGACTTCCAGTCCGTCGCTTTCAACCACTCCTATCTAACTAAAGTGAATTTATCCCCCCTCCCTACTACTAGCTTCGCTACTACTAAAAGAAGCTTACTTACTCTATGAACCCAAGATTAACCGCTTGCCTGGGTATATTGATTGGGCTGTAAAGCCAGAGGGGACCGATCGACCAACCAGATAGTAGATCTACTAGTTTCGATCACTTCAATCGAAAACCACGGCATCGTATACAAAGAGAGATGACAAATTGGCTTCTATGACGATACGATATCTCCTTATTGAGAAGGATGGACAAGACCCTACCCACCACGCCTAGCAAACACTGACTCAATAACAAGTTAGGCCAGCTCATTAGGCTTTTGGGGAAGGGCCAGAAAGAAAAGCAAGAGAATGGGGCAATAGGATGGGTCATGAAGTATGGGTGTTGAGGCTAATCAATCTATTCGTTCATTGTTTCATGCGTTCTCTCGATATGGCCCCTTAAACATCCTTTCAATTCAACGTCGACTATGCTCCTTTGATTGTGGGCTAGGAACATCCATCCAATAGTAGTTCAATGTTCATTGTGAATAGGCAAATAGAATACGTGATCGTGATCTTTCTCCATCGACTTACTATTCCAAATTCAAGTTTGACTCATATTGAAGTAACGTGAAGTTGGGCTTCCTATACTTTGACTAAGTAAATTGAGTACCTAGTACTAATCATTGACCGATCAACTCCATACCATTCTAGTGGGATTAGCAGTTTGTCAAGCAGATATCCGTTGTTTAGTAGCACAAATCTTATGACTCTTATCTTTTGGGTTCCACACTTGTGGAAACAAATGTAGTGGGACGTATTTATCCACTCCTTGGCAATACAATGCATAAAGGGGTAACCGGGGTAACAATATTGACCTTTAGTTAGTGAGGGAAAACTATGATTTCACTGATAATAAGAATTCGATCCCGATCCCAATTCAACAATCATCAAACGAGTCCCAATCAATATGAATGGGTGGTAGGCTTTCAGGTATCACCACAATCTATTGCTCGTTTCTTGCCTTCCCCGCTCCTATGTCAGTTGGGTGGGCTTTGGCCATTTCCCCCCCCCAATAGATATATATGTAAGCTGTTGACCATACCCTACTCAACCGTAGGTCGGGCCAAACCAAAGCAGTGAACCCTTCACCTTCCAAACGAATTCTTCTCAACTGTGTGTGCGCGATTCAAGAATTGTCATGAACCTGACGTTACCAACCTGACTGACAGGGTGGCGAACACTCATCGTTTACGGCACGGACTACTATATGTAATACTGTTTTATCCCCATGCATGCGCACCTAAGCGCCGAGACCCAGAGAGCAGCCTTCGCTTTTGGCGGTGTTACTTACCCGAAATCAAAGGGAGAGTGGCATGCATCGTTTTGGAATTCATGGCATCTACTAATGAAGGGTAGAGCTGTTTTAAGATAGAAATACGCACCCCCCCTCCTATTTTCAAGTTTTTAGCTTGCGGAGCTTTGAAACTTACTTTTTCATATATCACCTTGGCGGCACTTATTTCACTTTGACTTACTATTTGAGCTGTTTCTCTGGGCGGCACTTCAATGGCGGAGGTTGCTGATGACCACACATTCAGACTGGTTAGAAGCCCCTGAAAGGCGGTTTCCATGCATTCTATCACCACTTTAGACACATGTTAGGGATCTTTTCATTCATAATAGAATCTAATAAAGGGATGCTGATATTTGATGAGCCCTTCTAGCTCTTTGAGGGGAAGAAAGAAATCACAAGGGTGAGAAACATCCATATCGAGATACAGATGCACCAGTAGCAAGGATAGCAGCATCAAAGCCAGTCAAAGATCCAGACCCCTAGCCTACAGGGGCAGAGGTGGGAGCAGATCCAAATCCATCCATTGACCTAACAGCACCTATAGCAAATACAAGAGCAAAGGAAGGGTCTTCAGAGAGAAGCTAAACAAATAATTCATCAGTCGCCATTCAACAGAAGTCACCTTTCAACATTCACTTTACGAAATGACCCATGAGCCATTAGCCATAAGCCTCTCACCTTGAGCCATTAGACAGAAGCCTTTAGCCTTTTGCCAGTCGATTTCATACATGCTGTTACTTACGTTGATTCAGCATTTGAGGAGAGGAGCAGAGTCCAACTGATGATGTGTTGAGGAGCTGGACGAATGAGTCTTCAGCCTACTGATTGAATCACCAAGAGCCACATGAGTCACCATAAGCCAGAAGCCTTGCCCAACTTTAGCCTTAAACATCAAGTCCACAAGCCTTTCATATTTTGCCTTAGCCTTGAATCTTTAACATAAACTTAAGCCTTCACCCCCCCCCTACCAACCAGAGCTGCCCCAACCCCGGGTGGACCTAGACCCTCTAGTGAAACTACCCGCTTAGCTCTTGCTTCTTGCCCGTAGATCAATTGCTTACTTACGCGCTAATCAGATCAGACCTAGGGAAGGAAGGATGTTCACCGAAAGCCCACCAGGTGAAACTACTTGCTCTTTCTCTATTGCTGCTTGCCCGTTGATCTCTATTGCTTACTTGCCTCGGGACCTTTCCCCAATGAACTCCAACTGCTTACTCACTTGCTTACTCACTTGCCTGGGTTACCCCGATAACTCCAATAAATACAACACTAAAGGAGGAAGGCTCTTTGAAAACAACTAACGACAACGGGCTTGTTAGCTTGCTTGTTAGCGAGCTGGATGGGAAGCTGGAGCAGGAGCTTTTAAGCTGGAGAGCTGGTCTTACTTAGTTGGGCGTAGACACAGTGTTTTCTTGGAACGGAAGGAAGGAACAATCTTTTGATTTGACACCTATGCAACAACTAGACATAGCCACGAGAGAGATACATGCATGCATGGTTGGTTCATATACGTTGATGTGCGACCTCTTGATTCGATTTATAGATTGATTCAATTTATGCTCCCCAACTAACCGCTCGAGGGAGGTTGTTACCCAACCGATGTTCCCCGATCGATGTTACCCAGATGTTCACTGATTGAGGTTCACTGATTGAGGTTCCCAACTGATCGAGGGAGGGGCACTGGTTGAGGGGGGTTACCCGCATTGAGGAAGGAAGGAGGTTACCCGTTCTAGTAGGAGGAGGATAAGGTTGGTTACCCGTTGGAGGTTGTTCGCTGGTTGAGGGAGCGTGTCTTCAATGCTCTACGTGTAGCTTCCCCTAGTATCCCCAGGTATTATTCCCATCGAATATGCTCCTGCGATTATTCCCCATTGAGTAGCTCTATGTAGCCCCGACTAGTCCCCCATTTTTATTTGTCCCTTCCTTCTCTGAGGATCATTCCCCGTCGATTTGTTCCCATCGATTAGCTCTTGCCATCACGTAGTTTCCTTCTCTGCCCTTGCCAACACCCCATTGCTATTGACTTCGCCAACGCCAAATAACATTGACTATCATATTGACTCCCTACCGGCAACTATGACTACTTACTCTTGGATCGACTGGTCGAGTAGCGCGGTAGTAGGAGCATCAATTCCTGGCATCAACAACAACTCCTGGATGACTCCTGGATGACGACTACTTGGCACCGACAAGAACTTCTAGCTGCACGCACCAAGCATAGCTCATCCCGCCTTATATAGGTTATTATTAGATTGTCTCTAAGTGTCACTCTTCTCTGTATAGCAGTATGTGTAGCAGTAGTAGTATCCCCTTAGTATCCTGGGGAGGAAGGTGATGGATGACTTGATTCTCTAAACTGATGAGGATTCTGGGGAGGCAAGTTACAACAACTGATCCATCTTCCGGGAGAGCCGAGGGGCGAAGCGATTTGATTCTCTAAACTGATAATGATTCTGGGGAGAGCAATTGACAACTGAATCCTCTCCGAGAAACGGGTTACAACTGAACCGACAATAGCACGTACCCTTCATTCCCCTTATCACACAATCCACTACACATCTCATGCCCCAGCATTCTCCAGCTATCGTCCCACTATGAGTCAGAATCACAAATTCTATTTATCACTTGATCTTAGCGCTCCTTCCCACAGATCACGTACCGATAAACTCCCCTTCTCCAGGAGGCCCAATATTCACAGATCACACGTACCCATCATCATACTCTTTTCACGTCCCAATACGATACATTCAGATTAGCTTTCTTACTACTTGAATCGATTTCATTCCCCATCGAGGTGCGTAGAAATAATATCCCCATCGAGAAAGTCTAGGCGCTCGTCCCAATGCAAGGTCAAATCTAAGCCCCATGTCCTCTACCCTCGAAAGTATTCCCTAAAAAGAAATATTCCCTTGCCTCTCCACTTCACATAAGAGTTTCTCATTGCCGGTAGGTAATTTCCAATCATACAAGTCATTGCTGATAGCAACACTTATCCCTCGACCTCTATCTCTACGGAACCATATCCCTATACCTCGAACTCTACCTCGACCCTTACTGCTACGGAAAAATGGAATGTTCCTACCTGGGCTGGACTGAACGGTACAGAACAATGCAATTTTTCTCACTGCATGGTATGAAAATGAAGATGCGGCGTTACATACGTTAATTCACAAGAAGTAGGTTCAAAGCCACAATATTAAGGTAGCTCTCAATGGCGTATAATATAGACCAAATATGGATCACATGGGTAGAAGGGTAAGAGTGGTGGGTCATCTTATTTGAGCGAAGCATTCAAGTTCGAAGTCGTAAGGTGGAGGGAATAATGAAAGTTATAAGTAAGAAGGCGGTTCCCTAAAATTGACTAGCGGCTATCGGCACATACTACTTGCACATACTAGAGCTTCTTTCAATCACCGAGAAGAGTTGTAGCCCCATGCGAGTAGCCGCACGGAGTAGGCTGCTGCGGTGAGAAGAGCTCTACGCAATAAAGCTGTTTCCATCCCAAGCCGAGTAATCAAGCCGAGTAGACAAGCCGATCGGCTCATCCGAGTATTCGAGCTCATCCTACCTAGTATCCCAACCCAGAGTAGCCACACGGCGACTCAATCGGGTATCCAAACCCAAGCGTGCATCCCGAGACGAGAGCATTCCAATGTTACGTATCGGTAAGTGAGTTCGAGGTATAGGTTAGATATATTAGTTCGAGGACTTTCCATCCAATCGGATAGAAACGTTCCGAAATGGCCAAAATGAATTAATAAAATTTCATTTTTGAGTATCACGCGATGACGATAATGCGCCACGGACCAAAGAAAAACGAGGTGTTGTTGCTAAAAGGCAAATAGCAAATGAGACTCGTTTTGTTTAATATGGCCAACACGACTTTGTGCTCGCCCGATCGGTGGTGCTGAAGATGGTAGCCATAGGCGTATCCACTCGAATAAGGCCCCTTAAGGTATAGGTGCGGAAACTAGCATCTGGGTCTCCAATGCGGAACTAGAACTCCAACTAGGTCTTTGTATTTATCTAAATATGGGTAAGTAGAAGAAATAGTATAATCAACGAAGCTCTACCCTAGCCTATGCTACTACCATCTATGCTCATGTAACCTATTATTCTTATGCTACCGGATCCGGATCTAGGGATGATGGCTCAATAAGAAAATAAGAAACATCAACTAGAACGGCATAAACTACTACTAATATTGGTGTTTTTCATACTAGTGCTTAAGCTACGTACAACCAACTCGCTAGTCGACTTCAATGGATGGATCTTCTATATATAGAATGCTATCTTTACTACCTATGGATCTACTACTACGGTGACATCTACTTCTCTTCTTTGGTCCATCAACGGCCTATGCCTCTGTTGCTACTATAGAATATGAAACAACTATAATCGCACATCTTGGACTGTAGGATGCGGGAATTGGATATGGGTATGTTACTATTGCTTATCGTCGTTAGCTATGGATCTATCTTTGCTATTAATGCTCTAGTTATGACTTTGACCTCTATATCTATATGAGGTCGGTGCTATTATTGCTTCGAGTTCTCGATATGGAAGGTCTAAGTGGGGATTTTATCTACACCGATGCCCAAGTATTTCATGAATGACTGTGTTGGCAAGCCCCAAACTTGAAAGCCTCTATGATGAGAGAGGGAAAGGCGATAGGGTGATCGTGATCCGCTGGGGTGTGGGGGAAAGAAGCGAGGGAATAGACTCTCCTAATAACTGCTATTGGGATGGGGGGGGTGATAGATCAACTAGCTAGGGGGGAAAGGCATAATACGAAGATGTTGGAAGAATACAACGAGCGAGTAAGAATACTTCAAGAGAGGGAGGCCTTGAAAGACAATAGACCTTTCTTGAAGGGAATAGCCGGCCGTACGTCACTAAAGAAGATAATAAGTTGGTTGGTCTGAAACACTTTTAGAAGTGAGCGAGCGAAGTCTCGTTCGAGGGGGCTTGACTCTTTCGGTCTAAGCGTGAAGTACTTGCACCGTGATCTCTGTCACGTGCGGTGTATGCGTACGTACTCACTAACGACGCTACCTTTTATGACCTTCGAAGGAATCTCCGGTTTGTACCAATACGTTAGAGGTCCTATCCGGTTACTCGAGGAGGAGGAGGGCGGGAAGTCCTAGCATGCATGCCCCCGATGAAATATTTCCGAGTGGCTCGTCGCAGAGACCTTAATAATGAGCCTCGTGTCTTAGGGTCCCCCGCTAGAGTTAATGACTTGAGCGGTGCTTTGGGGTTTGAAGTTAACTCGTTACTCGCTTCTCTATGGCGAGGCAACTATGAAAGAGGGCCGGCCTTCGAGAAGAAGAACGTACGTCCCGATGGGGATTTATTCGAGTGCCTTCAAGGCCGGACTATCGGTGAATGGGAGGGCTCGGCTATCTTAGTCACTATATTGATTGTTTCATGCCATGCGGAGGACCCCTTCAAGATGAGGTATGGGACGATTCTGCTCGTTCAATCAAATCGTTGGTACGTCGTCCCCCGTGACCTAGGCCTAGATTGGGAGCACCCTCTTTGTGCTAAATAAGAGGCGGATTTCTTCCTTATGGGTGAGTTCTAATGAAAACCCAATGGCTTTAAGAAGTCGTGATTCTTTATTAGCTTGAGATTGGTGATTTGTTGGGTTCTTAATAAAACTCAATAACTTTGAATAATTGCTAATATTAGCAACTCTTTTATATTCTTAGCGACTCCTTACGGTACGGAGTGGTTTACGGTCACGGTAGTGGAAAGCATTGAGTGCCTCTTCTTTATTGCCAAAAGGCCGTTCGGGCGTTGAGTCTTCATTGATCCTACTAAAGGCGGGCGGAAGGTTTTGGTAAATGCTAAAGGAAGGGCGGGCGCCTTAGATCCATCCTATCCTTATAAGGATCTAATCCTTCTAGGTAATCTCCTTCGCTCGGAGTGAAAGAGACTTTACTTTGTAAGGTCGGTACGATACTCGATCCGGTTATAACAACCCCGAGCTAGAAGGGCCTCGACCTTTTGTAAGGCCCAGCGCGAGGATATTGATTCCCCTAAAACACTTTAGCGAGCGCGAGAGTCCCTTACTTTCGAAGATAAGTATTGCTTTACTATAGAAAGAATACGAGTCTCATTTCGGTAATTGGTTGGTCATAAAGCTAGTCGAACCGTCAGCTCAACGTGCGTTGCGTTCAAGTGCCTTTATGGATGGATATAAGCGAGCGGGGGCCAAGGCCAAGGAAATCGGTAGTTAGTTGTTCTCACGAATATGAAAAGCCCAAGAGATATTCGGGTCGAAGATCCTTGACGAGCAACCTATTGGTTTGGACGGGAAGTACCAACGTCTTTTTTAGAAGCCTATTATATTGATGGGCCATGAGATCCCGGGACAATCTTTTAGTTATGCGTTTAAAGCGAGCCTAAAGAATTCTCATTTCACCCATCACTCCCCGAACTATTTGAGAAACCATCTCGGAATAATGCAATAGTGGATTAGGTTCACTCCACTAATGGAATAATGCAATAATCCTATCCTCCCTCCTCCAACCGCATAGCATCCGCAATCGCAGAGACTCGAACCCACTGTGCATCGTATAGAATCTATGTATCCGGGGGGAATGATAGTAAGGGCTATTCATGATTCCTAATTATGCTCTCTGGAAGTGACGGTCTAGGGGGTTATAAACCCTAATCTGTCCCGAACCTACTATCAAATAATGGAGAATCTGGACTATGACCTTTGCGGGAAAGATAGACTCCTAGGCTATTCTAGTTTTACCACCCACAACTTGAGAGGTTAGTTTCATCTTTTAACTATGATTAGCTATGGTTTACTTTCGAAAGCAAGCAACGGGTCGGGTGGGAAAATTAGGCGAGCTAGCTTCAGTACGTGCTAGCACACCGAACAGTGTCGGGGCAAGCAACAAACGGCAAACTCACGAGCCCTCCGTTTCGCTTCACAACAATGCAAGCGGACAAGCTTATTTGATAGTAGGTTCGGACAAGAAAGAGACAATGGAAAACTCTGTATAGGCCGAGGGAATGACCTTATAGACAGAGAGGTCGCCATCAATGTCGGAACATATCTTATTGGAACACTAGCGATGCGGAACAAGCTATCGAACCGGAATGGATTACGGGACAAAATGGTGGTGGAACAGAGTCTCAATTGATTGGTTCTCTTCTTGTAAGGGCGGGCGAAGCCAATTAAGAGTCGGTCGAAGCCTACTAGCTCGTGAGTTTAGAGTGGGTTTCATAAGCAATAATTCTTTCTCGCCGAGCTCCTCCCTTGTTCTCGATGTCCGTGGAAATGACTTATTCTCAGAGTAGCCGGTCTAAGGTCTAAGTAATGTAATATAAACTCTATGAAAGCGAGTTCCCTCGTCCATTCGCTTCGGCCACGAAACTCCTCCATTAGCAGATATAGGTACACGAATTCTCTCATTCTCCGTAGCATGGCATGATATTGGTAAGGTCGGGTGCTAGTTGAGATAAGCAAGGATCTATCTCTATAGGTATAGGTAAGGTGCTAATGAAATGTGGTCGGGTAAGGTAAGGCCCCATTGTCCCCCCCCTCTCGCCATGATCTAAATCGGAGGAAAAGAGCTGCGTTAGGACCGACCATTACTGCTAGAAGGTAAGGTAAGGAAAGTGATAGCTCGAGTGCTTGGCTAAAGTGACAATGCATAATTACATATATAATAGCAACATGATCTGCTAGAGCGTAATGACATCTATCGATTCATCATGGAATTACATATATCATTCCTCACCCATATGAATGAGTGAGTCCCTGCACGAGCCTCTCCCTCGTCACCCTCGGCCGAGTCCCTCGACCTCGTAACCTCGGTCGAGTCGATGGCGGTCTTTTAGTTCTTCAAGTTGATGGCGGCTTTTGGGGCCCCTCCCCCCAAAAAGAGAGTTGCTCGTCTCCTCCCACGTTACCTCTCCGTTGTCGAGAGTTCGGCAAGCTCACCCTCACCCTCCGGGCCTCACCTTTTTAGGGAAGGTGAGCAATAAATCCCTCACCATATGAATAGTGAGTGACTCTAGTCCCTCCCGAGACCTCTCCTCAACCTCGTAACCTCGGCGGAGTCCCTACGGGCCTTATGGTCGAGCACGCTACGCATCATGATCGGAATCAGCATGGTCGAAATGAACCAAATCGATCTCTCAAAATTGCATAATTACATATATAATGAATGACCACTTTCACGTAACACTTCACCAAATCAAGTCCCGATGCACGTTCAAAGTCCGTCTAATCCATCTATCCTAGCGGGCCTTGTTCATAGCCCATCCGATTATTAGGTACTTCAAGTTACCTCGCAACTCAGAAATATAAGCTAAATACCAAGCTAATAAGACTAACTAGCTAGATCTAAATACTCGTACTAAACTAGCTAAGAAATACTCGCTATATAAACTAATAACTAGCTCTATAAACTAACTAGATAGAAATACGAGAACGGATAAATAAAAGGTAACATCAAATCCAAAGGCGGATCCAAATCCGACCATTGGCGATTCAGATTTGCCCTTGAGTGATGAACCTTATCCCGCATCCCCACCCGTGGTAGGAGAGAAAGATGCACCGGGTCAAAGAAGCGGGTCCCGGGCGTGGATTTAGTTCCCATTCCGGAGCTAGTTGGATAAGAACCATCAATTGATGAAAGCACCGTAAGCGGAGGTAGAGGCAAAGAATACGAGTAGCGAGTCACCCTAGAGTAAAAGACAGAGCCTCTAGTTCCATTTCCAGGTAGCATTTCGAGGCGAGAGAAAGACCCGGGACAGAAAGACGAGACAACGAGAGGCAGGCACTTTACCTTGCGGCATTTCTTCCGGATCAATAACCAAAGCCCGTTTACTAAGAGAACCCATCTTCAACCACGGATCCGGGGCGAGAACCCATGGCATACCTTAGCAAATGCTAGTGTCACTCTGCCTTTCCCATTGCACCCGCCTCTGCCGACTAGGTAATCACCGGCACAATGCGATTCAAGCTCAATGGGCTTTCGAGCGGCTCTGCTCACATCTTACCTCGTAACCGCCTCCGCCGGTGCTTTTGCTCGGTCCACCGAGTCAACGTGGTGCTTTCACTCGACCAGCTGAATATGAATATAGAGCCAGCGCCTATGTCCGTGCCCGGGAATTGGATCTATTGATAGTTTCCACCCTTTCGGTATCCATGCATGAATGCGCACCTCGGGACCGAGTAAACGTGTGAAAGTACTACCCCTTTTGGCTTTGCTTTTGAATGTTATAAAGACAAATCTGCTTGCCTCTCCTCGACCTCGTAACCTCGGCGAGTCCCCTAACGGGCCTACCGATGGTGGTTAATCTCATCGCTTTAAAACTCGGTAAAGATGCACACGAGCTAAAGCCATGGAAGTGAAAGAAAAAGGAAATGGGAACTCCATAGCCCTAAGTCCAAGCGGCTATCCCCTTCGTCCAAGTAAGTTCGAGATAGAGAAAAGACCATAACTCCGCCTTTGAAATCTATGTCTCCGACCTACGCCTTTGCTCGGGTGGGAATATACTTTTGAACACAGTGCCTACGACCTCGGACTTTGGAAGGAACCTATCACATGATACGAAGAAGGCGTGATCCAAGAATAATTCGAGAGGTTCGGGATTAGGGTAAAGTCTTAATAGAAGAGCTGGTGTTGTCACCCTATTCCTTCATCCGACCAACAAGTGTGATCAAAGCCTATCTTGGGTCGTCTTAATGAATCAATCATATATAGAGGGATCATCCCGGCGAACAAGATCAATAGTGCAACCCCCTAAGCGCATTCATAAAGGCAAGTACTCGCCGTACACTTTACTACTCCTTCCTATGCTTGTCCGTTGAAAGTGAAAGTACGTCAGAGCCGAGTTGGTAAAAGGTCTAGGTGGTTGAATGTCACTAAGATTCAAGATCTCCTCTCTAAGCTAGTGCGTACGAATGCCGAGTCCAAGAATGCTCTAAGTTAAACGAGGTAATGGATACGTCCGATCTCTATATCAAGGTTACATGTTCTTCATGAATACGTACATGTATGCCAGGTGGTGAGTTGGTATAAGTGAGGATAAACTTACTAAATTGGAGGCTAAATAGAAAAGGCAGGTTAACCAAAAGTTATCTCTGCGAGGAAGTGCAAGGCTATAAGAAGTGTGGGGCATAGGTGAGGTAAGTAGTCGGTTTACGAAGGTGGGTAGTAGAGAATCGTAAAGGGAGGCAGGGCGAGGCATTCGCCCCATTACGGTCAGCTTAAGGAAGGGACTTAATCTACCACGAGCCGGTCAATACTTCGACGAGTCTACGCTAACCCCTCGGCTCTTGGCAAATCCCAATTCGTACCATGCCTAGTCCTTTCGAATGCTAGTAACATAAAGGGGCATTTTTCATATTTCAATAGCCTATAAGCGAGTCATTTTTTTTACCTATCGAGGGAAGGTCTATTGCCTTCATAGCCGCTCCATGCGTACCTCCCGCTTAAAGGTCATTCATTCTCGCACTTCCCGCGAGGGAGTAAGCTCCATCCTCCCACTCAAGGGGTCAAGGAAAGAGCATTCGTACTTCCCGTCGAAGCTCCATCAAGGGTCAAGCATGAGGCCGGAGGGTGAGGGTAACGAACTCTCGACTAAAAAGTAAGAGGGACTCGGCGCGAGGTTACGAAGGAGAGGAAATGGATAGGAAATAAGAGAAATTGGCCCTCTTTGAACAGTCACTCTCACGGTAAGGAATAGAATTCTTTTACTTCGCACCTCCATCAAGAGCAAGGGAAGACGGTCACTCTCACTAAGGAAAGAACATTCGCATCGACAGTACGGGGAAGCCGATTACTGCGGTCATAGTCACTTGAGGGAAGATAATTATCGTACGATAAAACCGCTAACTATTAATATGGTGAGGGCGGGCTTTTTACGCCGTTTCAAACTATAGCTCATCACGAAGCTTGGTAGCGAGCGGTGGGCAAAGGATACCTTGCATTAGCGATTAGTTTCTTTATACGAAATGGCACCTTACGAGATCGACGAACCCGCAGACCTTCAAAGTCCGAAAGGTAGGAAAGAGTGCCTTCAACATTGCGGTAGAATGCGGATTTAAAAAGCCTTAGAGATGGATGGGGACAACCCGTAGTTTGCTTTACGTATACCCCAGCAACTATTGAAACATAACTATTTACCCAATACACTTTAGTTGTTGAACTATTGGACGACCGAGAAATAGTAAAATGGAGGGAGTAGCCCATGTAGTGAACCGGATGCTTTGACCCGGCGGGACACTTGAGCAAAGTCGATGAAGTAGTGAGCCCGACCCGAACTATTGGAACCATATGCTTTGAGTAGCCGCCGATGTATTGACCCGGATAGAGAATAGAGAGATAGATGCGTTGACCCCAGGACACTTTAGGAAGAGCTATCGGCCATTCTTGATTGCCCAACAAACCTACTACTTTATAAGTCGCTTCTCTACCACCTATCCGAGTAGAACGAGAGTAGAGCGCCGCCTCTTACCCGATGAATTATTAGTTTGCTTTGGTGCTTCCCCGAAACGATTGAACCTCGAAGTCTTGACACGGAAACTATTTAAACGAGTGCACTTTAGGAGTCAGCAACCATTACACCCTATACACCCAACCTTTGCTCACCAATTATTGATACAATGGGCGTACCATAGCTTTTTACTGCACTCCCCGATACGACCTTCTATAGAACTTGTATTAGGTGAGTGTTGTTACTAGCACTATTCCCATGGTGGGGGAAATAAGCAATGGAACACTTCTCCAGGTGGGGAATATATGCCCAACCTCCTAATTTCACATTTTGCCATAGTCAAAACAAACAACTCATCCTACAATAGTTCGGTCAGGTAGAATCAGATCAAGGTAGGCGGGGTAAGGTTTGCTTGGAAGGTTAGATAGCTCTCGAGAATAGCTATTGGTGGGAGCGACTAGCGATAGAAGGATAGGCATAAGCTACTGACATGGAGGCATGAACATACCGAATCAAGACCTTCGTGATCGAGACCCAACATCCCTTCGGTTAGGGAGCTATAAGCTTTTGATCCGATGGGATTAAGCCATTGATATCGTTGAGTTCGAAGCCTTCGGCGAATAGGATGGGTTGCAAGCCTTGGGCGAATAGGACATGCCTCGAAGAGAAGGGAGTAAGATACCAAAGAGAAGCACTTAGATGCGGATCTCTATCTATATTACGAACATCGGTATCTTACCACGAGCACTCGAATAACGAGCATCCATTTATCTCTATCACGATCGCACCTGTCTCTGCTCTTGCTTCTTGGCCCACATAATATTGTAAAGAATATCCAGGAGGGCCCGCCCGCCTAAGTAATAAATAAATAGGGAAGTTCCCCTGTTCTAGTACTTAAAAGGAAGGAGGGTGGTTCTCGGTTCGGGACGATTCGTTACGGCGAGGGTGGGTAAGGCCCTGGACCTGGGCGAGCTCGGTGTAGATAGGGTCTGGTGGAAGGGTATGAGTGGGCGGGTTACTCGTCTGTCGTCCGGTCGGGTACGAATGGGTATCGTAGCGGAGCCCACTTAAATGGTCAGCTAGAGCGGAGCCCACTTAAATGGGGAAAGAAGGTCCTAACTACGGGGTGATATGCCCTGTCTCTCGCTACCTGTCGCTTTACGCTAGCTGGGTGGTAATTCTCCCTACGTCGCTAACCACTTGAGCGATACTCTCATTCGGGAATAAACCTACCGTAAAGCAATCTACCCACGCCAACCCCCTACTATTATTATTGGCGGGTAGGCGAGCTTCCCTTCCTACCTAAAGACCCCGCCACCCGACTTCGGAGCTGCGCTTCACCTTAAATAATAGAGAGGGCTATTCTCTAGTAAAGGGGCCTGCCCTCTCACTCCGGGACCATTCCCATCTCCAGCCCCTATTTATTTTGATCCAATCGGGTTAACCGGAACTAACAATGGGGAATCAATACTTCGCTCCATTCTTTCAAACCATTGATGGAATCATTTTACCTTGGTCTTCGACCTTGCTAGGGAACTAGACGAACGTGTAACTAACAATGAAGAAATTAGCGGGACGAATGTTGAGCGCCTCACGCCCTATAGGCAGAGGTCTTACTCATAAGTGTAATGCTTAATCTATGTAATCCATTGGAAGCGAGAGCGGCGTCCTTCCCTCTCACCGAGAATCCACCCGATGCATTCTTTCCGATCATAGCGTTCAACTCCTTCATTCAATTGTGTAAACCGCCGGGATGACTTTACGGGTGACCTTACCTTACGAACTACGACCTTTTGGGATGACCTTACGAACCTTCCAATCCGACCTTTATTGGGACCTTTCAATCCGGACCTTTCTCTATGCCTTTCGATGCGGGGTAAGACACCTTGATGCTCGAGTCTGCCTTTAGTTACGAATGAATGCATAAATTACATATCTAATATATGCATTTTCTGGTGTAATGAAATCGATCATGAATGAATGAATTCGATACCGTCATGACATATATAATTTCATTACATATCTAATGAATGACTGGAAGAAATGGAAGAAGTTCACAATTCGATCTCTCAAAATAGCATAATTACATATATAATATATGCATGATCTGCTAAAGTGTAATTACCTATCTCATTCAGGCAGGGAGATCGTCATGAATTCGATCATGACCGTATCGAATTACTCCTCCACTAAGTAGAATCCTAGTTGAAGCGAAATCCTCGGTTCACTGGGGAGGTAGAAGACTGGTTAAGGTTCAATAGGTGGAATACTTCACCAATTGAGGTGCCGGAGATGAAATCCTGCTTAAAGTGTAATAAGTGGGTGGAAACGGGATAGCTAACAGGATCACCTCACAGTAAAGGCATCTATTCCCAACCTCAAAGCACTTATTCTACACCTCTTCCCCACCTCAAGGCATCTCTCCAATAACGGGAAGAAAGGGGAAGCCGATAGAAACCAAAGGTATTTATTCGGGATGTGAAGCCGATTCAACTAGAGGAGATAACTAGGTTACTATTGGAATCATCTTGCAGTAAATATCTCTATTCCCTCGCCTAACGGCTCTAATTATCTTGCCTAAAGGCCTTGTTCGGGTTCTGGTTCTTACCTAATGACATAAGTCAAAAACTACCCGCATCGAATCCTACGGTCTGGTCTCGGTCTTCCCTAGCGAGTGTAAGGAGGAATCTGGATCTCGTCTGAAAGGCCCGACCAATGTGGGTGAAGCCCACTAAACTACGGGCAGGAAAGATACTGTTAAAGGTCTTACCTTGCCAAGAATAATAGGTATCTCGGGGCAGTAAACAATAGGTCATCCGGGATCATAGGTATGAGTCTAATTCCTTTACCTAGTTCTTATGTAGTACCTAGTTCTTATGTAGTGGCAAGCTTTGTGGTTGCTCTGAGTTATAGGCTGTAGTGAGCCCTTCCTTGTTGGTATTTAGTATAAAGTGTAGTATAAGCCTTAGCTAGAGTTGATGGGAGATTTCTAGATTAGAGGAATAGGTTCCTCTGTCTATCTTGAGTCCTATCTATGTTGAGTAAAGGAGTTATTCCTAGCCTTAATATTGAAAAACACTACCTAATCTAGTGTAACGGGGCTTATTCTTTTCCTAGAATCTGGGTCTCTACTATGATTTGGGTTAAATATATTTGGTTGGATCTTCTATTTTTTGAAGCCTGAATATATCTAATATACTGAAGCAGAAAGAATGAGAAATGGTTATTTTATTGGTTGCCATTATCTACTTGCTAGTCTTTATATTTCTATTTCCTGCTACTTCTATTTCTAAAGTAATCTATCTATCTAATACTAAAGATATAAAATAAATTGGAAGCTCCTATACTTTTTATATCCTCTACTTTAAAATACTCCTTAAGGGAGGAATCACTCCACAAGCCATGCTTGTTATAATACAAATCAGACTTCTAAACTTGTCCCCAATAATGACTATATTTACCTCTATATATACCTATTCTCACTCATTCCATATGTGGCCCCTTCATTAGGTTGGCCATACATTTACTCCATTACATATACATTAAACCCCATATATGCCCCCTTTGGGTCACATTACATAATATCATCCCCTTGGGTACCTTCCTAGGTACCCCATATTATCCTCCCCTAGGTATATTACACTGTACCACGAACAAATTCTTCTCAAAGCACTCGGTGAGCACGGATAATGCACGATAGTCCTCTGTAGGGTGCATTTTGACTTTGCGAAATTCTTCATTTACCACCACTATAGTGTTATCGTATTTTTGTAGTAGCAAGCAATGGTAGGGATCACAACCTAGGTTTCGACATATCTCATGAATCCCGCCATCTACCTTGTTCAAAAATGGGTTCATGACTGCAACAATCTATCTCTATAACATGGGGAAATAAGGATGCCCTTTTCTATTTGACATAGCATGCACCACACTGCCTCTCTTGCACTCTTCTTTCCCTTTGCTAGCTCTTAAATCTATTCAGACCTCGCCGTTAGCTGATACTAGAACTATGCCAACCCTGAATCCAATCCTGGAATCTATGCTTTAACCAATCCACTGATACTATACTCTAGTTTGATTATGAATTCCAAAGCTTCTCACTACGTCAACAACCTTTGTTGCAACACGACGTCCACGAGTGAGGTAACAACCCACCAATAAAGAATTCCTTATGTTGCACCTCTTGGATGGTGTAACTAAACTGGCTCATCAAATATCAGAAATGGTGGTCATATTCCCAGATAGTCTTTCCCATTTTTTTATTAGTCTCCTTTATTTATAGAATGCTTTGTTGTTCCAAATTCAGCTTTTGAAACTCCTTAACAAATTTTGCCCATAGCTTGACCAAAGTCACTCCATGCAAAGAAAGAACACTTTGCTTTTGCTTCATATACCATTGCTGTGCTCTTCCCCACAACATCATTTGGAACTCCACCAAATGGGTCACATTCATTGTTCTCCATGCATTCCAAATGGCATTGCAGAGGAACCAGTGCTACTCTGCATCTTTGTAAACTCTACCATGAAAAAAGGAAGCCACATAGAAGACTCATTTGGATATGTTGTCATCATTCTTTCCTATTGACTATGGACCAACATGAATCCTTGGGGTCCTAGTTGTTGTACAACTGGTGCTGCTTCCTATGGGAACACTCATAGAACTAGAAAAAACTAAAGATGAATTGTGATTCCCTTTAGTGGTCACACTTACGATATTCAAAGGAACTATAAAAAGTGTACTCAGACTACTAATCAGACACACACTTGCGCCATGTGCAGCGATGGTTACTCGATCATGAAAAAAAGACAAAGGCGTAGGGGGTAGGACATAGGAGGGATCGACTTCACTACCACTTTTATTTGTTTCCTTAGTGGCATGGCTTTCTATAGGAATAGAATACCAAAATGACGCACACTCAAAAGCATCTTAAAACACCTCTTATCAATTATGCTCTTCTATGGCTTCCACACCAATTTTCGAGTTAGCAGGCTCATCCAACGTCTCTGCAATTTCATTCCAGGTATCTTCATTCGCGACATCATCATGCATCTGCCATCTCAACTCTTTCTAAATTCCTTCCACCATTCTTCCTTCAACCAACTTTCTTGGTTTTGGTTCGACTCCGAACGTCTCTGTTATGATGTCACCATTCATTATAAACGTAATTAGAATCTCTATTATATATATACGTAAGAGAAGGAGGTGGATATAAAGTCCAATAAGGAATTGGGTTCCCTTTCTCTTTCTCTATGAGCCTTAAGGACAATGAGCCCTTTCCTGAGACTTGCCTCCTTTTTATTAACCAGTTTCACCCATTGACCCGGGAGATGTAGCGATAGATTAATCTTTCTATGTTTCGTACGTTCCGCGGAATGTTCCTACCTCAACGGGATGGAAGCAAGGAATGACCAAGCGTTATATACGATTATTCGTTGGTTGAGGCTCATACAACATTCAGAAATAGCCTCACATAGCCGACAGAAGGAAGCACCTCACATAGACACCCGATATAGCCCCATTCTACCAGCCGAGTCACCTTCAACACAGATCCGAGAAAGGCCTAGCAAAGGAGGCCAGGAAAAGGAAATTGATTGCTTGCTTTTATATACTTTAACCCTGGGAGTAAGGAGCCAGGATAGGACGAGTCCACTGGGATCCTCTGGGCTTGAGACAAGGCTGGGCCACTTGGATTTGTTACTCGGCTTGGATACTCAACTTGGATACTCTACTAGACTATGAATCGAGTGGATATTTGGGAATGGCTGCTTGGCTACTCGACTGGACTATTCAGCTTGGCTAATAACCCCTTTTCTAATCAGCTTAGCTACCCGGCTCTGGGCCCGATACTCCAGCGCCTAGAAGTCCGGTCAGTGATTAGAATCAAGCTATACGCATAAAAGCTCTACTACGGGCATAAAGCTCTATTCAGGAAACGAAGCTCTACTCATGGGAACCTCATTTCAGCGAACCTATACTCATCAAACACTACGTGCATGAATCTATACTACGTGCTACAAGTCACTCTCTTTGCCAGTCAGTGCTAGAAAGGTCAGTGCTCTACAAACTCTTCTCAGTGCCCAAGAGTAAGTGCTAGTCTGTGCCAAGGTAGCCCCGTGCCCAGTTGTACGTGCCAAAGAGTCCGTGCCTTAAGGTACGTGCCAAGAAAGAGACAGTCATTTACAGGAGGTCATAGCCTGTTGTCGCCATAGACAGTCTCATTGTCATAGGGAGGATCAGCCAAGAGCCAATTGCCGCTACTAAATTCACTCGATGCCAAGATTTTTTGACACTAGTCAAGCCAAGAGGCGATCCAGGCAGGTTTCGATGCTAGTCTTTGCCAGTTGACAGTATGAGCTAGAAGGAAGGGACAGCACAAACCTATGGTCGGTGGTGTTGTACGAATAACCTCTGGTCCTTGCTGCTATAACTCTTTGCTGTCAGTGCAGGAATGAATCTCTACTCATCGAAACCTATACTTTGTGCATTAACTCTCGTGCTACAAGCTCAGTGACAGTCGGACAAGCTCAGTGCTATACAAACTAGACTCTGTTACCAGTTGTTTGTGCGCAGGAAATCGTGGTTCTAAGTGCGTGATCGACATTAACAGGAGGGGAGGTAATTCTACTCTCCCTTTTGGTCTCACAGCCTATAAACACCTTGTGTTCGTATCGTTAATTTCCCTAGAACCCATCCTCCATATACTATCTTTATTCCCTAGCCGGAGAAACCAATGAGTTACACGGTGTCCTCGAACCAACCAGAATCCATTCTGGTCGAGATGTCGCCCCCTGTTCAAATTGAATAATCTAAGGGTGAAGTAGTTTATCCTGTTCAGGATCAAAAAGGAGAAGTTGAGGCTTTATTGAACATCACTTTGAAAGGCAGTCGAATTCTCAAGGGCAGAAGAAAGGAAGGATCAAGTTGGCTATGATCAAACACCTCTAAATCACCTGTGAGAAAGTCCCCTCATCTGGGGGAAAGGGATGAGGTTCGAGGGCCCTTAGATTTGACCTCGTATTGGGACGTGAGATTAGACCTTGCATCGAGACGTGATCAAAATTAAAGATGAAAGAAAGCTAAGCATCGAATAGAAACACTTGGATCGCCTCTTGTCGTTGACAAATACTCTTGGATCGACTGCATCAACTATCGGCTGCTATCGGCAATGAATGCCCCTATGTCTGTGCCTCACTCACTCGGTCCCTTCCCTTCCCGTGCCATCCTGTCTCGTAGCTTCTTCCCGTCCCGTACCTTACCCGTGTTGGGTGGATGTGTCATGTGGTTAGGGTGACTCAGGTATGAAGGTCAATGTGGGTATGATCGACTCTCGGCTGACTAGGAATGACCGTTTGTGAATGATTGGCAATCGGTTGGTTGTAAATATGAGGTGGGCTATGTGTGGGGGTGTGCTATATGAGGTGGGAACACCGGTTGGCAGTGATGGGCTCTCCTCTCAGTGGGCTCAATGAGGTGGGCTACGTGGGGGCCATACTTGCGATGCGTAACCACTGGCTCTGAGCACTGTTTATGACTGGCTCTATCGGCTATGTGAGGATGCTGTATGTGCTGCTACGTCTGGTGCTTATTGTGAATGTTGGGTATGTGTGTGTGTGAGTAGTGTAGCTCAATGTTTATCTGTGGTAACGCCTGTACGTAAATCCTCCTCTACGTGTATGGGCCTCGTGCTATGGGAATGATGGTATGTGAATCGTGCGGGAATCGGGCTCACAAGGGATGGGTAGTAATCGTGCTATGGTAATGGATTGAATACAACTCCTATCGGCATTGATGGCGAACCTCATCAGTTCAGTAACCTCATCAGTTCAGTTCGGTAACCTCATCGCCATTGTCCAACCCCGGTTAACTAGTTATCCAGGTGCAAGTATATAAAGCAATCAACCGTGAAGAAAGTAAAATAGAGCAGCAGGTAAGCATCAAGATTAAGGCACTCTGCATGCACTATTTAGCTCCTGTCATTATATATGCGATTATGCAAATTGACTCTGTGTATTTGTAGCTAGCAGTAGGAGTGTGCCCTCCCTGTGATTAGGCCCTTCCCTGTGTCAACCTCCTGGTCTGGTGGGTAATGAGGGTCTGGGTATTGTCTATCGTGAATCGGTACCTCCTTCCTGGGCCTGATGTCCTCTCGGCTGGCATTGACCGATGGGAATGAGGGGCATGGTCTTGCGGGTATCGGTAACTGGGTATCGGCACCTCCTGTGAATGAGAGTCTCTCTGGTATCGTCAATGATCTACGACAATGATGCTCAGGGGTCTGATATCCTGTCGGCTTATTGGTAATGACCGGTTGTGAATGATTGGGAATGAGTGTCAATTAGCTATGAACCCAATGGTGACTCACTCACTCGGCCCAGTACCGTGTAGGGTGTAGTTTGGTAGGGTAGAGGGTGTATTTATTAGAGTTCGTAGGGTCTATTTCGAGGTCTATTTCGAGGGCCACGGTTGGGTATAGTTGAGGGTCGAGGTCTCCTGTCTCTTCTTATTGGAATGATGTTCTCTGTCTCAAGGCAAGAACTTCTAGCTGCACCAACCATAGCTTCATCATGCTGCTGCACTGACTAGCTGCACCGACAAGAGCTAATTGCTGCACTGAAAGGAGCTTCATTCATGTACCGACGTACCAGAGCTTCATGCATCGACCATAGGTTCATGCACTCACTGAGTATAGGTTCGAAGAGTGCTTCCCATGGAGTAGTCTGCTTCCCATTGGATTAGTCCCTCCCTGTGAGTATCTGTAGGACCTCCTGTTCGGTATCGATCGGTAAGGCTGCCAACGCTCAAGCTGTCATTCGTCCGTCCGTTGTACCGCCCCTTTCTGCTTATGTGGGCAATCAATGCAATCAATCGGGCCACTTCCCATCGCTGACTGTCATTCCCTGACAAGCGTGAATGAAACCCATGTGTCTGTCGCATGATCCATTCTCATCAACGGGTGCATAGTAAGTAATGAATGTATCGTTCATGTCATCCGATCGAGATAGAACTAAGGTTCCGTAGGTTCAGTGTGGAGCAGGTAGAAACCATTGTTCTGTATGTACAACCCTGTGGGGTCCAGCTCTGTGATTCTGGCAGTGTGTCTCTGAAAGGGGACTAATGACTACTGGAAATTGGCACTGAAAAGCTGGCTATAATGGGGACTATGACTAGCGGTTATCGTCAATGAGACAAGTACTCACGACAAAGTCAACTGGATATCTACAATGAACGACTACCGTTTCGCACGTACCTAAAGGCAATGAGAAGCTGTGTGTGTCTATCGGCTATGATCGACTATGATGGCCCCTCCCCTGATCTACGTCTATGTCTATTTCCAGCCCAGCCCGGGAGTGAAGCTGAGTATCCAAGCTGAGTATCCCAGTCGAGTAGCAAAGCTGATAAGTCCAACCGATCAGCCCAACCATGTAGTCCAGGCCAGCCCAGGCAGGGAAGAATTCGTCGCTGTACCATGTGCCGTACCGTACGGTACCATGCATGTCCAGAGCTATGTGGGGTGCTTTATGTTACTTCCTCCTTCCTGTCAAAGAGTGTATCAAGCCCATCTCTCTTTGTATCAATCAAAGAGTATAAAAGCCCAGCCACCTTGTCCAACCCTGGCTTCCTTAGTCCCACCGGGGTGCGAGTATATAAAGCGATCAACTTGGAAATAAACTTGCTTGTCCTTCTTCGACATCAACTTGTCCTTCCTTCCACTCGGCGACCACTGTCAGTGACTGTTTGGGAATGATGGACTATGACTAGCTGTATTTGGCAGCTCTAATGTACTATGACCAGCTGTGTATGATCAATTGTCAATTTCTTCCCCAGTCTCTTCCCCTAAAATAGCTATAATGAATTACTCTTTCTTGACCTTCTATTTCCCCATCCCTTGGCCTACCCTTTCCCTCTCGCTACGGAACTACGCGGGGTCGATTCACTAGGCCTACGCTTCGACCCGATTAAGGTTACGATATGATTATGCTTGCTTCCCCACGATTCCCAGAAGATGGGATGCCATGATAGGATTTTACACTAGCAATAGAATAGAGCTTAGGGAAAAGGGTCAATAAATAGTGGTACCCTCTAATTCCTGGCTGAATCAATTAGTTGGTTCGGTTCCTCGACCTCGTAACCTCGGCCGAGTCCCTATGGGCCTTTTGTTACCAATTCCGATGAATATAATTATATATGTAATTACGTATATAACGAATGAATGCATAATGACATATATAATGATATCTATTTGTATACGATATTACGGGTACGATCGATGATTCGAGCTACGATCCCATATGACGCTAAAGCGTAATTACATATATAATATATGAATTATCTGCCTCCCGCTCTAACCAGCAATAACAAGTCTTTCCCTCACCACGAGCCCAGCCAAAAGCCAGCAAGATAAGCCTTCACCCAGCCCCCCAGCCTTAAGCAGACCCGAACCATATGAAATGCATAATTACATATATAATGAGATATTTGTATACGATATTCTTCGTACAAGCATTCAACCTTTTCTATTCAACTTCCCAACCTTTCGGATCATTGGGCAATCGAACAGAAAGCATATCAGATATGGATCAACGGCCAACCCAATCCATCATCGGGTCATCACGTCCACCCGCCGTATCAACAACTGAAGGGAATAGTATTGAATGCTAGCCCTCCCCTCCCACCCATCCATCCATCCAAACTCTGCTCTCTGTCTGATGTCCCATCCAAAACATAAAGCCTTCCAGCCAAGCCATCGATCCATCTGGCTTCCTCCGTCCCGGCATGTTGTAATGCAGGGGGAGTAAAGTAAGCTACTAAGAGTATTTGTGGAATGTAAAATCCATAATACATAAAGAAAAAGGTAACAAAGTGGTAAGTTCGTGGATAAAGCACTTACTTCTGATCCTTGCTCAGTTGGGTCGTGCAATGAAACAAGGTAAAAAAGGGTCAACTAAGTGTTCGTATTATATATTTCATAATAATAATGCTAAATCCCATAAAAAAGAGGTTCTATTATAAAAAGCCCGATCGAAAGGTTGGTACCTCCCTAAGATGAACTAAGTGAGTGATCTAGGGTGAGCTTGTCGAAATCTCGACTAAAGGCCGCCATCGCTACTAGGTTTAGTTCTTCCAGTGGGTAAGTAGTTTTTCAAGTCAATTCTGAAGATTCCGGTTGCCCAAGAAGCGGTTCCAGTCGATCCAAAGAAACGTTCTGAGATGTGATTATATCTATATTAAACCCGTGGTTGGCATGGGTCGTGGACATAATCCTCACCTCAACTGGGTTGGTAAAGGTAATTTGTCATTAGGCAAGTAGCTAAATGATAGCCTGCCTTGAAGGTTATTCCTTCTCAATCCATCCCGTCTACCCGGTACTTGCTTCTAATCTAAGGTCTTCTAGCATTCCCTCCCTCCAAAGCACCTCATGATCTAGGGTTTCTAAAGATCTATTTCTGGCAGGTAAAGAGTAGGTAAAAAAAGGGATTATGCCTGCCATACCTGACTGCAACTTTCGTGTTCCTGGCTGGGCTGGCTTCATCCAATTAATAGGTTGGGCAGCAAGCACTCACTCAATGTCCTAAAATAGAAGTTCGTGAATGAAGCACTTGTCCTTCTCCTTCCTGACTTGCCTGACTTGGTTGGGTTGTACGGTAATTCGTGGAAAAGAAAGCTCACACTCACAAGAAGTGTCGTCATATTATATAAGTAATAAGAGTCAATTATCAAGCCCGCTGTAAAGGCTCCCCTACCCTATTCTCTGGGCAACTAACTAGAGAATCCTCCATCCGGCAGTGAAAACGATCAAAGCTAAAGGGAAAGGCTAGCCTCTCGGGACAACTAGAATAAATCCCTCAATCCATCCCAAGGGGCGATGTCCCAACAAGAATCCAATGTACCCCAAGGCATCCGGAAGTGAAAGGATCTAAGTGAAAGGGAAACCCTAACCCTATTGGCTAATCAACCCTAAATTTGGAGCTTCTAATCGAAGGGGGTAATGGGTTGGGGATAACTCCATGATGCTTCTAGAGTGAGAAGGGGTTGTTGGGTTTTTTGGTATCACTCAATGGCACGCGCTATCATATAGTTTTCAAGTAAGTGAAAAGGATGCAAAGAAATAAGTAAACCTCCCGAAACCCAAGATCAAATATGCTCTCCCCCCAGTCAATCCATTCATTAAACATGTTCGAATCATGAACTAGATTACATATGTAATATCAATCTATGAGGGAAGGGGTAGTAGCTTGTCTGGTAGGCTGTATTGATCACTGGGAAGGCCATGGATTCATGGTTTCATAGCTCCGAATGAAATATTGGTTCGGGTGGTAGCGGTGTGGATGGGCTTCCTCTCGCTCTGTGCTTTGGTCGCTAAGGTGAGTGCTAAAGGTGAGGTAATATATAGAGTGCTCATGTTCATTGTCATTTTTTGGGTTGGTAAAGGTTGACCCTATGGTTATGTAAAAAAAATACATTGTTGCACGCCTCTCCTTGATGGGGCGATACAATACAGATAGGTAACAAGGTTGAGGTTCCCTCTTTCCCTAACTAAGTTAGGTTCAGCCAAGGTTTCACCTGGTAACGAAATAACTCCCTCTATATATTTATATATTTAGATGATGTGACTCGGTAATGGGGTGTGTATATTGAATGAACCCGCACGAACAACTATTTATGTGAGGCATTTCTTTTTATTGATGCTCGGAACTTAAATGTTTAGAAAGAGAGACTTAGCTGCGTCTACTGGAGATGACCTATACCCGCTTTGGACAAAGGGTTCGGTGCAACGCCCAAACACGATCCTGCCCCGTCCTTCCCTTATCATAGAAATCTTTCCGGGAGTTCGCTCCCTTACACTATGCTCATTCTTGAACCATAATAGTCCTCCTAATAATGCCACCTAATATATATATATATATATATATATATATCCACATTCTAAATCTGTTCACCGTTTGCTTCCGTGTTTGCGGGTACGAGGGGCCCATGCTAGTACCTGTAAAGAAATAAGGGCAGTCTCTTTAGCACAGGTACTCATTAGCGTGAAACGGGTAGTCAACTATGGTAAGCCAATCCAAGGGGTCCGTGTAAGGTGTCAGGTGGCCCACGGCAGGGGTCGTGTTTACCTTCTACAATCCCTAATCGTCTAAGGTGCACGGGTTTCTTCACCAGGCAGCGATGACAGGCCCAATTTATGTTTATTGAAGAGGAGTTACTTCAGGTGGGTGGGTCCGTGCAAACAAGGTTAATGATATTAAGTCAGTAAAGCGTCATCTACTAATCTGCATCCATCATTTCACGACCCATTATATCGTATCATGAAGTAGCTCCCAACGAGTGCTTCCCTCAGATATCTATTGCGTCCCAACCCGCATCTTTTTCGGGTAAGTGCGCAACGCCACCGGGGATGTTGGTCAATAGATACTGAATTACATCCATATTCAATGGGATAAACGTGGGCCCAGCTACTCAAACATTTACACACATGCCCATAACTACGGTCGGGTCATCGAATAGAAGGGAAACCCTTATTTCATCCAACAAGCTAAGATCAGCCTACCCATCCTTGGGGTAGCAACAAGTCATTTCAACGCTTTCTTTCACTTCAAGTTACCTACCGGCCGGATATTATTTGAGCCAAGCCTATAAAGTATTGCCACACTTCCACAATCCAAATCTAACTTGCACAATCGGTCGCATCCTTTCCACAAACCTTCTTCTTTGACCGCCCACTTATATATGTCCCCATCAACTCGCTTCTCACCCATACCCGGAACCAATCTTAACGACGTACTATAGCTCTGGAGCTACTTATTCCTTGGTTTACCTACTCCCGGCGGGTAGTCCAAGAAGAGGTATATATGTGCACAATCCTTGGGAACAGTGGTAAACTTAGGGACTTTCATTTAATTTGACCATACACAACCCGAATATATGCATCTGTTACCCGAATATATATAAATAGGGCGGGCGAATCACTTCATTACACCATTTTTATGCTCTTCCTACCCTCCTACGCATCATTTGCTTGTTACCCGGCCTACGGTTACTTAGTCTCTTCTTCCTCTATACCCGGGTACTGGAATGGCCGCTTTGACTGGTTATTTCTCGGACTAACTAAATTACCCCGCATATATTCATTATGCCATTTAGACTCATCCTTTGCTCAGCCATAGTCGACCCATTTCTTCCAATTATCACGCTGGGGTTACCTTTGAAGCTAGGCAATCTTCGAGGGAAACGTCTCACCGCTATCAGTTCGGTACCTTACCTTCCCCCTTCACTCAGGTCAGTCTACCCTCAGGGGGAACAAGCTGAGTCTTAAGCTATTTCATCTACCATAACTAGACGCCCGGAAGTCTTCTAGTTTCAGTCTTATAAATGTATTACAGCCTCCGCCGGCTAACCCTACCTACCCTATGACCCAAACCCCTTAAAAGGTTTAAGGTAGTGGAGAATAGCCTGCTAAGTTGTGGAGAATAGCTTTGTACCTTCCTCACCTCAGTGGAGCCCTACCCCTATATAAGGTTCCTTACCTCTTATAAGCTAGGTAGAGCTTACCCTTATAAGCTAGGTAGAGCATATAATTCTAAGGTGGAGAGGAGAAAAACCCCAGTGGACTAATCCCCAATGGTGGTAAACCAACCTTTTCAAGGCCTATGGGGACTAATCGGTAAACCAACCTGATAAACCGTACCCTATTGGAACTAAACCCCTAAGCTGTCACTCAACCTGTGGGAACTAATCCCTACCATAGTGCATAGGAACTAATCCCTATTGTTCGAAGCAGCAGCATACGAAACTAGGAGAGGCCCGCGTTCGACCACCCACCTTTCATGGAGTTACGAATGGCTTTAGGAGCAGCATCCGTCCCTGAACTTGAAGCATCCGTCCAGTCCTTGATTCGAAGATCCGCCCGTCCTTCTAGCAAGAAGAAAGCCAAGATAAGTCCAACACTTATTGGCGTTGCTGGTCGAGGGTTGTTTATATACTTTCAATTTCTCTTTCTTTGTATAAGATATTATGCTCGATGATTTGAGCTACGATCCTAGTAGATGCTAAAGCGTAATTACTTATATAATAAAGCGTAATTATAAGAAGCATTTTCGATCCAAGATTCGATCCAAAAGACTCTGCTACCTTTACGCATTTGTGGAACAATACCAAGTCGAGGCCATGTCCCACAGTTGGCACTATGAGACAGAAGGAACAGATACAGTTCTGATGCTGCTTGGTTGGATAGATACAACTGCTTGAACCCTTGAGCTTGGAGCGCTACCGCGGGAAGAAGAATAATGAGCGAAACCCCTTGCTTGAGCTTGGCTTTGATCATATTGCTTGCTTGATTGTGTTTCCGCTACTTAGTTCCCCTTGCAATCAATACGCTTAAACATGACAGACGATTCGAACCTTGAAGGAAGGAGCTTGGTTGGATAGATACTTCCCCCCATAATGGTTTGAGCACTGGGTTGCAAAAGGCTCACAGATCGCTATCTCTTGACCCCTTGAAATGGAGCGCTACCGATCAATATCCGGGAACAAGGAACCTGCCGCATAGACGAGACATGAAACTGTGTGTGAGCTGCCGCTACGCTAGCCGAGACCGGGATAAATTCATGCTGTTCATGCTGTTACATTACCGCTTTACCCATTACCCCTTCACTGAAAGGTAGAGTGGGTATACTGGACACTGCTAGCTCTCTGCCTTTTTCCATGCACTAATAACTAGTAGAGCTTACGAGTATGGACTTCAGGCAGTTTCTAAGGCTTTAATCCAATGGTTGGAATAATTGAAATATCTAAAGTTTCAATCTCTAAATATGAGACTTTTCCCCATTGAGTAACATCTGGTTCTTCTATTCATGATGTTCCTAGTACATAAAGTTGTAGTTCAGTTGTTCAAAACTTTGTTGAGTCTCGATTGTTGCAAGTAGTTAAATCTTAGTTCTAATTAGCAATAGTTAATAAGCTGTAGTGAAATAGATAGTTGCAATGGAGTTATAAAGCTCTGTAGTTCTAACAACAAATGACTATTTTGTTTGCTGCTACCGCGAAGCCTGACTATCAAACTAGTCCCACTAGTAGTAGTTCAATAACTTTACACGTCCCACCCAATAGTTCAACTTCAGTCCAACTAGTTCTAATTAGCTGTAGTGAACTCTGCCAATAGTTGAAATGAGACTTATTTGTCAAAATGACAACTTCTTCCAATTTGGTGTTGTTGCTCAATGAAACCTCTTTTTAGGGGGTTTGGATTAGCTATATCGGGGAACTAAAATGGATTCGATTCTTTAGTCAGAATGCCAATTAAGGCACTTCTTTACTTAGAACTAGTGCACTAGATAGAAGAGACTCTACTTTGATGACTAGCCTTTGTTTGTTTAATGAATTGTGTCGGAGCCTATTGCTATTGCAAAGGAAGGAGCCTTTATCACTAATAATGAAACTAATCCTACTAATTGAAATAATCGGAACTTACACTAACGGAGGAACTTTTATCACTACTCAAAAATTGGGAGACTATGTAATAGTACGTACCTCATGATATGTCCATGCATCTTACCTTGAGGGTTGAGCCAAACCATCTCACATTAGGGTATCACCACTTCTTTCTATACATGAGGAGGATCGAACCCATTTCTGTCTATATACGAGATATAGCTACTTGGTCGCTATGAACCAGCCGTACTATATAGGAACCACCTGTTCTCTCTTCATGATACGCAACATTCTATATTATCAATGGCAGTAACCACTATTTCTGAATGAACTGGCGATAAGCAGCATCTTGTCCCTATACAAGACACGAGGAAATGCTGGAGATGGGATACAGTACCTAAACCAACCTCACCCCATGAAAACTAAACCAAGTGCCATTCTTCTTGTTGCGATTAACTATTAGATACATTGTGTTTCAGCAGACCTTTATTACCTCGCTATTAGAGAAATTGCCTCTTTAGCTATTGGATACATTGCCTATCACATATGATAAGATACTATGCTATGAATTTATTATCACTAGATATGATTGGATACATGAAGATATGATCGGATACATGAAGGTATGATCAGATACTTAGCAGCGTACGAAGAGATCATGAACGATCCATATTAACTCTGTGCATTGGAGACTCAATCAGCTTGGCATGGCATGAGGGATTTTCATTAGTAGTGAGATAGCATGAGATACTTTATAACTTGGGACTTGGTATGAGATACATTATAGCTTGGAACTACGGGTACGAGATCACATTATTCAAATGCCGCCACATGTGCATCGTATAATCAGCATAATACTCAAATCTATAGGTAATTCTTAGTAGATGTGTACGCGATTGCTAGCATTATTCGTATGCATTATTTCTTTTCATTTCGATCAGTGCATCTACGAATAATAATTCATGCATGGATATAGAGTAGTTCAGGATTGATATGTTAGGATTTAGGAAACGAATCAATAAATAAGTGCAATGCATCGTTAAATAAAGTAAAGTGCATAGGGATGAAATAAAGATTTACTTAGTAACAATTCTATTGAGCATAGGAAATCTCTTGCTCTTATATAGGATATGAAGGTATTATAAGGTATTATACAAATTACGGAGAGAAACCATTCTTACTATGAAAGACATATACCCTACTTCTCATCTTTCTATCTAATATCTAACCCTCCTACGGAGAAACAATCCTACCTCGAATTGATCCCTAACTCCATAGTGACATGCCATGATTTCAACAGTCATTCCCAACAAATATACCAAGAGTCATCCCCATGCGCCAAGGTTACAAGGTTACAAGGTTACAAGATGCTAGCGACAAGGGGACAAGGTGCTAGTTATTTCATCATGCCAGTCGTTCTCTTCATAATGCCAGTCGTTCTCTTCATCCAGTGACCAAGCTACTATCAAGCTTTCTCTCTGCTATTGACCTAGCTATCTCTCTATGGACCTAGCTATCATCTTTCTGCTATGGACCTATCCTAAAAGCCGGTATAAAGGTTATATCATATCCGGATCAAGGTAAAAAAGAATCTTCTATGTTCGGTGCCCAGCTATTAAATCTATCTATGTTCGGTGGGTGTCTAGCTATAAAAGAAATAATCCCAAGCTGTCATCCCAAGCTGTCATCCCAAGCTGTCTGTCACAAAATAATATATGGCGCTAGCTGTAACAAAAGAATCTATCGCAGCCCCTTTAAATTTCCTTCTGTCCGTCTCGCAGAAGTTCCTTCCGTCCTACAGCCCTCCTACAAAAGACTATCTCTGCAGTCCATAAAATAATCTCTATCTGAGTTCAAGAGGCAAGTCTATAAAGAATCTATCTACGCCAGTCATCAAGGTAAGCCAATAAGTATCTGAGTATCTTAACCGCAAAGCAGGGAACCCGAGTAGAGAGCCTTTCCCTGGTGGGTAAGGTGATCGAAGCGGGCTATTTCCCTCTATGGGCGTAGTAGAGCAGATCATTCCTATTAGTTTGCTTAGCCAGATCATTCCTATGGGATGAAGTAGAAGGAAGTAGAGGATGAAGAGGTTTGATTCCTTCCCGTTTGAGTTTGGTTAGCCAGTATTCATTAGTATCCATGTTAGCCAGTAGCTAGTAGTCATTAGTATTTATGTAAGCCACAGAGATGAGAACTAACCTATCATGGAGATGAGGACTAAGCTATTAAATGCTACACGCCCTTTAGTGACTTCCTATGGGTCTCGCTGTTTCTATTGGTCTCTCCGTAAGCTAGTTATTTGAGTTAGCAGCTAGTAAGATTAGTCTAGTTAGCAATCACTACTCCTCGTCATAGTTTGAGTAAGCACAGTCGGAAGGAGGTCTTCACGCTCGCTATAGCCTCTTTATCACATCTATCTCGCCTCTTTATCGAATCAATTGAATCTGGATCTCGATCTATTGTGGTGCCCACCTTTGCCTATGCTGACCAAGGTATAAGAGCTATTGGTGGAGAAATAGGCTATCTAACCGCCTCTGCCCCCGCCTCTCCTCCGGCGGTTTATGGTGCCTTTGCCGCTGTTTACTCTACTGCTGAAACCATTGCTACCGATGCTGCTCTCTTATACTGGTGATGGTACCCCTGCTTTATATGCCTTTGCATCTGGTGGTTATTTTATAGCCGTCTATATGGCAGAGATGTTGGGTCACTATATAGACTTGGCGCTAATTCAACAGAAAAAGGCTATGAATATGAATCTTTGACTAAAAGGACCGGGACTGTTACTTAGTCAACTGAATCCACATCGGGATCTGCACTGAACGGATCTTATTCTCGATCATGACGCACTTTCATAGAGAGGCCCCCACTATTCACTATATCTTTCAACGTTCGCTTCCGTCCAATTCCTCATGATACTGTGTACGGTGATCTTTAGCTACTATCGTCGTTCCCTTGTCAAAAGGCATGGAGAGCTATATATAAGTGAGACACGGAAGGATCTCAAATTGACACTCGAACAGGAAAGGATGCTACAGGCTATAATCGGAGCTTTCACTATTACATCTCGAACTGCTGCTTGAACTTCAATCGGGTGTCTAACCACTGCTTCTTCCATAGACTTATTATTACTTAAAGAGGCTTCCCTTGCTTCTTCCCGTGGTGCTTAAACTGCTATAGGGACTGGAACTTACACTCGATCTATAAATGAATCCGCGCCAGTTGGCAGGTGAAATTGCTGCTCGATCTCGAATTGGCTTTCGAACTAAGATAGATGCGGGGCGAGGTAATGGCTCTAAAATAGGCTAAGCTACTTACTTTGTTCCTAGTGGTTCAACTACGGGCTCTGGTACTCAATCTGGGCGAGGCTATGAATCTCGATAATGGCTAGGATGCTCCTTCCTTTGCTTCATCCGGGTAGGCGGGGCAGATAGCTCAGAGACAGGGAGAAGGGGTTTAGTTCAAGTGAATAGACTGTGAGTGGCTTAGTTCCATCTGTTCGTTTGTTCCTAAAGGTTGGTGGAATGCTGTGAGTTCCTAGTCAAAATGTAGACGTTAGCTTCTGACTGGTGTATAGTTTTTTCGCCTGTTGTTTGAAAGGAGGTTGTGTGCTATTAGCCGACCAAGTTCCTTTGCTATTCGGTTGATCCATCCTTTGTTGCCCAATCCATGTAGTGGGTGCTTTATCAGCTATTTGGTCTATAGAGTATAATGGTTAGCTTTCGGGTCGGTCGAGAATACGACATAGATTCTGGAGAATCCTATATGCCTCGACTCCATAAACCTGGAATACCACCTTTATGCGGGTTGTACCTTTAGGTACTATGAGGTGAGATCAGTGTTGCAATACAATCCAATAGTGTGACTTACAAATGGATAAATGCTCTAGTATCCAGTTGAATTGCATGCTGTTCCGGTAGCAAAGGTGGCATCCAAAGCCAGGTGATTCAAAGCCAGAAGCAGTGGAGAGAGCTGCAGTTGTACATTATTATCGTGTTATGTGTAGGTACCCGCCTTATTTGAAACACCCGTTGCTAGAGAAAGAACCTACCTCACCATGCCAACCTTAGACACTCTCACCTACACATTAAAACCCCACATCAAGCAGACTTACTGGAACCCACACCAACCCGACACTCTGCAGGCAAGCCTTACACCAATCTACTACTTGACATACAAACTACTGAACTTACTCTATCAATGGAACGTTTTGAACTCTAGCACTGGAAAAACAGCAATCAATGGCCCTGCATCATCGGCCCTACAACAATGCTATCACTGGACCGTCCCTAACTATCTATTAAGGGTTCTGAGATGGTGTATGCCCCTTATTTAGTTAGTAGCTAGAAGCTCTACTAGTTATTAGCCATGGACAGTAAGCAGCAGGTACAGTTTCACTATTTACTTACATATATAGATGCAGCTCGAGATGGAGAACCCATTGTTCACCCATAGGTGGGTAGTTATTTCTTCCCATGTGGTGGTCGTTCTCCTAGGTGGGTTTCCATCCATTCTAATAGGTGGTTACTCATGCCTATTCTACCATGGTGGCTAATGCCGCCTATGATCGAGAGTCTTATTATCGTGAAAGGAAGATCCAGATGTGAAGGATAGTCCGTCTTTGAATGAGCGGAAGGATCCCGAGGTCGAAGGTATAGAGAGTACTCATGCAAAGAGAAGTGAAACCACCCGAAGCTATTGCAATGGTGGAATGGAATAACCCAATGGACTCAAAAATAACCGAAGCTATTGCATTGTCTGCCTCAATGATGGCGTTTCTGATCTTATTCGTATCCAGGATCGTACTGTTCCTCTACAGACAGAGACACAACAAATGCACGGATCTGTACCTCTATGCGCAAGCAGGCTCAACTACTATTTACCCACCCACCCCAATCCCCGAGGGAAATTCCCTAATGAAAGGTGGCGTAGTGGTATAGGGCTTCTTTCTAGTTAAGTGAAAAGCTTGTAAACCAGGTAAATTTGCCTCTCCTTTTAGTCGAGCGTGCTTGCGCAACCTCTGTGAACCTGGCCTATCGCTATCAAATGGGGTAGGGGCCTAATCGGGAGGAAGCAAGGTGTTCGATTTGCTCTAACCCCGTTATTTTGATAGCAGGGTCGATCTATTAGGGAGAGGTGGTCAAAAAGAAGAAAGGTGGTACCAAGTTGAAGGAAGGCCCTGCTGATTCAAGTTGAAGGACAAGGCAATGGCTTTCTTTACTCGCATCCCGGCGGGCTCTAGTGAACGGGGTTGAATGAGGTGGCAGGGATTGATAGTGAGTTATTTATTTGATAGCACACATTCTACAGTAGAGGTAGAGGTGGTTCCACCGACCAACGATTCACAGCCTTTACCACCGGCCAAGAGCATCGTCACATCCAACCAACAGGGGAGGGAAAGCAAGCTACGGCACCAGCAAAGCCCCGCATAGCTCATTGCTGGGAGGTCATTGCAAGCCGGTAAGCCACCAATAGCCAGTATAGTGTATCATCTTATCCAGTCACATTGAGGATATTGCCATACCATAAAGCCGTAGCATATCTACGTGAGACTTGTCCATTGTAAGTAAAGTGTCTTGCTCATTGAGGACTAAGGAGGCACGGAACTAATACCTAGGATTTCCAGGTGGTGATTCAATAGATCCACGTAGGTGCAGAAAAAAGAAAACGCCTACATACTAGTGGTTGTTATTGCATAGACAACCTTACTCTAAGCACTACTACCAAAATATACAATGTTTAGCGGATCCTTGCCTTCATATGGCCGATACTCACATATCTACGCTTCACTTGTCCTTGCCAGCTGGTCAGCCGTCGATAGTTATCATTTCCATAAGGTCATTGTAAGAAGGTCAGCCAATAGCTAGTCATTGTCGGAAGGTCATTTCCGAAAGGTTATTTCCGAGAGAATCAGCCCCCCATATTGCATACCCGAGTCACCTTCATTGCATACCCGAAAGAAGGTAGGTCCCCATCGTTACTTCGTACCCAAGAGAGGAAGGAAATGTCCGTTCTCAACAGACCTGAGGAAATATGATGCCCAATGTTCACAATTTCCACTCATTGCCAGGATTAGTCATTGCCGATGATAGCTGGTAGTCATTGCCAAGGTCATTCCATAGGGTTAGCTGATAACCAGTGGTCGCCATAGGGTCATTCCATAGGGCTAACCAATAGTCGAGACAAGAGTCGATGCCAGTCAGTGATAGAAGGTCCGTGCTATACGACCTAGAATAAGTAAACTATTCGACGTGAACTGTTGTCCATACCACATGCTCAGTTAGACGTGAACAGGAGGTGTCTTCGTGCCATGTTGAGTTCTCCATGCCCCGTAGTACATAAACCATACTCTCCGTGCCCAGTTCTCCGTGACCTATACTCCGTGACCAGGAGGTTGAAAGTGACCAGTTTTCAATCCCACGTGCCCAGTTATCATACAGGAGTCGATGCCAAGAGTCGATCCGCTACTCGATACAGGTTCGATGCACTGATCCATGATTCTTTGCCGCTAGTTGATGTATGCCAAGAGTCGATGCCGGTACTCAATGCTGGTAGTCGATACAGGTGTAGATGCCGCTAGTCAATGCCTGTTGTAAATCCCAGGATTCTTTGCCAATCATAGCTGGGCTGGGATCATGGGATCATGGGCTGCTGGGCTGGGATACTCGGCTTGGCTTGGCTACTCGGGCTGGGCTACCTGGATCGGAGCAGGCAAATAGGTCGCTTGGAACTGAATTCACCAAACCGCCTAATTCGCCATTATTGATTAATCAATTTGCTTTGCGGGGCCGAGGAATCAATCATTCTCATCGGAACACTTAAGTGGATTTTCTTCTTACTGACTGATGACTACTGGGCACTACCGCAATAGGATCCCGGTAAATGACTTCTGCTGTTGGCGGTTAGGGGTATCTGGGCGAGGTGGTAGTAGGCAAGCATGAAAGTGGCGACTAAGCAATCATTTCTTGGTATTGGATAACCTAAACCTGCCTTTGGTGATGCAGTCGAAGCAGGTTGGTCCATACTCATACCTAGCATTAGTATACCTATAAACATACCCATAGCCCGCATACCTTCCAACTTATCCACCACCAGCATCCGGTGATTCTGTCGTTGATGCAGCAGTTGAAGCAGTAGTTGGCTCAGTAGCGGGAGTAGCATAGTAAGCAATAGGATGGGAAAAGGCACCTAGAACAGTAGCTTATCCAACACAATATCCAGAAGCTACCGTTTCACCACCACCGGCATTTCAAACCTAGCATATCTTCCTGTCCCAGTAGCAGCTTTAGAAGATATAGTTCCAACGGCCTTTTCCAGCATCCCTTAAAGTAATTGAAGTGGAACCACCAGCAAAAACATATCTACATATATATGTTATTGGTCTAGTTCCTCATGACCGTGAGCGTGATCCAGCTCCGGATGATCCAGGTTCAGATCCAGATATCGAGATCGAAACCCAAGAGCAGGAGCAAGTCCAAGGCCAGCAGCACCCTACGACGACAGCGACGGCCACGACGGCCACAACAGCGATAACCACAAGCCAGAATAATGATAAACAACGCCCCTCAAGCAAGCTAGTAGAAAGGACGAGAGACCAGGCCGACAACCAAGAACAACAGGGGGATGGAATGGAGCAGCGAGAAAGAAGATTCAGTTCTTAATCCGTGGAACTCAATCTATTTCGTCTGGCGGTCAATGTGTCGATCAATAAGCTCTATGGCTATGAATGTTTCTGTATTACTGTAAGGCTATGACTGTTGCTTATGTAAGGCCGCTATGTCAGTTGCTTTCTGTATGTCTGCTATGACTGGCTATGACTGGCTATGTTTGGCAGCTATGTCTGGTGCTTATGTATGGCTGCACTGGCTCTGTAAGGCTAAGAGTGGCTGTGTCTGGCTGTATGGCTATGTCAGTTACTTATGTGCATCTTGTATGGCTCAGGCGTATGACCCTCAAAAGGTGAATTGCATATAACAAGCAGTAGTAAATCGCTCTTGTTGTGAAGGTATCACTAACATAGCTATGGTCGCATGCGCATAGCCTTCATTCACTGCACATAGTGCCTTCCCGGGGTATGGGGGAAACCTCCTCTATTGGGCATGTTGTTAAGGGGGACTTCTCCTCACTCGGGTAAGGTGTATC